>OX442365.1:0-227500 GCA_949357725.1 Hyperoplus immaculatus | reverse complement strand
GGCGGGGACAGAAATCAGTTTGGTGTGTTCGGTGATGACTCAGCCGATTCAACATGTTCAATCGGCGTCGGGCAGTCTTTCAGCCGGAGCAATCTGATTGGTGGAGGGCTCGCCCGTCTCTGCTCTGCCACGGTAGCGGAGCAGATATTAGTTTCACTTTTGTCAAACATGATTTAGGAAGCTATCGATAGAATCGGAGAATGTTCGGATTTTCACGTAGGCTAAACATAATCAGCACACAGCATTAGGTTGTCCGTGCATGACGTTTTCACATGTTTTCAGAAATAGTTGAGGTAGTTTGGGCGAGGAGCAGTGACAGGTGTGTGTGTGTGTGTGTCTGCAGCATGCATTCTCTCTATTATAATGACAGCCTACGTTATGATAACACCCTACTTAATGTCATCCCACGCAAGCGAAGAACGTACGGCAAGTCGGTAGTCGGCTTGGTGTGTTCTTCTCACTTTTTTGACCGTGTCGGGGAGAATGAGGCTGACTGAATCGGCAGACTCCATTTTCTGGCGACGGTCAGTAGTCGGCCCTGTGTGTCTTGGCCTTTAGAGTAGGAGATAACAGCCTGAACCAGTGGTAGATGCAGCTGTAGAGCTTACCTCATGTTGGTGATGAGTTTCTTGATGGAGTCAGACACAGTCCTCGAGTGTCCTGCCAGCACTGACCACTTGGGGGGATCTTTGGGGTTGACGGCCAGAGAGCGTGCAGTCTGGATTAGCCCAGTGGAGCTCTCCAGCATGGTCTTAGCTGCAGATAGGATGGGATCCATAGCTGCATGACCCTGGGTAGGGGGAGTGCAAAGCAGGATGAAAGTGACTCAGTAGAACAACAAATATTGAATAGTAACTTTCCCAGAAGTTGAATTCCGATAAAGGGAGTTTTTAACCCTAATGTTATCGGTGATAACAAACCTTTAATAGTGCTTTGCAATTACTTGGCTGACTCAATTGCATTTATTCAGCACAAAACAGAGAAAAGTCAGAACAAGAAAATAGCAGTCAAATATTTTAACTGTTGCCATGCTATTGGATTATTTAATGTATTATTTATTAAGGATCAGAAAGTTATTTTAATGCATTTGTGATTGAACTGACTAGGTGAGGTCTGACTAGTTGATGTCTGGACATACCTCAGGGCTGATCTGAGCAGGAACACTGGCAAACTCTGGGTTGGAGGCGAAGGCAGTGAGGTTGTCCACAGCTTCTATCAGAGGGACGGTGGCCACCTTACACTTCTCTCTGTTCTCCTGGTTGAAGGCTCCATCTAATGCCTGCACAGGGGGAATGGCATTGTATCAGTGGTTACGGTACACTGCTTGTAACAATATGTCTCCAGTACTGGGGTGGCACTGATCCAAGACCACTACATTTTGCAAATGTCCCTTCTCTGGGGAAACTTCTTCCCAACTGCTCAGGAGAGCCCTGGGGGATCTCCTCTTTTCATCTACCTTCTCCATTCCTGATAAAATGCAACCTTTAGATGATTAATACAACTTGCCCAAACTCAGACAATGGATCCACTACTAGATTTTTAAGCTGGAATGTGAGAGGTCTGAATAGCCCCATCAAACGATCGAAAGTACTTTCTCATTTGAAGAGATTGAATGCAGACATAGTATTCTTACAAGAAACGCATTTACGTGACAGGGATCAAGTTAGACTTAAGAGTCCATGGGTCAGTGATGTCTTTCACTCAACTTTTGATTCGAAAGCTAGAGGGGTAGCTATTTTGGTTAATAAAAGGGTACATTTTACCGCTTCTAAGATCATAGCTGATAAGAATGGGAGATAGGGGAAGGTGGGGTGATTTGTGCAACTTTTTACTCAAAGTGATTTTAAAGTGAGGCCTTGACAGTTATGTCTCCAACTCAAATATGTACATATATTTCAGGATGTTGTGCATCCCTGGCAATAAAAACTTTGGATCTGGAATAAACTGTTTAAGAAATATAGCTTTCGGAAAAAAAGTTGTCTTGTCGCACAAATCACCCCACTACGTGGGGTGATTTGTGCGTCATTGTGTCACAATGACAAAGTCACCATCATCATCTTTCTGGCCATCTGAACTCTCATCAGTGGTGTCGTTAAGTGGAATTGAGATGTCACTCTCTCCTGAGCTACTGTAGACTATCACTTTCTTTTGGTGACCAGCGTATACAGCCATGCCACTGGCACAACTCTCAGAAATGTACTTTGCACTAGTTGCTCCGTGCTTGTGGAACCAACTGCCACCTGACAAATGTGATTCCCCCTACATTTCTGCCTTTAAATCAAGGCTCAAAACCCATATGTACACCCTGGTGTTTCCTCCCCATTAACCTCTGCACTACTTACTTACCTCTGCACTACTATCTGTGTTTATGTGGATGTATGGGCTTTACGTCTTTTATTTTGGTTATTGTTATTTTACCTTCATTGTTTACCTACTGAATGCACTATGTACAGCACTTTGGACAGTGCAAACTGTCATAAATGTGCTTTTATAAATACATTTTACTTACTTACTTACTTATAACTCACCCAGGCCCTTGCGCACAAATCACCCCATCCCCAGAATTTTGGATAATAGGCATGATGCAGCAATTTAGGGTTGACATTGTGCTAACTATATAGACTCAAAGTGTAGCATACCAAAGCACTAAAACATGTGTCAAATGTTTTCAAACGTGTCTATAATTGTTCAGACACAATAATCAAAAAACCTTGATCATGGAAATTTTACTTTGAAAGGCAAAACACAGTTTTTTGAGCTTAAATGTGCTTATATCTTATTCCTTGTGTCTCCCTTCTTTACAGGATGAGTCAAATGGATGGCTCTTCTTAAATATGTGGTCACATTTCCAATTTCTTCCACGGTTTTCTAGAAACAAGGGGTTTTGCAACTTCCAAAATGCACAAATCACCCCACCTTCCCCTATATGATTGTTGCAGGCCTTATATACCAGAATCCGGTTTTATTAGTAAACATTTATGCTCCAAATTTTGATAACCCAGATTTTACAAATAGATTATTTGCCACCCTGCCTTTCCTAGACACCCATCTTTTAATTCTTGCTGGGGACCTGAACTGTGTTATGAATCCAACACTGGACCGCTCTAATCCACGTACTCTCAACCAATCTTCCATGTCTAAATCAATTTCTGATTTTATGCTCCAAAATGGGTTCGTAGACGCTTGGAGATTTCATAATCCCCAAACCAAAGCATATTCTTTTTTCTCCCAAGTCCATCAATCCTATTCCCGCATTGATTATTTTTTTGTTGATGGTTCCCTGCTCTCCAAAGTGACCTCCTCCGAGTATCATTCAATTGTTATATCTGATCATGCTCCCCTTAGTCTCAATATACAGCTTTCGGGCCAACCCCGTTTCTCCTCACCCTGGAGATTTAACACTCTGCTTCTGATGATGCATTCAACACCTTTATATTGTCCTCAATTGATGACTTTATAACTATTAACAAAGATGACTCTGTCTCTTACTCATTATTATGGGAGTCACTCAAAGCCTATTTGCGTGGTCAAATTATTTCTTACTCAGCCCATCGCAATAAAACCCATAAGGCTAGGCTAAATGAACTCCTAATTAAAATCCGGGATATTGATGGACAAAATGCTATTAACCCATCCCAGAGTTTAGTAAAACAGAGATATGATCTGCAGGCAGAGTTGGACCTCCTTACAACAAGCGACGCTGAGCGACTTTTAGTACCTTCTCGTGCTACTTATTATGAGCATGGTGATAAGCCGAGTAGGCTCCTGTCCCAACTGCTCAGGAGCTATGGGGGATGAGTTTGCAGCGCTGAAAATCACGCATAAACTGCAGTTGCAGCAGATTTCACAAAGGAGACGGGCACAAGTTGCCTCTAGAATCATATTTAGACCAAGAGACGGCCCTGTGTTTTAGGACTAGGACAATCATTGTTGTTTGTTTAGGTAGTCAATGCTGTTGTCATCTTTCCCACTCAATTAAAAAAATTAGACAGAAAAAGACAGCATTCAAATGAGGCGAGAACACAAGTGAACACAAAATTGACCACTATTGATTATGGGTTTGTTCCCAATAGATAATTAAGATTATCTATTGGGAACAAACTTATTTTCCTTTTCATACTTTCCTTAAAAATAAACTCAATACTTTCTATCATTATTCAGTTCCCTCGCTCATCCCTACGTCACCACATTATTGCACTGTGGTCTTCAAGCAGCGAGTTATCTAGCATCATCTCAGATCCATAAGTGTGATAAAACATTATAAAAACCATCAAAACAGACATTGGGAAGGATTTTTACCTGCTCCGCCATTGTAGGCGCATAAACATTCACCCATCTGTTGCTCTGGAGTGCACTGGCAGTGAGACCATGAGTGAGACGGGTGTCGGTTTGTAGCGTTCTCTCTTGTGATTGGATAAAAATTTCGGGATCCTCCAATAAGTTTATTTGCCGATTAGATGCAGAGCAGCTGACTGAGATATCGGCTTTATGAAACGCGCACATTATGTAAGTGATCACTGTATGAATAAATAGCGATTTAACACTTATATTAACATAAATAAACCGCTTACTTCACCTTTAATTAGGGCTGGCCCGAATACCATTTTTCAGGCTCCGAATATTCGTTGGTTTTTCCGAGCGAATATCCGGTCCAGAAAAACACACCATCAAAAACAACATTAATTAAAAAAATTTAAAAAAAAAAAACGTTAATAATCCCTATATACTCCCTGGAACCGATTTTGACAATATCTGCATATTATTTTGTTGACGATTTAATAGCTTTTGAGCGTTAATTAATAGGCCTAAGTAAGTTGGAGTTCCTTACTTTTTCCCAGTGGACACGAACAGCTGTCCTCTCTGCGATCTCAGCCCTTACATAACGGGAGCTTTTCAATTCATCCTGGAATGTGCATCTTTGTTTTCAGGGAATTTGTACAATAAATCCATAACAAGTACCGAATTATTGATTGTCTTATGTGTCCATATTATATCCATTATATTGACCGGGTATTGCCAAGACGTTCACGCTCTGCAGCAAGCCAGTCACAGTTTATGGGTGCGGTGCTGTACGTAAACATACAGCTAAGCTAAGGTTAGCATTTAGCTAAGCATTACTTTTCCTCCCGAGATCCCGCTAATGTTGTGTTATAAAGTTAATGGAAACAAGTTATCTATTCTTCCTCCACCTCTCTCGCTTCTCTGCTTGGTGTCGCTTATAGTTTGCATCCCTCGCTCTGGTAACGTCACGTAGCATAGGCTACAGCTGGTGTATCACCGTGTATCACCTGCTTTGAAAAGGTCAGCAGCCAACTAGGTCAAAGTTCAAAGGTGGTTCTGCCGTTCCAAATGGATCCAGTAGATGGCACCATTGTATAATGCGAGACCTACTGGACAATCAAGTCGCCCAGTTACAAAAACAAGCACACCATTCATTACATTTTCTCAATTAAAAAAAAAAAAAAAAAAAAAAACGAAGCTCCGAATACTAATTTAAGCTCCGAATACTAATTTTCCGAACGAGTATTCGACT
The DNA here is from genome assembly GCA_949357725.1 of Hyperoplus immaculatus. Lineage (NCBI taxonomy): Eukaryota > Metazoa > Chordata > Actinopteri > Uranoscopiformes > Ammodytidae > Hyperoplus > Hyperoplus immaculatus. The sequence continues at coordinate 221,967 of OX442365.1, read as the reverse complement.
ATTCGAATAATTCGGGCCAGCCCTACCTTTAATGTGTAACAATTGTGTTTAACACTGCCATCATTTGTAATCCTTAATGGGTGTAATTTGCCTAATTGTCAATCAATGCCTTTTTGGATGCTGAAGAAATTAAAACAATTTACAAAGGGAATTTCAGTTGCTAGTTTCAGGTTAGTTCGTAGGTTTCATAGAAAGAAAAAAAACTGTTCTCAAGTTTTCCTTCCAAAGATTAGCTTCTCCAATCATCTAACACTTTCAGAAATCCCCTAGATCCACAAAGTTCCAATATTCGAGGTGCATCTGACAAACGTTTTGAAACCCACAAGCACTTTTTGGGGAAAATATTTCAAAAAGCTATAATAATACTTTTGCCTGGTCTGACTAGCACCACCAAGTGGCAACAGGAAACAAACTTTTTTCAGAACAAACCATTTTCGTTAAAAATTTACATTGTGCTTTATATACAGCAAAATAATGTTAATTAATTGTAAGGTGGACACTAGACACAGTATGTGATATTTAACTCTTTCATGCAATGGACAATGTTCATCAGATAGCCCTTTATTTAAACATTGTCCGTGTCGGCTGTAGAATGAAACTAACGGAGCGAGGCAGTTGTTTCACTCAACAGTTAGTCGCGCAGTCAGTTTGGGGACATGTCTCTGTGTACCCAGGCTCGGGACATGCAATCGGATCGTGGAAGCCTTCCCCCTCAACAACATTAATGTGAAGGAATCCCCGGTGATCATTGAGTCTTAAACCACATAGTTTTTCTGCACGGCGGCTCGGTGAGGTCTCACTGTGAAGGTCACCATCACAGTGTTTTACCAGGTGATGCGCTGCTTCGCTCAGACAGGGCTTTGAGTGTAGGATTAGGCGCAAAGAGACAGTCTGTAACTTGCACAAGAGAGATTGTATAGAACTGTTTTTTAGAACGTGTGACGACTGAAGATAGAGACGTAAGCCAAAGTTCGAATCAGAAATTTTCAAACTGGTAGTCCAATGTATTTTAGAATCGTGTGGCGGGTGAAGATATAGATCTAAAGCAACATTTGAATCAGGATTTTTCAAATGGTCGACCAACTGACACGACAGTATTTTTGCGAGGGGTTGACAGATATTCCTAAAATCTTTCATATACATATTAGCATTCAGTTTGTCCCCCAAATAACATAGTTCCAAGGATTTAGTGAATTTGGGTTGCCAGGGCCTTTAAAGCTAGCGCTAGCTTTAGCGTTAGGCCGGAGAGCAGCGACGTACACAGACGTTTACAGTGACGTCATGACGTTGCTCTCTTGCCGACTCTGGGCGGTAACTTGCCAGGGTGAAACCAGTGGCGAACTGGTTACAGGGGAAAAGGACCTTATTTTAGCAGCTTTTTTGTCAGGGCAGGTGATGTCTGTCAGCTGTAAAACAAAAATTGGGACACATCATTACAAATGAAGTGTGATGATGATGATGACGACATATAGACAGCGACGTATGTTATATGTACAAGCTAACACACTGGCTAGGAAATTCTCTTATTGTTCAGATAGGGTTAAGGTGACCCACTTCAGGGCCAACTGTACACCTCTTTATAATGCCCCCTCATGAGTCAACTTTGAGAAGGCGAGCATCCAGAAGCTACAGGTTGCTTTCACTGGTTGTATGCGCATCTTGCTCAGATAAACCAAGGTGGTGCAGTGCAAGTGAAATGTTTTGTAATGTTGTCGTCAATACTTTCCATGCTCTGTTGAGAAATCTGATGTATAAATGTATCTGTTGTCTGAATGATTCTCATAATTCTATTATTATGCTGTTGACTAATCCTCGTCTCAGTACTGTACGTTACCAGTCATGTATGTGGAAATGGACCTCGAGTCTCTTGAATTAAGCTGTTTGATTGATTGATTGATTGGTAACACACACTCCTAAGAGGAAATAATAGTTGTCTTACTCGGTGTCCAAAGTTTTTTTTTTTTTTTTTAACCTTTATTTATACAGGTAAATCCCATTGAGTCCGGGGACTCTTTTTCAAGGGAGACCTGTTCCCATTTACACGTTACCATTCACACACACACATTCATACACCGATAGCAGGCTAACTATCGACATTCACACGAGGCAAGGTGGGTGAAGTGTCTTGCCCAAGGACACAACAACTATGACACAGGTGGCAGGGCGGGGATCGAACCTCCAACCCTTTGATCATCGGCCGACCCGCTCAACCACCTGAGCCACAGTCACCCCAAATAACCACGTTTAATAGATTTCAGAGCTATACCAACTGCCCTCCAGTAACAAGAGCTCAGCCGCTGCACTCCCAGATGCCTACAGGCTGCTGATGTACTGATGTAAAAGACTTGAACTACAAACCTTTATGGACTTGACCAGGTTTGCAGTGGTGTTGGCCACCTCTTTGGCCGACTGGACAAACTGCCTCTTGGCGACAGGGTTAGGAGTTTTGGAGGAAGCCAGGCGGCAGGCGTTACATAGGGCTGAGGTGTGTTTAGCCACGATGGTGGCTGCAGAGAGCACCTGGGGAGAACCAAAGATAGATTAAACAACATGAAGACTCACTAACAGAGACCAACAAGGCCTACTGGCAGTGTGATGATGTCAGCACATACCTGAGACTGGGTGCAGGATGGGTCCACCAGGTTCTGGCAGGCCATCTGAATAGATTGATTAGCTCGGGCAAACTGAGCGGGATCCACCAAGCCCTTCTGTCCTGCTGAACTGTTGGGGTCTGAGACTCCAACCAGATAGGCAGCCTAGGGGATCAACACAATACTGGTCACATTTACATCAGAAGTTTGACAACTGCAAATATTACAAACAAAAACAAGACAGTTAGCCAGGCCACTCAATATCCTGTTACTATTCCTGTAAAATCCTGTCCAAGGCAAGGCAAACCGAAAACAAGTTATTGTGTTGTGACGGAAAATAGGTGAAAATTTAAATGCACCAGCTAATTTCAAGTGATAAAACGGCAGATTGAGAAACTTCTTTTTATTTGTGGTCTGGGAGAAGCGTTGATTCTACCTACCTTTGTGATTGTACCTTGAAGCTATCAATGCCTCAAGGGAAACAAGAATCTAAGATACCAAAGATTTCCAAAGATAGGTTGCATATGTACCCACTTGAACATACCGGTTAGGTAGACCCAGGCACCCCGTCCGTCTTCCTCCTTCCGGGACAAGATTATCTTCGGACTATCATTTTGTTTTAGTAATACTAAGCAAAGCCGACAAATTTTTCTCTCATTCGTCTTTTCTTGTTCTCTTTTTCTCCAAGGGTCTCCCTATTCCCCCCTCCCTCCAGTGCCCAGGTGGCATAGGGAGGGAGGTTGCCCTTGACAGTAGGCCTGGGTATACATGGCATAGTTGTGTTTGATGTCACACTGTTAACAGGTTAAAGTCACTTTCAGTGAGGGTTTTTACCTGTGCAGCTGCTTCAGTCAGACCACACAGGGCTTTGGAGCCAGCACTGACTGAATCACCAAACTCTGGTAGGTTTGAGTTCTTTGCATTGTGGGAAATTCCAGCCATGGACTCACCAAGGACCTGCCAACAACAAGTAAGACAATCACATAAGAGAAACACTTCAGTTTGGACAATGTCTGTATTTTCTATGCTTCTCATGATGACCATTTCGACCGCAGACTGCCTCGTGCACACACACATTCCACGGTCAAGAACGTTACCACTTGTAAGCTGCTTAGCAGGCTGTCGTAACATCCAGTCATGCACCAAACAAAGACAATAATTATACCTTTAAACACAGAAAAACATGTTTCGGACATTGCGGTATTGATTTTATCCTAAGAAGGCTGTCAAAATTTTTTGTTAGACCTATGTAAATTGAATCCAATCACTCAACAAAATGCAATACTTTTAAGGCCTTATATTTTTTATATTAAATGCAATTGTGTAAATGTGTGAGTAGTGTAAAAATAAAGGCTGCCTGGTGGCAAGCTAAAGCAGTGATTGTAGTGCTAAAGAGCAATAACCTAACGGGCATTGAACCGATATTTATTAGTTAGGTAAGCATTTATAAATGTAGAGAAAGCACTACAATGCTGACTTCTGCTTCAGGGATGTCTTCCCCTAACTCCATTTAGTCTCTGTGCTGACAACCATCTTCATAAGGTAACAGAACAACTACACATAAGTACCCCTTGCAATCCCAATTCAAGAATACTGGACTCTCTCTTTAAGCATTTTTTTTAAGAGCCCGCGGGTAACCTGTTCATTGAGCAAACTGTAATAAACAAAAAGTCACCAACAAAGAACAAACAGAAAGATACTTTAAGCTATAGTGGGTATCAAGCCTCAACACTTCGTAAAGACAGAATTGTGTCGATAGCACAAGATATTGAAAACTGTCAAATAATAAAGGCTTGCATCAAAAATAGAATACAACATTTGGAGAACTTTGGCTTCTTTAAGAACAAAAACTGTTAGAGTGAGGGTTAGGGATGGATGCATTACAAAATAAAATTCTCAGAATGTCCCTATTATTATTTCCATATCACAGTTAAAATATTACAGTTACTTCAAGAAATTGTCAATAAGTATTTGGAAATACAGGACTCAAGTGTTATGAAACTGGAATTTGACTGGAATATTTCCAGTATACAAGCAGCAGGAACATGTGTTTTACCTTGGAGTTCTCCATAACACTGTCGATGCAGTCAAAGTATGACAGCTCAGTGACAGCTTCTGTGGGGTTCTCCAGCATCCCCCTCACAGACTGCACACAGACACAACAGTCACAATACACACAACACCAGCACATCACAGCTGAATTTCACAAGACAACTGTATTGTCTACATACTATAATTAAGTCCTTGTTCTATAATAACTTTTATAATACAGCTGTTTCAGATGCTATTATATATGAACTGAGCTGTAAGAGTAGATTCAAAGCTAAAAGGCACACATGACAGGATCAATCTTTGCTCATGTAAAGCAATTAACATCAAACGTTTAACAATCTAGAGCTATAATATGGAAGTTCTGTTGTCATGATATAAACCAGTCCCAATCAGTTGCTGGAAATGATAGGCCTTTCTTAGGCCATGTCCACATCTATACAGATATATAAAACAATGCATTCCCCCTGCCCCCTTTGCAGAAGAATTCCTGTGCACACGGTGGTGTTTTACAATAACTCCATTGACACAACAACACATAAAGCCATTGAAAATGCTGAGGTAATGATGGCAGGCCAGTACTGTAGGTGGCCATAATGTGTCAAGTCAAACACCATACAGGAACATTGTGAGCATGCACATTGAGTGCCCATGCACAAAAACACAGGGTTTCCTAAACCTCCACTTTGGCAGGAGTTTTCAGAACTCTCCAGTTTTGATGTTTGCCCGTGGACAAATGGCCAAACCGCACAGAAAAAGATACTGTTACCAATATACCCATGTAGGGGTGGACATATCCTCAAACTGCTGATTTCAGAGGAATGACAGGTGAACAGATGGATGTTGTTACCTCAAGCTCTCTCAGAGCATTGTCACATTCCTTTTGACCTGGGGCCTGCTGTGTGCACATGGTGATGAGCTGGTTGATACTGTCTGTAACTGCCCTGTTGACCCAAAGGCTCAGAGATTAAAGGGGGATAAGCATTTCAAAAATGATTGTCTAACAAAGAGACTGAGAGATATGTGTGTTACCGTGCTGCAGCTGCTAGCTGGTTCTTGAGATTGGGGGAGCTAGGGTCAGTGGACAGGGCTTTGGCTGACAAAAGCAGCTTGCTGGAGGACATAGAGATGGTCTTCAGGTTGGACACCACCTGGGTCTGGTCCTCCTTAGACTGGAGGAGAGGAGGAGAAAGTTAAGGAGAGAATTTCACAAACTTTACAGTTGTAGCCACTGTAAAGCAACTGCTTTAGGAAAATAAAATGATTATGCCTCAAATTGATTCATGTCATCTCATTCATGACATGTTCCGTCATTTCCATGAAGAGACACACTGTGGTTGATTTGGACTCATACATAATTCTGTGGCCTCAAATAGTCAATAACACCAATATGGATTATACCACCACTGAAAATAGTTCCCAACAAATGCAGATTTCCTCCTGGTGGAGTAACGTTCATTAGAACTACAGTGAGCCAAGGGATTCCCAGGTTTCACATATGGTCCAGAGCTCCTGTACAATCTTTATGTATCTCATAATTGAATGACATTCTAAAGCCTCAATTGCACACAAAACCATTAAAGTCTATCACTACTGAAACAAAACACAGTTGAATGTCAGTCACATCACCGCAGATGGTGTCAAATCTGAGAAAGTACAAATATGAAAGTCCCAACAACACAAGGTCAAGCAACTCCTAGGCAATGACCAACAGTATACCACAGTATCAGACATCAGACACTCCAACAAAAAAAAGAAAACTAAGTGTTAAAAAATATTTAATTTGACTTGTGACTATGTTAAAATAATTTAGTACCGTTTGGGAAACACAGGAGGTTCTGGTCTGCCTGTCTTCAAATGATTTGTCCAAGTTCCCAGAAATCAAACCCGGGAAAAGGCATTAATAATAACTAAATACATTATTTTTTTTCCATTGATGGTATTTTATGCTTGTTCAGGTCCTTTATGATCATAAGAGGAAAAATTTGAAAATGCCATGAATATTTCCTAGAAGTCTCTTTAGACCAGTGGCCCTGAAGTGCAAATCAAAACGGCAAATAGTAAAACATGAAACCAAATCATAAAACATAACAAATCATAAAAGACAACAACAAATCAACAAAAATATAGAAGAACACGAAAACGAATCACAAAACACAACAATAAGGAAAACAACATCAAAACATAACAACAACCGTATAGATATGGTTGATTAAATTGAAAAAAGGGCAGGAAAAACTGTGATTATGACTGTATACACCGTGTTCCAAATTATTATGCAAATTGGATTGAAGTGTCATAAACTTTTAATTTTTTGTTTTTCAATTAAACTCATGTATGATATTGTGTCTCAGGGCACCTTGGATCATTGAAATTAATCTCATACACCTGTGATAATTAGTTTGCCATGTAAGCCAAATCTACTTAACAAGGACGTTCCACATTATTAGGAAGGCCAGATGTTTCAAGCAATATTGGAAAGAAAAAGGATCTCTCTGCTGCCAAAAAGCGTCAAATAGTGCAATACCTTGGACAAGGTATGAAAACATTAGATATTTCACAGAAACTTAAGCGTGATCATCGTACTGTGAAGAGATTTGTGGCTGATTCAGAGCACAGACGGGTTTGTGCAGATAAAGGCATAATGAGGAAGGTTTCTGCCAGACAAAATCATCGGATTAGGAGAGCAGCTGCTAAAATGCTGTTGAAGCCGCTGGTGCCTCTGGAGTCCCGCGAACCTCAAGGTAGGGCTGGGCGATTAATTGAATTTCGATTTCGGTTACAATTTTGGCTTCCCTCGATCATGAAAACAAGATAATCGTAATAAAACGGTTATTGTGTGGCACACCGGGTCATGTGTAGTAAATGTAGCGCACCCTTCTGTCGAATAACCCCTGACTGCAGCTCGCAGATCGAGGAGGAGCTAAATGTGGGCTGGTCTAAACGTTTAAGCAAAAAAGCGGGAGATCGTATTTCCGTCTGAGTCCATAATACTGCGCGCTTTTCTGCCTAGAGGTAAGTTGCCGCTCTCTGTTCGTGTACATTGTAAACTAATGTATGGATAGACCAACAAGTTGATAATTACAATATTTATGCAAGTAACATGCATAGGCCTCATGTTTATGTCATGAGGTCGTTTGAATAATAGCATTTAGGCAGTGTTTTTCAGCTTTTTTTAACCCTTTTGTGCATGGCGACCACATATGACGACAATTAAATAAACTCCAATATTTTGGGCTTATCATGGTAATATTCTCTAAACCACATTGGTGAAATATATTTCGTGAAACATTGAAACCTGATTTAAATTTTGCTTTTCCCCTCCAGATTTGCCTGTATATTGTATCGACATCTTACCACAGCTCGCACACGCACACTGCACAACGACATAGCACCACATAACACACACATTACAACACCAACAGTTCTTTTAAGAACTCCTTTCTGTCTGTCTGTCTGCCTGTCTGTCTGTCTGTCTGACTGACTGACGGACTGTCTGTCTGTCTGTCTGTCTGTCTGTCTGTCTGTCTGTCAGTCTGACTGACTGTCAGTGTCCTGATTTTCTCTGGTCAGGTAGGTTCACTGCAATGCTTAAAAAAAAATCATATTTCATATCCAGGTTTATAAAAACAGTAACTAATGCGCTATATTTGTGTGTGTTTCTACCCTAGAGTATGTCAGAGAAATAAAGAAGGTAATCAATAAATCATTCACTGGAATTAGAGTATGATAAGGCATAATAACAGGATTCCAATATCAACATTTAATGCATGGCCTTACTCTTTGCATAGTGCATTACATTTTGAAATTGGAATTCTGCGTTGACAACATTGTTTTCATGGTAAGACCTAATCAGTATGTTATAGCATTGCTGTTGTCTGTGAAAAAATTTGCTTGCTACATTAAAACCACATTAATTTGTATTGAAAATGTATCATTGGAAATACACCTGACATTATATTAACCAGTTCCTCTTGACTTACAGTACACTCCGTACATTGTAATGGGGGCCAAGTGTGATTTCAGCGAGGTATGTGTAAATCGTGACACATTATGCTTAGTGTACAAGGTGTTATTTTTTTTTTTTACAACATATTAACATCTTCCTGCATTTCCTTCTTCAAAGGAAAACATGCTGCAAATTAGGAGATGGTGGTGTCTCACTCTCCTGGAGAACTTCCCCATGCCGTAAGTGCACTGAATATCACACTTTTGAATCAAATCACAAACAAAAAAACAGTTTTACTCACTGTCAACAGACCAACATGAATGTTTTCATAGTGAATGTATGTTGTCATTAAATCACTAAGGTCTGAAGAAGACCGATTGCAGGACAGGAAATGGCGACGAGTGCAAGGAGGGCTACAGGTGAGAGGTCATGTGATTAATTAGTCTTGCAGTCAACTATTGCTAGACTAAAGCGTAATCCCTCCACTTATTTCAATTATCTGTTTTACATCTTGCATTGTTATTGTGCCTATAAGAACTGCAATCTGTTTCCTTTATAGACGCTGGGAAATTGACCAACTGGAAACCGGGAACAGGGTTGGAAGATTAAGGAATGTATTTGGCTAGGCTAAAACATTTTTTTTTTTTTTTTTTTTTTTTTGCCTGGGGTAAAAATAAAAAAAATCAATGATGCAAAGTCTTCTGTCTGGTTTATTTGACTTAGCTAATATAATTGAGTGTACAAAATAATATGTGTCTGGTTTTTATATATATTTATTTATTTATTTTTCATGGTAAAAAAAAGACATTTGACAAGTTAAAAGTATGAATGTCTCTAAGTCATTGTGCTGTGCTGTATTGTATTGACGTTTGAGAATGTGCTGCCGGATCTGCGCCACCAGATGGCGCCCCCGAGCTCGAGCGAAACGTTTAGACCAGCCCACATTTAGCTCCTCCTCGATCTGCGAGCTGCAGTCAGGGGCACTTGCTTCTGTCTCCACCTGCGCTCCGCCCCGCCCCCGCCCGAACACTGTCGCTTTCAGCGATTCCAGTGCAATTGTTTATTCAGCATAAAGTTAAAACGCTCGTCCAGGATGTTACACCGAAACACAAAAGCCTTGCGCGATTGAAGCAGCGTTTCACTCGGTGAAACATGGTGTGAGTGAGACACTGTGATGGCGGTGGGTAACGGTGTCATTCACTGTGAGAACTTGCCGGTGTGAGCCGCCGCACAGAAAAGCTCTGTGGCTTTACGGGTAAAATGATAGTCGGGGATTCCTGCACGTTAACGTTGTTGAGGGGAAAGGCTTCCGCTTTCTGATTGCATTTCTCGAGCCTGAATATATTGTGCCATGTCGGCAAACTATCTGCGCAACAAGAGCAAATATACAGTGAGACGCATCCCCTCCGTTAGTTTCAGTCTACAGACGAAAAGTTACAACCAGCACCTAAGCATGGACTTTGTTTAAATAAAGCGTCTAATTTTTATGATCAGCGCTCTGATGCAAATTCTGAAGTCTGAACATTACGGTGTCAGCTGTGGTGTAGTTTTTTTTACAGCAACTCAACGTGCACTGCAAAAAAAAAGAGGGCAATAAGTCGATCTTTTTGTAGATGCATAGCCTACCTCCTCTTATAAGTCGAAGTACAAATCAATGAATGGTTCACAATCACATCCCTGGTAAAATAGTAATTTTACTCTTAGATTCGAAGGTTTTACTGATTAGTTATTTTGTGGCTTTTTAGTTGTAGGCTATGTTTGAGGAGCACAATTGGGAGTTTTGTTTATGTAATGTTGAAAGAATTGGCTGAATTTTCATTTTGGTGCATCCCTACAATGACTAATCGTCTTTAATAACCGTGATTACAATATCAATCAAAATAATCGTGATTATAATTTTTGCCATAATCGAGCAGCCCTACCTCAAGGTGTAGGATCCTCCAGAGGTTTGCTGCTGTGCATAAACCTATTATTCGGCCACCCCTAAACAATGCTCACAAGCAGAAACCGTCGCACTGGGCTCAGAAATACATGAAGACTAATTTTCAAACAGTCTTGTTTACTGATGAGTGCCGTGCAACCCTGGATGGTCCAGATGGATGGAGTAGTGGATGGTTGGTGAATGGCCACCATGTCCCAACAAGGCTGCGACGTCAGCAAGGAGGTGGCGGAGTCATGTTTAGGGCCGGAATCATGGGGAGAGAGCCGGTAGGCCCCTTACGGTGTGAAAATGACCTCGGCAAAGTACACTCAACAAAAATATAAACGCAACACTTTTGTTTTTGCTCCCATTTTTCATGAGATGGACTTAAAGATCTAAAATTCATTCCAGATACACAATTGTACCATTTCTCTCAAACATTGTTCACAAATCTGTCTAAATGTGTGATAGTGAGCACTTCTGCTTTGCTGAGATAATCCATCCCACCTTACAGGTGTGCCACATCAAGATGCTGATCTGACATCATGATTAGTGCACAGGTGTGCCTTAGACTGTCCACAATAAAAGGCCACCCGGAAATGTGCAGTTTTGTCTCAGCAAAATGCCACAGATGCCACAAACATTTAGGGAGCGTGCAATTGGCATGCTGACAGCAGGAATGTCAACCAGATCTGTTGCTCGTGCATTGAATGTTCATTTCTCCACCATAAGCCGTCTCCAGCAACTTCGCACAGCCATTGAAGAGGAGTGGACCAACATTCCACAGGCCACAATTGACAATCTGATAAACTCTATGCAAAGAAGATGTGTTGCACTGCATGAGGCAAATGGTAGTCACACCAGATACTGACTGGTTCTGAGTCCCCAGACTCCCAATAAAGCAAAAAAATGCACATTTCAGGGTGGCCTTTTATTGTGGACAGTCTAAGGCACACCTGTGCACTAATCATGATGTCAGATCAGCATCTTGATGTGGCACACCTGTGAGGTGGGATGGATTATCTCAGCAAAGCAGAAGTGCTCACTATCACACATTTAGACAGATTTGTGAACAATGTTTGAGAGAAATGGTACAATTGTGTATCTGGAATGAATTTTAGATCTTTAAGTCCATCTCGTGAAAAATGGGAGCAAAAACAAAAGTGTTGCGTTTATATTTTTGTTGAGTATATGTAGAGTTTCTGACTGACCACTTTCTTCCGTGGTACAAAAAGAAGAACTGTGCCTTCCATAGTAAAATCATCTTCATGCATGACAATGCACCATCTCATGCTGCAAAGAATACCTCTGTGTCATTGGCTGCTATCGGCATAAAAGGAGAGAACCTCATGGTGTGGCCCCCATCTTCCCCTGACCTCAACCCTATTGAGAACCTTTGGAGCATCCTCAGGCAAAACATCTGAGGTTGGGAGGCAGTTCACATCAAAACAGCAGCTATGGGAGGCTTTTCTGGCATCCTGCAAAGATATTCAAGCAGGAACTCTCCAAAAACTCACAAGTTCAATGGATGCAAGAATTGTGAAGGTGATATCAAAGAAGGGATCCTATGTTAACATGTAACTTGGCCTGTTAAGATGTTTTTGACTGAAATAGCTTTTGATTTCACTAAATATGACCTTCACATCCTGCAAATTCAACAAATGACCATGTTTAGTTCTTAACAACCAATAAAATGTTTTGAAACTCTTGTGCATAATAATTTGGAACGGTGCATTTTGAGTTTTTTATTTTTGAAAAAAATACCGTTATCATTTGGAGGTTTGTTCAATAAAATTTGAATCATACTTTTAAGGTTTATGACTTGAAAATTATACTGACTGTCATTTGCGTCGACTATTTAGGAAAATCTGAGAAAAATATCATTCGCATAATAATTTGGAACGCACTGTAGGTTACTGAAACTGAAAAAAAAAATCCAATTATACATTTGTCAGTCTTTTAAAATTTCTATTTTCGGAAAGAACTTAAGAGTTTTTTGAGAAAAATATGAAATATCTTTAAGCACATAAAGGGTAAATTTCCATAGAAATTCATGGTGACAAATGAGTTTTATTCAGTCGTCATCTGCAGGTTGATGGCAATAAGGAATTTGTGAAGAGTCACCTATACCTCGTTCGTACTCTTTCTTTGATGTCTGTGATTAGATTCAATCAAATGATTTGGTGGCCTCCCTTGCTTATTAGAGCAGGTGACAGTACTACTTCCAGATAGGGTTGCAAAGGGGTGGAAAGTTTCCGGTAAATTTCCGGAAACTTTCCACGGGAACTTTCGCTCGGGAATTTTGGGAATATTCAAAATTGGGAATTATAGGAATTATCTAAATGGCGGTCATTTAATTTTTTTTTTCATATCCAAACATAAATCTAAACATATAAACACTATATTTTGTCATAGGCAGACAGACATCCATGCAAACTAATACAATTAAAACGCATTACATTTGAACAGATTTATTTGTAAGTTGAACTTTATCAAGTTTTGATTATTTTCTGAACAATCAATAATTTCACTGAAAACAAAAAGATGAATGCTGGGTAAAATATGACTCATCTGTCTCACCCCATCCATTCAATAAATTAAGTAAATTGCCCCCCTTGTGATGAAGGAATGCACAGTGCATGTAGGGGGCGTGGCCTCAGTACCCCTGCAGTTAGCAGTGTGCTATGTGCAACCTGCCAAGCTTACTTGCATGAAATCTGGTTGTTTTAAATCAAGATTATGCTAAAATATATTTTCCCAAACTATATTTAAAATCACTGTTTAAGCCTCTGTAAACCTGGTCTAGTATAAATCAATGGGTAACACTTTATAATAACTATCCGTTGTAACTCGTTAATAGATCATTAGTAAACTCTTAATTAATGATTATTAATGATTTGTTAAGTGTTTGTTAGCAGTTTGTTAAGGATTTATAACAATGGTAGATAGTTAATAGCTTAATAATTGAATCAGTTCATCTGGGAGGTAATCCGAGATTAACTGATCACGTCACGTTCAAGTCCATGGCATGCACAGTGTGTATTGAGTTTATTTAAAAATATTTGAAAATGGGGCTGCCCTCAGTTGCCCATGCACTGTGTATAGTCTATAGCCTATTTCAGCCTCGTCGGTATCTCGGATTACCTCCCAGATGAACTGATTCAATTATTAAGATATTAACTATCTACCATTGTTATAAATCCTTAACAAACTGCTAACAAACACTTAACAAATCATTAATAATCATTAATTAAGAGTTTACTAATGATCTATTAACGAGTTACAACGGATAGTTATTATAAAGTGTTACCAAATCAATGTATGATATCAAATTGGGTTTCTTAATAGGCTTTAATAAAAATCAGATTTGAAATTAAATGTTCAAAAATATTTTAATATTTAGTTGATAAAACTGCTTTTTACTGTCGAGAATGTTTGCCAGGACTGAAATAACATAGTTAGAATGACTTGGTGCATTTGGGTTGCTTTAAATTGAGTAAATTCCCGTTTATTCCCAAAATTCCTATTAATTCCCATAAATTCCCATTAATTCACATGGAAAGTTTCCAACTTTGAAAATTCCCGGAATTTTGCAACCCTACTTCCAGATCAACATTGTCTCATCATACTGACCTGCGATGTTCCAGCCATGTCCACCCCAGCCTGCAGGAAGTGGCTGAAGTCCTGTCCAAACTTGCTTGTGGCCCTGGCCAGGTCCTGGGTGGTGCCTCTGGAGGCCTGCACCACCTCATTGGCTGATTGGTTCAGACCGGCCGCCACCTGGTTGAGCTGAGACTGAACCTCCTGGAAGCTCTTTCCACTGGACGGGAACTACACAGGAACAAGGATAACTATGACACACTGCATGTAGCAACTCCACTGACAGTCCAGTGAGGCAGAGGAAAAACAGAAAGTTGTTTCTATAGCATCATCAACTGGGAAATTGTTCTCAGAGTTAAGAATTTATCATTTTGCATCTGGTTCATTGTTATTTATGTTAAGGTTGTTATTGACAACATTTATTATACGTTTGAAAAAAATATAATAATTTAATATTAATTGATATAAAACATTTGAAAGATTATAAGAATGCATGGTTTACATTTTCTCCATTTTGGTACAGCAGAATAATATTGAAACACTAAGAGCGCACTCACACTAGGCAAAGTTGACCTGTTCCGTACTCAAGAATGATTGCCCCCCCCCCCACCCTCCCAACTCCCCCACTGGCCTGTGCTCACACTGCTCTTGGCCTGGGCAAGATTGCTCCTTCCCTACGTCACTGTGCACGTTTGGGATTTGGAGCGTAGTCTACTTGTATGCTATACGATTGTTTTTGAATATTTTCATCCGGACAAATTTGCATGAAATATTCCACTTTCACATTAGACCAACGAGAATCCTTAAGCTATTTTTTTTTTTTTTTTTTAAAGGTCACATATTATGCTAAATGCACTTTTTAAATGTGTTCTAACATATCCATGGGTCCATGGTGTGCCTAGAGACTGCCAAAATATTTAAAAAAATAACAATCTCTCCTGTTCTCACTCTCCCCCTTTCTGAAATCCCCACATCTCCCCCCCAATATACTCCAGTCAAAATTTTCACCTTTTCTGACCTCACAAACTGGAAAGCCAGAAGCTTCCACTGTGCAGCCCACACCCCTATTTCTTATTGGTCCACGGCCCTGACAGACAGAGGGCGAGGCGTATCTGGCTTCGCTTCCGGACAGGGGGCGGGGGCAGCTAAAAGATTGTATATTTACGAGGGGAGCTGCAGCTCTTTTTAAAAAATAGACCATTGTGAGATTAGCTGAACATCAGCATAGTACAATAAATTATCTGAAAGTTTTTTTCAGCAAACAATTAAAGAAAAACCTATTAGGGACCACTAAGACCATATAATATGGTGTATAATAGTACCGAAAAGTGTATAAAATGGGAGCTTTAAATGTAGCCTACGTTGGGCGCGTGGACGTAATGGGTCGCGGTGGACAGTCTCATATCAATTGACTAGTCTATTAAAAAAACAGAGAGAAAGAAAACCAAGCATAATGTTAGCGCTTTAGGAGCCCTTCAGCCTTAACATTCTTCTAAACAATTACTACGCCGTTAATGTACATGCTGTTCTAATGTGCAGCACGCTGTTTATTATTAATATAACGGACCGTCATCAGACCAGACGTGCTGGATGGTTTTATACACATCGATCGATCCGTTAAGTAATCCGAGTCAGAACTTTTTGTATGGGCAGAGATCGTTATTTTAAGTGTGTCTTTAAAAAGTTTCTTGTTTAACTTTAGTGTAGGCTACCGTTTAATTTTCACCGGAAAGCTGAGTCCCGCTGTGTGTTGTTTTGGGTTTGTCTCCACCGCCGTGCGGAAAGGCAACAGTATAACAGCTGACGGGAGGAAAAAGAAAAAAATCATCTGACACACGTGAGTAAACACGGCAGCGGTCAAGAAAACCTTAAAGCTTTGCTTTATGCTGCTCTCAACTTTGTATCTCTCTCCCTCTTTTATTAGCCCACACCTAGGCCTACACACACATGTTAATTCTCACACATTTTATGTCCAAGTCCAAGTGATGGGCAATTCTGTTGCCGACTAGTAAGGCAGCGGACGTTTAACCGACTATGCATACCTAATAAATTCACGTCAGGAACGCCGTATGTGCGCTTGCTTGTCATCTCATTAGCATCCGTACTTTGGCCTGGGCAAACCTCTCCCAAGCGTGCTGAGGCCAAGGAATTGAACTGTGCTTGAGCCAAGCGATCTAGACTTAGGGGGCAAATGTGCTTGGGCACGGAACAGATGGCCTAATGTGAGTGCGTCCTAAGAACTTCCCCCATACTACATGTGTCTTTTGGGTTCAGACCATTTACATTGTTGTTTTAATGTTCATCATGGAATTAGGTAAAGAAGGAAGTAAAAAAAAAATTTCAAAAAAGTATAATATGTAAATTACTGAGCTTAATCCACTAATACGGAGGATCTTCACTCAAACTATCACCAGTAGTAATATAATCTATGTTGCTCACAGAATCAGCCAGCAGAGTCTTGCTGGCTTCACCCACAGTGCGGATGGCGTTGTCCACATCCCTTTGGCCAGGGAGGCAGTTCACACACCTGTTCAGGGCCTGGGAAACCGCCTTAGCCACCTACGCACACACACACGCACACGCACACACACGCACGCGCACACACACACACACACACACACACACACACACACACACACACACACGGTAAATGGTAGTAAATGGACTTGTATAGCGCTATATCTCCGTTTATCACAGACCCAAAGTACTTTACATTGTTTTTGTACACATTCACCCAGTCACACGCACATTCATACACCGATAGCAGCAGCTACCACGCAGGGTAGGCTTAGCACTAGGGTGCTAAGCTAACTAAGCTAACTATCGGGAGCAATTCGGGGTTCAGTGTCTTGCCCAGGGACACTTCGACATGTGGCGGGGAGGCGGGGGATCGAACCTCCGACCCTGCACACCAGAGGCGAACTCCCTACCCACTTCGCCACTGCCGCCCCAACACACACACACACACACACACACACACACACACACACACACACACACACACACACACACACACACACACACACACACACACACACACACACAGACTCAATGCAATGGATTGGATTTATATATAGTGCTTTAATTCGCACTCAAAGCACTTTACATGGGTTCCTGGTTTCATTTATTCACACACATTCATACCTGTGGTTAGCAAAAGTAATTAGATATTATCTATATGAAATATGATGCAATATAATGATAGTCTCAGGCATACCTGTGCCAGCCTCTGCTGACTCTCTGGGTCCCCAGGCTTGGCGATGGCCCTCTTGGTCTCTTCTATAAGGTTGGCTGACTTATCCATCAGGTCCATGGCACAGTCCAGCATGGCGGTACGCGCTGGAGAGTCGCCTGTGGTGGCAGCCACTCCTCTGGCGCCTGAGGCCAAGGTCTTGAGAGCCTGGGCCACATCTCTGGCTGCCATTCCTAGAACATATTGGAGAGAGGAGAGTCACTGGATGAATACATGAATGCACCAGTCAGTGTGGAGATTGTTCAATACTAAAGTTACAAATGACACGTAAATGAAGTAGACACACACACACACTTGTGCCTGATCACCTATCTGTTATGTTAGAAAGCACACACCAAGCTAGAAATCTTGGAGTAGTGATAGATTCCGACTTGAATTTCAAAAAACACATTAAATCAATTACTAAGTCAGCCTACTACCACCTTAAAAATATATCGAGAATTAAAGGGCTAATATCTCAGCAGGACTTAGAAAAACTTGTCCATGCATTTATTTTTAGTAGACTTGACTACTGTAATAGTGTCTTTGCAGGCCTTCCTAAAAA
Source organism: Hyperoplus immaculatus (assembly GCA_949357725.1). Taxonomy (NCBI): domain Eukaryota; kingdom Metazoa; phylum Chordata; class Actinopteri; order Uranoscopiformes; family Ammodytidae; genus Hyperoplus; species Hyperoplus immaculatus. Next base: position 204,060 of record OX442365.1, on the reverse strand, counting down.
ATCAATCAGACAGCTTCAGCTAATTCAGAACGCTGCTGCTCGAGTCCTCACTAGGACCAAAAAAGTAGATCACATTACCCCAGTTCTTAGGTCTTTACACTGGCTTCCTGTCACTCAAAGAATTGATTTTAAAATATCGATGATGGTCTACAAAGCCTTAAATGGTTTAGGGCCAAAATACATTACTGATCTGCTGATACGTTATGAGCCGCCCAGAGCCCTTAGGTCGTCTGGGACAGGTCTTTTAAAAGTCCCCAGAGCTAGGACTAAACAGGGAGAGGCGGCATTCAGCGTTTATGCGCCCAATGTCTGGAACGGACTGCCAGAGAGTCTGAGGTCCGCTGAGACTCTCAGCTCTTTTAAATCGGGTCTCAAAACGTTCTTGTTTCCCTTTTAACCTGTAATTTTTTTTTTTTGGTAAAATGTTTTAATTCTTTTATTTAAATGTTGTATTTTTATCCATGTTTTAAATTTGTTCATTTTTTTTTTTTTTTTTTTTTTTGTATTTGTATTCTTTATTTGATTTTAACCCTGTGAAGCACCTTGAGTGGCCCTGTGCCTGAAATGTGCTCTATAAATAAAATTGCCTTGCCTTGCCTTGCCTCTCTAAGTCCACTTAAGAGGTTCTAAACATAAGTTTACGGTTTTTACAGGAAAAATACCAACTCTACATACTGTATGTTGCTGGTTGCAGTAACATTTGTAGGCTACTTTTCACTATTTCTGTGCCCACACACATTCTGATGTATTTTGGACATATCTGGATGTGATTGGAGGGTCGTAGCAAATGTTTAGTGGATGTTAAACCAACCTGTGTAGTTCTCGTTGCCCTGGGTGGCCTCACTCAGCAGCTGAGCCATGGCTGAGCTCACAGCCTTGGTGCTGGTACCCAGATCCTGGGAGCATTTCTCAAGCTGAACAACATAGCAATGAGATTTGGAAAGAACTTTAATCAATAGTATTTTTGTTGTTTTATATACATTTATTTAGTTTGCCTACAAGGTATCGTTGAAAATGAAGCTTCTGCCGTTAATGTCCAATTCTTGGCGTGGAAAAAGCTGGTAATCTATAGGGACTGTCTGAGTGTCTCACCGTCTCTCCAGGCAGTGGTTTGAGTTTGCCCTGCTCAGCTGAAGCCTTGGCTTCCTGCATGTCCTTCTCCAGATCTCTCACCATGGACAGAGCGTTGTCTATCTCTAATGGGCCACATGCTTCTTGAGCCTGCAGGCACAGACACACACACATTTGTTGCATAAACAAATAAAATATAAACAATAAAATTATCAAATAAATTAATCAATGTTTAAAAATTCCCAAGCCATATCTGTGTGATGTATCTTTAAGCTAGAAAAATAAGAATTTTTCATAAAATTGAGAGTTAGTAAATAAAAATTGTAGCTGTGTATTACCTTCTGTGAAGCAGTGCGCAGCTCTGTCAGGGCACTGGCCAGGTTCTTAGCACACTGACTGAGCTGCATAGCTGAGGCCTGGTCACTGATGGTGGGCACTGTGGCCTTGGAGGCTGTAACCATCTTAGCCCCAGGCTGGAGGAGTTGAAAAGAGAAACTCTTAACACAGAGTTTTATTTAAATTCCCTTTTGAATAAAGACATCTAAACCAGCTTAAATCTACAATATGAGAGTGCTGAATAGACAGAAAACATATTGAGGCTAAATATGGAATAACAGGTAAAGCCAAAGGCTCAATTAACTGAAAATGGTTTTATCTATACACAGATAATATTTTACACCACTAAGACTATATAGAATGGGAGTAATGAATAACAACTTATGTTGGAAATGTCAGAAAGAAGCAGGCACTTCATTACACTGTATTTGGCAATGCCCATGTATTCAGCCCTTTTGGAGATTTCTTTTGGAGTACTTAGGAAAATGGGCCGGAAGAAAACTACCAGTATCTCCTAGACTTTGCCTGTTAGGTGACAGAAGTCAAGTACATAACATGTCAAGTAAAGAGTTTTCTGTCATCATGGTTGGCATTACAGTGGCTGCAAGGACAATTCTTAAACACTGGAAAACAGTTACAACTCCAGGATTTAAAGAATGGGCTAACGCCATGATAAAAACAGCCTCATATGAACATATGCTTAATAAGCTGAATACTATAAACAAGGATAAAGCACCAGCGAGTTTCTGGACATATATCACACTGACCGATAAACCTGTAACGTGAACAAAGTTGATGGAATGTAATGATGCTCTTGAATGTTGTATGGATAACCATTCTAGTCACTCCAATATGAATGTGCCCCTAGTGCTGCTTTTGTTATCTCTTGATTTTACAGAAAATGGTTTTATCTTGTTAAGATGAATAGCTGCTGTAGTTTCCTGCCCATTAGTGCAAAGTGGCCTGGTTTAAGTCATTGAGAGGTACTTTTCACTAGGTGTGTTGTCCTGTTATTGTAATCATCACCTGCAGGAAGTTTTGGCTGGCAGCAATGAGAGCCAGCTGAGCACTGGGGCTGTCAGGCTGAGACTGACTGCCTCTCACTCCCTGAACCAGCTGAGGGATCTGCTCTGCCACCGCCTGATCTCACACACACACACACACACACACACACACACACACACACACACACACCAAAGTTTATTTATAGTACATTTAAAAATAACCAGTGTTGAGTGCTGGACAAATGAAAGTAAATGGTGAAAAATACAAAAAAATTAGAACTGTAGGCTAAAGAAAAAAGCCACATTAAAGGGTAACTGAACCCCTTGTTTGAGCTACTGCACGATTTTGAAAAATGCTTTCAGACCATGGATTCTAAAATTCCGTTTGAGAACCTTTGTTTTTAAACATTCCGACATCAGCCGGCCAACATTCAGGAGGGAGGGGGGCGCACGGTGTCTTTGAAGGAGGGGGCTAGCTGCTAGCTGTCACTCTGAATGACATGACTTCATTGAAAAATTGAGTGACCCAAAGTCTAACGGCACGGTCGCTACACAGTGAGCTCATATGACACACAGATGGGTCGTCTGAGGTGGAGGACTTTTCTTATTCTAAATTGTTGGCGGGTGTCTCTATCGTAGAGTTAGGAGACAGAGTAGCGCAAGTGAGCTAGCGGCAGTGTGTGTGTGTGTGTGTGTGTGTGTGTGTGTGAGTGAGCGAGGAGAGCGAGCGGTAGCGTGTGTCAATCAAATGAAGCAACGAACGAGTCCGGGCGGGGGTGTGTGTGTGTGTGTGTGTGTGTGTGTGTGTACAAGCGAGATAATGCAGACACACTGCCGGTAGAAGTTAAGGGTGTTAACCCCCGAAATAACATCCTTGGAGGGACTGTATAACAGTAGTAGCTCATGGACCAGCTATGGACCTGTAAAGAGCGTGACCGGCTTTGCGGCGACGTGATGACGTACTGCTGCACCAAAAGTACAGCAGTACGTCATTTTTCGAACCCGACAGAAAAAGTTTTTTTCAAATCTTAGTAAAGTTCTAAAATAATTTACAATACAAAACATTTCTTAAATTGCCGATATTTAACATATTGCAATTTTTTTCAATATTAACACCAGCATATATGTGTTCCTAAACAACATAGTGATTTAATTCAGCTTCTATCTCAAAAAACAAGTAAAAAGATTCAGTTACACTTTAATAAATAGGCTAATAGTAATCATATTTGCACATATGTGAAATCAAAGGCATTCGAAAACTGTTGCTGTTGTGCTGTTGCTGTTTGCTTTTTATTACATCTTAAACGATGTCAAAAGGAATAAATTCAAACGAAGAAATGAGACACTCGCTAAGCGGAGATTTAAACATGGCGGGTGAAACTTGACTAATCAGACACTTTCAACATCCCAGCCCCGCTTCAAAAGTTCCTGAAAGGTTCCTGAACCTAAACTCTAAATGGATCTGAGATGATGCTAGATAACTTGCGGCTTGAAGACTGCAGTGCATTAATGTGGTGACGTAGGGACGAGCGAGGGGACTGCTAACTGCAGTAACTGACAGGAAATTAGCTAAAAGAACCATTCCGCTTACAGCACCTTTAAATCAAATCAATTACTTTTTACTTTCAAAACTGAATGACTATATAATTTCAGTCAGAAATACAAAAAAAATATGCTGTTTAGGGCGATACATAGAGAGTGAGAGTGAAATGAGATATTTTGTCTAGAACTACAATATGTGCTTACAGTCAGAAGTGAGTAATATTACCTTGCAGCTCTGGACCAGCTGTTGCTGTGCAGCCTGGTTCCTGTTGGAAGAGGCAGCATGCTGCGCAGCAGCTATGGTCTGAGTGGCTGCTGCTGCTGCCTGCTTGGCTGCATTCTGACAGGAAACAGCCAAACCACGTGTGTCAGTTAAAAACAAAGTATATGACTAGAAATAAATATACAGTGCCCTCCAAAAGTATTGGAACAGTGAAGCAAAATTCCTTTATTTTTTGTAGACTGGAAAAATGTGGGTTTGACACCAAACTATGAATATGAGACAAAAGATCAACGTTTCAGCTTTCATTACCAGGTATGTACATCTGGATCTGATACACAACTGAGAAGATATCATTATTTGAAAAGGAACACCACATTTTTAGGTGAGCAAAAGTAATGGAACAGATGGACTAAAAATAAATTAAAGGGGGCGCCTTTAGCTCAGTTGGTAAGGCGTCCCCCTCCCGGGCCGGGCCCAGCAGAAGACCCGGGTTCGATTCCCACACGCGGCCGTTCTCTGCATGTCACTCCCCTCTCTGCCCCATTTCACCTCTGTCTCTCTGCACTGTCAAATAAAGCATAAAAATGCCCAAAAAATTTCAAAAAAAAAAAAAAAAAAAAAAAAAAAAATTAAAGTAAATAAGACTTAATATTTTGTTGCAAATACTTCGCTTGCAATAACTGCATCAAGCCTGTGACCCATTGACATCACAAAACTTAAGCATTCTTCTTTTGTGATGCTTTTCCAAGCTTTCACCGCAGCCTCTTTTAGTTGTTGTTTGTTTTGGGGGGTTACTATCTTCAGTCTCCTCTTTAGCAGGTAAAATGCATGCTCTATAGCAGCGGTTTTCAAACTGTGAGTTTTTTTTGAGTTTGTGTTTTTTATATTAAGATCACGGCATAGCTGGACAAGAGTTCTTCTGCTTCGTTCCTCTCACTGCATTTAAATGCATTCACTATATTACAGAGAAATAGGTCTCGTTAAAGAAAAAGAGCGCCAAGCCCAATCCAGAGGACCCTGCATAAATTTTTGTGAAAAAAAAATCTCCCGGGGGGGCTTTCCCCGGACTCCCCATAGGCCTTTCACACAAAAAAGAACCATGAGCCAGTTCCGGGCTGGTGCTGGGGCCAGTTCAAAACTGGTTACAGCCTTATCCCAGTTATGAACCGGTTGGTTTCACAACGACCAGAGCCAGCCATGGAGCCGGCAAGAGAGCAACGTCATGACGTCACTGTAAACGTGTGTGTACGTGGCCCGACGCCGCTGCTCTTGTGGCTAACGCTAAAGCTACCGCTAGCTTTAAGCACAACAACAGCGGCGAATACGTCTTATTTTTACACGTTTAGGCTCTCACTTTGTGTGTGTGTGTGTGTCTCCGTTTGTCGCGCTGCTCGGCTCAGTGGGCTCTGTGTTTATATGTCCATGCTGTGAAGGTGCTGCCAGCTTCAGCGTTTACTTTCATGTTACTTCAAAATAAAAGCCAACTCACGTTTGTACAATGAAATGCTAATGTGAAGCCAGTGAAATGCTTTTAATGTGAAGCCGCAGCCTTAATGCTCTATTTGTTTAAAGAGGACCTATTATACTACTTTTCTGGTCTTAATTTCTTGTTTTACACTGCTACAGAGCAACCTGACACGAATCACATCACAAAAAACTATGTAGATTTTCGGGAAGCTCTTTCTCTTATTTTGGCGATCCAGCACATCCTGTCAACACTTGAGTGTGTGTGCTTCGGCAATCTCCGCTCCCTCCGCCTGTGATCGGCCATCTCCGCTCCCCTCCCCCCCCCCCCCTCCTGCAAACCCCACTCCGTTGTGATTGGTTACCTTCCTTCTGGAACACTTTCAGTGGCGGGAAGCGCGAGCATGGACCTATAAGGGCGCGAGGCAGACGCGAACAGGGAAGTGACAGCATTACCATACATGGAAACATCCGCGTGGTGACTTCACAAAGTTACATGCGACGTCACAAAGTTACGGAAGGGTAGACCGCTTTGAACACGTGACTTCTCGACTGGCTAGAATAGTGTTTAGTGCTCTGCACAGACACCCCAGACGGTCAGCAGGGAATACGTCGAAATGCATGTAAGTCATTATTTGATAATTTAGTATGGTTAAGCATGACTATGAATCATCATAACAACGTTTATAGATCATAAAAGTCAAAAAGCATCATAGGTCCGCTTTAACAGTAACTTAACTGCTGCGCGCTGATCTGAAGAGAGTTTTTTTAATATAGAAAGCCGTGTCTCTGGCATTACCGGTGGTGACACAAGTTTATTTTGCTAAAACGGCACATTGTCCCGCACAAACGTAGTCTTTGTCCCACATCTGGTGAATTGGGATCTGGTCACCCTACTTTGCCAACAGGACCCATACAGCGTATTTTCGCCAGTCAATTTGATCGCTACGTTCGGTAATTATGTTAAGTCTCGTAGTAGCGGTGTTTTTAAATATGGCGGGCATGAGGTTTGAGTTGGTCTGGTTGGTCAGGATAATCCCTCCCCCGGCCGCTGGCACAAGCAGTTCTTCCCTCAAACCCTGCTCAATCCTGGGGTTTGAGTTGAACTGGTTTTTACAGGCCAGAGCCGGTTCTCTGGCGTTGTGAAACCAAAACACTGGCTCTAGCTCTAGCCCGGAACCGGCTCCGATTTTGCTGCGGTGTGAAAGGCTAGGAGGGTCTGGTTCTCCACTGGCTACTATTTTCCTCCAGCAGGACAAAAAAACGCTGGGTGTGTGAATGACATTTAACTAGTTAATAATTTGGGCAAGTCTGTCTGCCTATCTTTCTCACTCCGCTGCACACTCAGTCACTACAATCCATGCTTAAAGGAAGCAGCATTAAAACACTGGATTAAGATGCTAAAATGTATTAACCCATTGATGACGGCTGCTGCGCGATGCCACATTGGCTCTCCTGCCTGATGCTGCGTCGCGCAGCATTATTACTTTATCTAATTTTCATGGCATTCCCAGCATAGAATGCACTGTCATTGGTTCAAATACACGAGGTGGGTTTTGTTGATTTTTTTAAGACCACGTGACCACCCAAAAGTTGTGTGGTTTGCCAAAAATCATGTCAATCAAAAAAATAAAAAATAAAAAAATAAAACAAAATAATTAAAAAAATACGCCAGCTATGTCGGCGACAGAACAGTTAGTGGCGTTTGGTGCGCAGAATCAAGGTCTACTATGACTACTGACGAAAATCACACAACACATTGCATCTATTTATCAACAATATTTAATAATTTTCTAATTCATCTCATTTTGACGATTTTTAGAAATATTTGTTGGTTTGTAAGCGCTAAGGGAGCATGTTTAAATAAAACCTGTGAACCTTAACTTTTAAATGTATTTTATTTCATGTTTCTATGTGCTACACAGGCTTAGATATTAAGGTTTTGGTAGACTTGACAATTCCTACTATTTTTTCAGAAAACCCTCAGGCATTAAGGACATGCATCCTAGATTGCCATAGTCATCAATGTGTTAAATGTGTTTAAAAACGCACACATTTTTAGATGTGAAGATTTAGAAGATAGACATCTTTCATTAAATTGACAAACAAAATGTTACTGTAGACTTCTGAGTTCATTTTGCTGTTGCCCTCTTGTGTTACATCATCAATGAAGATTAATGAGCCCGTCCCAGATGACGCCAGGCAAGCCCAAGCCATGACATTGCCTCCACCGTGTTTCACAGATGAGCTTGTATGTTTGGGATCATGAGCAGATCCTTTCTTTCTCTAAACTTTAGCCTTTCCATCACTTTGGTAAAGGTTCATCTTCACAACAACACAGTAACACATGGCAGCAGCAAAATGAACTTAGAAGTCTACAGAAACATTTTGTCTGCCAATTTAAAGAAAGATGCAACCAAACTGATTGGAAGATCCTTCATCATGCAGCAAGATAATGACCCAAAAACACTGCAAAAACAACAAAGGAGTTCATCAGGGGCAAGAAATAGAAGGTTTTAGACTGGACAAGTCAATCTCCAGACTTAAACCCTATAGAGCATGCATTTTACCTGTTAAAGAGGAGACCGAAGAGAGTAACCCCCTAAAACAAACAGCAACTGAATGAGAAAAGCATCACAAAAGAAGAATGCAAAAGTTTTGTGATGTCAATGGGTCACAGGCTTGATGCGATTATTGCAAGAGAAGGATTTGCAACAAATTATTAAGTCTTGTTCACTTTAATTTATTTCTGTATCTGTTCCAATACTTTTTCTCACCTAAAAATGTGGTGTTCCTTTACAAATATTGCTATCTTCTCAGTTGTGTATCAGATCCAGATGTAAATACCTAGAAATGAAAGCTGAAATGTTGATCTACTGTCTCATATTCATATTTTGGTGTCAAACCCAAATGTTTCCAGTCTACAGCAACAATAAAGGAATTGGCCTCAATGTAATACTTTTGGAGGGGACTGTAATTTAAAGTTGTATTATTGATTCAAGTAGCTAGCACAAAGTATCCTAACCTCTAATATAGGGATTCTTGTTTGAATTATTTTGGAATTAGTAACCAGTTGTCAAGTATCCTGGAATATCTTCAGATTCAAGTAGTTGTTGATCACAATAGGATCATTTTGTTCTCCTAAGTTTGTCTTACTCAGCACTATCAGATAAACTACATTAATCCTTAGCACCTGAAATGGATGACTAGGAACCATGTGAAAAAGAAACAATAAATATATTATTAGGTGTAGAGCCGAGAAGAAAAAAGATAAAGCTCTCATGAAACAGAACAGGAATGTGTATGGCAGTTTTTACATGTCATAGCATAGTAAATCATCATACCAAAAGAACAGGAATAACATTTAGAATCAAGTGAAAGAGCACATCATGGCTGATGTAGAATGGTTGCATCCATCACTGTTAATCATACACTCATTTAAATATCTGTTCTATCTAGGACCTGTTAAGATAGCACTAAGATCATTCCAATACATCTGTACAGGCAACACAGAACAGAATCAGGGCTTTTTCATGTCACTTTCTTGTTCCTCTTACCTCCAGCTTGTTGACCAGCCGTTTCTTGATAGCATTCTGGGCGGCAGCATTGGTGGCGATGCGCAGACCTTCAGCAGCCTCTCGCAACTTCTGCTGCTGCTCCTCACTGTCAGGGTTTGCTGCTGCGCCCTGGGCTCAAACAGACAGAGATCAGTACACATCAAATGAACACACTGACATTAACTTCTATCATAAGGCGCTATATACTGTAAAACCAAGACTACGTTAAAAGCAGACATATGAAAGAGACAGACAATGGCAGACCTTGGCAGCCTCCACCATCTTTGCAGTAGCATCAGCCAGCAGCTTGGCGGCTGACAGTAGCTTGCGTGAGTTCTCCAGGTCAGACTCTCCCTCTGCATCCATCTTGATGGCATTGACCAGATCTGATGTGGCCTGGGCGAGGATCCGCGCCTGGCGAACCATCTCACCTGGGGAGAAAATGTACCATTTTAGAGAAAGTGCCTTTGGACTGCTCTATTAGCTATACACAGTTGACCATTGTTTACCAGCTATATATCATCAATCTCTATGGGCCTGACTTAAAGACAGCTTGGATGAACAGCTTACACCAAGCCATTGAGATGACGGGAGCGCACCCCAACTCTAGCAAGACTCTTGTTTGTCTCCGACAGTAAAATCTTGTGAAAAGTGGTCTGATGATCATTTTGAAACTTAGCTGCAAGCAGAAGCATTGTTCTCTGTGTAGCCCTATGGTCAGGCTTTTGGTTCTATGCACCTACCAGCGTCTCCCATAGAGCTGAAGATGTTGTCTGTGACATTCAGAATGCGGTCAGTGGCTTCTCCATGTCGTCCAATAGGATGACCTCCACTAGCATAGCGTTTGATGTGTTGAAGCAGCTCATTGAGGGCTTGAGTGACACCTGTGGCAGCCACGCCCACCTGTTTCAGGAGTCCATCATCATTGGTGGCCCCATGTGATGCCTCTACACAGCCTTCTACTGATTTGGCCACCAGCTTGCCTGCCTCAATGAGCTGCTCCTGGCACACTGGGGAGCTGATGGTTGGAGCCACCACCTAAACAAAAGTCAAAGTCAAAAGTATTTCTATAGCACATTTAAAGGCAACATCAGTTGACCAAAGTGCTGCTAAACAAGGGATAAGATGCATTCACATACAAGAGGATAATCCAACTTCGTACATTTCTTTAACTAGTTCTGAGTAGATATCTCTCAGGTAGAATACTCACCCTTGTGCAGGCCACCAGCTGCGATGTGGACAGAGCACACTGAGTGGCTGCAGCAATGACCCTGTTCTGCTGGCTGGAGTCCTCCGTCTTTTGAGCCACGTTCTTAGCTTTTAGCACCAGAGCTGCTGCAGCGTTAGCCACAGCCTTAGCCAGCTGCATCAGCATATCCTGCCAACAGCAAACACACCACTCATTACTTATTGGTGACATTCATAATGTGTTGTTATAATAGTAATGGTTGAATTACATTGATTTATGAAATTAGTTACAATTTGTAATTAAATCTGAAATTAATAATAAATCAAGTACCATGAATTAAATTAAAAGGAATGCTTGACTACTAATGTCCTTTGGATGGATGACTCATCAAACTTAATTAGGATTTATTTCTTCAAAGTTGCTTCAAATTATATTATATTGTTAAGGCACCCTAACACACCCACAAAATAAAAACACTAAATTGTTGTCCAAGCTCTGTGCTGACATGTTGTGACATAACTCAATTGTGTTGGCATATAAAATTATTGTAAAATACAATAAAATAAAATAAGCAGGGAATACATTTTGGGATTAGTTTAGCTTTAGAGGGAGGTTTAAATCTCTCAGGTCTCATTTGATACACCACTAGCACTGTCATGCTATGCACATGTTACATTGTTGGTGGATGTAATCTATCTTCATGTCCACACTGGCTCTTGAGTGATTAGGCCTACTCAACTACACTTCAAGAAAAAGAAGGCAAAATATATAGTCCTTGTTAAAAAATAAAATAAACCAAGCGGATAGATGGAAACCAACAGTTAAAGAAAATACCACTTGATTTAACCAACAAAGATTGCTGCAGCCTTATCTTAACTTCAGCTGAAATTGTTATTTTATTCTATACATAGGAGTATAAAACTTCAAATCTAATGTTAACCTGAGAATCAGACAGGCACATAAAGAATTAAAACTATAACGAGAGCAAGACCTGACCCATTACAATGTAGGTACCGTACTTTTCGGACTATAAACCGCAACTTTTTCCCAAATTTTCGACCCTGTTATTACACAGCAGAGTATATGTTCTGTAGCTACTAGGGATGGGCGTTAGTAATCGAGTACTCCTCGTTTCAAATGAACTCGATTGGTGGATGAGGAAAACCGTTTTTTGTTTTTTTTTAGTGTTTGTAGCCTTTAGGCCGGCTGGCGGGCCGCCCCTATGTGTACAAAACGGCACAAAACGGATAAAATAAAGTTTAACAAAATTAAATATTTTGATGCAAGTGCAATAAACTGAGAGTTGTGTCAAAAAGCAACTGCAAATAACTGCCACCTCCGTTCCACCGCAGCGCAGCCTGTTCTCCACAGCACCGCGGAGCTGAACACGGTCTCTCCTTTCTCCAGAACATTGTCAGGACTATAACTATCCAATTGTTTCAAAGCAGATGATAAAAATATGTTTATAAAAAGGGGAGATGACACCTGTTACTCTCAGTTAGTCCAGGTGAGCATGCAAGGTGCTCTCCGCTTGGAAAGAAAAGTAAAGAAGAAGCAAGGCTTACTTCAGGCACATTCGCTCCGAGCCAACAACAGTTAAGAAGCCTTCAATAGGGAATATGGGGATAAGATTCAAAAACCGACCAGTGTAACGTTCCGTTAATGAGGAATTAGTCGCGGTAATTATTCACGGACACGGAGTGAGCATTACGCGGTTGGATATACAACTATCTGCTTTGGTGAGTTATTTATATGTATTTAAATTGTAGGACAATCATTTAATATTATTTGCTGCCCTTCTTATTTTAAATGGTGACTTAGGCTATTTTTGTGTTACAACTACAGCCCATGCTTTTTTTCTCTTTTTTTCTCCCCAACGCAGACCTACTCGATCGGATTAAATTGTGGCCCGTCTATTTAATTACTTTCAGTGAGGAAAATGTGTTTTAAACTTGTGGGAATAAATCCTTAATATCATATGGCAACTGTGACTGTTTGACAATGTGAATGTGTGAATGTCGATAGTTAGCCTGCTATGTGTGTGTGAATAACGTGGGAAAGGAAAACAGGTCTCCCTTGCAAAAGAGTCTTCGGTCTCAATGGGATATACCTGTATAAATAAAGGTTAAAATTTTTTTTTAAAAAAAATAGAAAATCCCGCGGAGATTTTGAAAGTACGGGCCGCCCGTGTAAATCGGGGAAGAAAAAAAATCACGGCTGACCCCTATGGTCCGAGAGGCTTTATCATAGAGCAACATGAGCTGTACATGTCTGACAAATAATAAGTCAGGGGGAAAGGGGCGTGGCCTGGAAAACATTGCATTTGTGAATTATGTTTTTCGCATTTGTGGCGCCCCCTATGGGTTAATCTAGACACACTTTCAGGGACATGCTACCACATGTCTTCTGCACAAATCCTGCAAGTTTCATGATGATTGGACCTATGGTCAATGAGTTATGGCCAATTTGTTATTAAGCCCCTCCCCTGCGTAAATGTTTTAGTCAATGGCGGCCATGTTTTCCAAGCTATCCTACTAATATTTTTCGGAGACGTGCGTCATAGTACCCCGGGGCTTCGTGAGACATTTGGTGTTGATAGAGTAAAACTTGAAAAAGTTGTGGATAAAACCCTGTTTTTCAGTTTATGCTAATTAGCCGGAAATATTTCCAGGTTGACTTTTATGGTCCAAGAGGCTTTTTTGTAGAGCACCCTATCATACAGCTGTGTGAGAAATTTCAAGTCAATCGGACTTACGGTGTGCGGGGCGTGGCCTCTCAAACTGTCTTCAGTTTGAGAGGCCTAGCAGAAATTAAAAAAATCGGAGTCAGGTGACTTTTGTGGCGCCCCCTATGGGTTGATCTCGATAAACTTTGAGGGACATGCTACCACATGACTTCTGCACATACCCAGCAAGTTTGATGATGATAGGACCTATGGTTAAGGAGTTATGGCCAATTTGTTAATAAGCCCCGCCCCTGCGTAAACGTTTTGGGCAACGTTTTGGGCAATTTTTCAGTTTATGCTAATTAGCGAGAAATATTTCCTGAAGGATCCCAGAGGCTTTTTTTGTAGAGCACCCTAAAATACACCTGTGGGAGAAATTTCAAGTCAATCGGACTTACAGTGTGCGGGGCGTGGCCTCTCAAACTTTCTTCAGTCGGGGCTTAATAACAGCGCCCCCTAGCGGAAATTCAAAAAACTGTCCGAGAGGCTATGTTGTAGAGCACCATGAGCTGTACAAGTGTAATACAGGTCAATCAGAGTCAGGGGGCATTTGTGGCGCCCCCTATGGGTTAATCTCGATAAGCTTTGACGGACATGCTACCACATGACTTCTGCACATACCCAGCAAGTTTGATGATGATAAGACCTATGGTTAAGGAGTTATGGCCAATTTGTTAATAAGCCCCGCCCCTGCGTAAACATTTTGGGCAATGGCGGCGAAAAAAATAATCATGGCTGACCCCTATGGTCCGAGAGGCTATAAAGGTAAAGGGGAGGAGCCTAACGCGGCAAAGGGGAGGAGCTTAATGTGCTAAGGGGAGGAGCCTAATGTAGTAAAGGGGAGGAGCCTAATGTGGTAAAGGGGAGGAGCCTAATACTGTAAAGAGGAGGAGCCTAACATGGTAAAGGGGAGGAGCTTAATATGGTAAATGGGGGGAGCCTCATGTGGTAAAGGGGAGGAGTCTAATGCTGTAAAGGGGAGGAGCCTAATGTGGTAAATGGGAGGAGCTTAATGTGGTAAAGGGGAGGAGCCTAATGTGATAAAGGGAGGAGCTTAATATGGTAAAGGGGAGGAGCCTAATGTGGTAAAGAGGAGGAGTCTAATGTTGTAAAGGGGAGGAGCCTTACGTTGTAAAGGGGAGGAGCTCAATGTGGTAAAGGGGAGGAGTCTAATGTGGTAAAGGGGAGGAGCCTAACATGGTAAAGGGGAGGAGTCTAATGTGGTAAAAGGAGGAGCCTAGTGTGGTAAAGGGGAGGAGCCTAATGTTGTAAAGGGGAGGAGCTTAATGTTGTAAAGGGGAGGAGTCTAACATGGTAAAGGGGAGGAGTCTAATGTTGTAAAGGGGAGGAGCCTAACGTGGTAAAGGGAAGGAGCTTAATGCAGTAAAGAGGATATATTGTAGAGCACCATGAGCTGTACAAGTGTAAGAAATTTCAAGTCAATCAGAGTCAGGGGGCACATGCTACCACATGACTTCTGCACATACCCAGCAAGTTTGATGATGATAGGACCTATGGTTAAGGAGTTATGGCCAATTTGTTAATAAGCCCCGCCCCTGCGTAAATGTTTTGAGCAATGGCGGCGAAAAAAATAATCATGGCTGACCCCTATTGTCCGAGAGGCTATATTGTAGAGCACCATGAGCTGTACATGTGTAAGAAATGTCAAGTCAATCAGAGTCAGGGGGCATTTGTGGCGCCCCCTATGGGTTAATCTTGATAAGCTTCAACGGACATGCTACCACATGACTTCTGCACATACCCAGCAAGTTTGATGATGATAGGACCTATGGTTAAGGAGTTATGGCCAATTTGTTGATAGGCCCCGCCCCTTCGTAAACTTTTTGGCGGCCATGTTTTTCAAGTTGTCCTACTGATCTTTTACGGGTATGTTTATTGTAGTCCCCCGGGGCTTCACGAGAAATTTGGTGTTGATACAGTAAAATTTCAGAAAGTTGTGGATAACACCCTGTTTTTAGTTTATGCTAATTAGCGGGAAATATTCCCTGGCGGACTTATATGGTCCCAGAGGCTTTTTTGTAGAGCACCCTAACATACACCTGTGTGAGAAATTTCAAGTCAATCGGAGTTACGGTGTGAGGGGCATGGCCTCTCAAACTTTCTTCAGTCGGGGCTTAATAACAGCGCCCCCTAGTGGAAATTCAAAAAACTGTATAATAGCACACCATTCGGGGTAGGGACGGACGTTCTGTGAAATATTTGCGTTTCTAAGTGAAACGGTGTGGGAGGAGTAGCAGCTCGAAATTTGCGGCAGAAGTAAGAAGAAGAAGAAGAAGAAGAAGAAGTATGGTGGAGAGTAATAATTACGGGCCCTCAATACATTGAGGGCCCGTACTTAATATTGAGCGCTTTATTGCGGTGAACCGTTGTTCTGCAGACAGATGCGTTGCGTTCTAAAAATAGAAAAAAGTTTAACGAGGAATCGATTGATCCTCGTGGAATGCAAGCGATCACGCGAGTAGTGAAAACACTCGTGCCCATCCCTAGTAGCTATTGCTCTAAATCAGGGGTGGCCAACCCGCGGCTCGCGAGCCGCATGCAGCTCTTTGCCTTGCTTCGTGCGGCTCTTCAGTTCATATCAAATTTTGTGATTATAATTTTTTTTTTTTTTTTTTACTTTTTTTTTTGTGTGGGCCTATGTGTGTGCATGTTCGCAAACGTTTCATGCGGCTCTTACGTTCGTTTTACATGTTGTTTATTATTTAATTTTTTATTTTGTTAATGTGTATGTGTATGCCTGTTCGCAAATGTTTAATTGAGGACGCAACATAACGTTCGCAAACGTTTGGTGTGGACGCAACCTAAAACTGCCCGCTCAGCTTGGAGGGAGGTTTTCCGTGAGTAAACAATTTGTGTCAAGTGCGCTCCGAAACAGAGTGGGAGAGTTTATATTTTGTTGAACGTTATACCAAGCCATTCTGCCTTATATGCCAGGCGTCATTAGCGCATTTCAAGGCTTCAAATCTTCAGCGCCACTTCAGCTCACTCCATGCTAAAAGTAAGTCCCACTAAGCAACATGCATAGTAAGAGAAAAACGCTATTGTAAATTGTTATATTTTTGTTTGTGGACTTGGTTGAACTGAGAGTTTGTGTGTGAGGCAGTGCATACGATGTTCATTGTTGAAAATGACTGGCCTGTCGTCTTAGTACTGTAGGAGTCCAGTTCTGTCATTATCACAGGGGCGACCTTAACGATCTGGTGGCCCGTTTCAAGTCCTAGTGTGGGGCCCCCCGTTTTTTTTTATTTATTTTTTTTTTTATAAATAATACGAAAATTAAAAAGATTGTGGAATCCAGTTGGTTCTTCGACGGATTATGAGATAATAGGCCCCTGGACCAAGACTCTCAAAGGGCCCCCCCACTCCTACCTATCCAGTCAGTTACACTGACTTTTCCGCACAGATACATACAATTATTGGCAAAAAACACATTAAGAAAGTCAGTGTTTCCCAGATGATTTTGGGACACTGTGGGAGGGACCCTGGTCCTTGTTGGGGGGTCAGGGGGCATTGCACACTGGAAGAAAATGTGTACCGTTTTAAAGTAAAATGCATCAATCTGATGCACTTAGAGAGGAAAATTTAGAGGCTAAACTAAATCAAATCTTGAGCTGCAGAAGGAACATTATTTTTCTGATTTTTCTTAAGCAGGCAGCATCCTTTACTCTGCAACTGCAAAAACAGTAGATTGGTCTGCAGACCCATGTTATATGATGGAGAGACCCATTTCAACAGATAAAGGGTGGATAGCTACTTTTTATGAACAGTATAGAATTTACACATAGAAAGTTTATTCCTGTATGTGTGGGGGCCTTAGAGGCCCCTCATGAAGGCCGTAAGACAGAGCTAATAATGCTGTTGCTTTACAATTGCTTTTGTATTTCTCCCCCACTAGTTGAGGGGCCCATGATGATTTATTTCCTTATATTTAGGCTATTCCTTTTTGGAACCTTTTATTGACATGAGTGACTGAGCTCTTTGACTATAAGACATGTAAAGTTATCAGTACCTTAGCTTAGGGCCCCCTTGAGCCCTTGTGCCCCTGGGCCTGGTAGCATGCACAAGGCCGTTACTGCATTATCATTTTGGTTGTGACATTTACAGTAAATCTGAATGAGCAGAGGTCTGTGTGTGTGTGTGTGTGTGTGTGCGTGTATGAGGAAGGGATGGGGGGATGTTCATGTGTACCCGTGTGTACGATGTGGCTCTTTGCAGTAACACAGTAATAAATGTGGCTCTTAGTCGCTGACTGGTTGGCCACCCCTGCTCTAAATGGTAACACTTGAATACGTTATGCAAATATGCAACTTGTTTGTTGAAATGTTAATAAGTGGGAGATTCCTCAAGCAGCCATCTCTTTCCCGACAATCCCCTCTGTGCACAAATTCTTACATATGGTAATTAAACATTAGAACACCTGCGGCTTATAGTCCAGTGCGGCTTATATTGCGGAAAATACGGTAAATGAAACATTGTTTCTGTTTTGGGTTTTTTAAGACACAGTACGTGATACTAGGTTGTAGGCATACATAGAAACCTGACTTGACATAACATGATACTTGTTATTTTGTAATGAATGTTTAAATGATTCTAGTATAAATAAGAAAGACAATTCAGATGTAATGCATCTGATAGAAGTTTGGATTTGAATTATCATGATAATTATGATTGGATTACTTACTAGTATTTTGTTGACAATTTGTTTTTTTGATTGGCCTTAAGCATTTGTCTTAGGGACATTTGTTACCAGAAATTGAAAATGAGGGGGACCATCCATCCAGCACCCCTGCCAGATCCTTTACCTGGAAACTTTCAAATATATACATGAAACAGAAGGAACACGGGATGTAGTTATATAAATAGTCATAAAACCTAATGTGTTTTCCTTTATTAACTTTCTAATTTTTTTTGGGGTAAAGCTCTGGCTGAGAATCTTGCTTCGGGGGGAAAAGATCTTTGTAACAAATTAACAATTAATTTAAAGTTATGTTATTTCTGTCCTTACACAGGTTTTTAAAAGGCCAATCAATATCTGAAGTAAGACCTTTAAATATGATTTAATGAAGACCAAGTATCAACATTACACTAAAGAAAAATGAATAGCACTGCCTTGATACAGTGTCAAGGCAGACAAACGCTTTCCAAGTGTCAGGACTTGACTTTTTCTGTAGTTCCCAGAGCACTGAATGCAGATACCACCTCCACAGGACAACTGTTTAGAGCCTGCCTACAGGTTAGCTATCCCTTGCCAGCACATCATCCTGTCTAGTCAGCTCCAGAGTAGGCATGGAACCCTGGTAAGGCTGCAGCCATCCCCTTACCAAGTGCATGCACAAGTGAATCCAGTGAGGTCATCCATTTTTTGATTCCGACACCAGTGAGGAAGTAGGTGTCCTTGCACAGCTGATGGTACCGTCGAATTGCAAGAACAACAAATTCAGCGTCAAAAGACCCAACATAGAGTATTGCTGCCCCTGTTTGAACAGCATCCAGGCAGTGCAGGATTATCTGCATATCAGCCTGCTCTAGGGAGCTGTGTAGATGTTGTACATCCTACAGTTTGAGTGAACATCCTGCATTGAAGTGATACAAAAGCATTGGGTTTGATCCATGATGGCTTTCCCATTCCCTGTACTATTACCGTTCCATCTATCACAATTATCTTTTTAGTTGGCAAGGGGAAATGTCAGTGGCAACATTCTGTTGTTGTCAATGTCACCATAGTAATCACCAGTCCTCAGGTAAGTAGCTCCTTAAGTATACTCTTGTCTGTGCATGGCAGAAGGTCACTGTGAAAAAGGCACATGGCTGGGAGGTAAACTCTTTCTGGCCAGTTGCTTCTTTAAGGTTGATCTCTGGCCGTGATCGAGCTACGATCATCATACCAGCAAACAGAGACCGGTCATCTTTCCATTCCACCAACTGCTCTGCCAGCTTGTGCTTCAAAACTTTTTGTTTACTCTTCCACAGCCTCAGTTATTCATTTTTGGTAATGTGCTCTTCCTGTTCGCCAATTTCTTCTTCACTGCCTACATCATTCTGCAAATGGAGTGGCATCACAACTTTGTGATATTTGGCAGGTCTTGAATTGGTTTTCATCGCTTTTTGCTATGTTAAAAAGAAAAAAAACAAAGAAGAACAAAATGCACCCCAAGGAATAATTGACTTCCTATAATTGACACGTCTCATTTAGATTGATGTCCATTGATTGTCCATTTAGCATACATGCTAGTTCTCAACACCTGTCTATAGGAAGCTATTTGATGCTTCTATAGTCAGATTGGATTAGAACCTCAGAGTAGTAACTTGACGTCAAGGTAGTGAGCTGTGCTTCCAAACACTTTTGGTGCATGTTCAGCCATTTCTTACAAAAGGCCTACGTCAAAATACAAGCTCCAATGCCTCAAATGCATTTGTGACTTTATAATACTTGCTTTTTG
This sequence comes from Hyperoplus immaculatus, assembly GCA_949357725.1. Lineage (NCBI taxonomy): Eukaryota > Metazoa > Chordata > Actinopteri > Uranoscopiformes > Ammodytidae > Hyperoplus > Hyperoplus immaculatus. The sequence goes on along the minus strand of OX442365.1, from coordinate 184,488 downwards.
GCAAAGATATAGCCATACTACTAGCAGAATTCCATTCGGAAGGCAGGATTTGTTGCGACATCTTTATTTGACTAACTAGGAACCACAAGAATACAGGTATAACAATCTCCAAAAATTGATGGATACATCGGATTGGATACATTGGCTCCCCTACTAATTAGTGCATTGTTAGAATTTTTTTAGAGGTTAAAAAACCTTGAGGGGTTAAATGTGGCAGTTAGAAAGCCATTTAGGATGAATCGTCTTAGTTCCAAAGTTGATACGTAAACGGCATTTATCTATCTATCTATAAAGCAAGAAACATCTGTCTGTGTGTCTGTGTGTGTGTCTGTCTGCGTGTATGTGGCTCGCATATCTCTGAGTTTTAGTCAGATCGGCATGAGCTTCCGGATATCCAGACCGGGGGGGAAACTGGGCTGGCCTGTTTTTATTTCTTTAAACCAATCACAATCATCTAGGGCGGGGCAGAGCCCGGGAAGCAGCAGCGGTGTCCGTGCAAAATAGTGCCGGGGGGGAAATATTTTGATGGAACGTCTTCACGTCCAGAGTCTCTCAGAGAAATGGCTAAATCCCATCCGCAAACGCCACAAAAAAACTATTAAAGACAAAAGGAATAAACATAGTGTGTTGCTTTCTCGCCAGGATGTCAAAACACCATACACTTTAGCCCCCGAGGAGCTCACGGGATAACTTAACGGGAACTAAGTAGTCACGCAGTGTTATCTCTGGTAACCTTATCAACGGCGGCCTGTTGTCCTGTAAATCACCAAAGAGTTTGATTCTTCTTTAGGCTTCAACACTTAATTAATTAAAACATTTTGTGTTTAATTATTACTATTAATTTAAAATACGTTCCTCCAACAACGGATCTTAATCTAGCTGGTTATAAGGTCCGCTGCTCAATCCAAACCCCCCCACACTTCATTTTCCAGAGTTTATGAGGGTATTTATGCCCGGGGGAAGTTGTACATTGAAGTGGGACAGCTAGGTTAGACTAAGCTAGGCTGCGTCCCAGACCGCAATGTTGTCATGGCGTGCAGCATAGACTCCTTTTATACACAGTGCAGCCATTTACTATATAGGCAACTGATTGTAAATTTGAGTGCATTGTGCGGTATGGATGGCAGTTTGCAGGGTACCATAATATCACATTGTATAGGCAACACCAGTACAGCTCGATTCTTCTTTAGGCTTCAACACTTAATTAATTAACACATTTTGTGTTTAATTATTACTATTAATTTAAAATACGTTCCTCCAACAACGGATCTTAATCTCGCTGGTTATAAGGTCCGCTGCTCAATCCAAACCCCCACGCTTAATTTTCCAGAGTTTATGAGGGTATTTCTGCCCGGGGAAGTTGTACATTGAAGTGGGACAGCTAGGTTAGGCTAAGCTAGGCTGCGTCCCGGACCGCCGCCACTATTATTATCCCGAAGTATCGCCACACTTTATGTCTTTCTACAGTAAAGTGACTGCTCACACCGTGTGTGTGCGTGTGTGTGTGTGTGTGTGTGTGTGAGGGAGAGCGCTGCACGGAAACACACAGGTTGACTCAGCGAATTGTTTCCTAGTTTGAGGGGGAGCTCAATACAGGAATGCCGGGATTTTCTATATAGGCAACTGATTGTAAGTTTGAGTGCATTGTGCAGTATGGATGGCAGGGTAACATAATATCAGATTGTATAGGTAACACCTGTACAGCTCGATTCTTCTTTAGGCTTTAACACATTTTGTGTTTCATTTCACTTAACAAAACACATGGAATTAGTTTGTGGTTATCTTTACACAATACACTAAGGCAGTGCTTCTCACCGCCGTGAGTTGTCAGGCGGGGCGGGGGCTGCCTTGATTTCCAACTGACCAAAAAATAAAAATAAAATAAAAAATTTATTTTGTTTTAAGTGCTAGCAAGCGCGATGTGTGCTTGTGTATGGTCATATCCACGCGAAAGGCCGCGATTTGCAGTAAATAAATGTCCACATGTGCCTCCAAGTGTCTCTGTAGGCTATTTAAAAAGAAATCAAGCAAGTAGAATAATAATAACATTAATGAATTATTGGTTATTGCATCACAGAAGGCCTATTGGCCTATAATAATAAAAAAAACACCACCCTAACTATGTTTACAGTTTAAAAATGTTTTGAATTAAATGCAAACCTCAGTGAATCATTTGCTCTTGTTTCTCTGTCCTGAGATTCACACAGACTGAGCAGTCTTGTTTAAATGTTACAAATTGAGCTTATAAACTGAAATTAGATTTTTTTGCTGCAGAAGTTATCTCAGCTAATTTGATAATAAGGTGATTGTATGCAGAATGCTCTTGCCAGAAACTCATACAGTGGTTTTGTACAGATAAATAAATAAATATTAGCAGGTTCTCAATAGTATTTCAGTTTAGGGGGGGGGGGGGCGCGAATACATTTCTGTCCCCTAGGGGGGGGCATGACAGAAAATAATTGAGAACCACTGCACTAAGGAATGTTGCCCTACTCTATAGCCAACTTCTACAAAGTAAGTTACTAATAATAACCTTCAACAGTGTAAAATTAGCCATCAATGATAGCAGCCAAATGTACTGTCTAATATCTTTCTTTGTTTACCTGCTTCCTACGGGCACTGCACTAGTTCTATTAATTTAAAATACGTTCCTCCAACAAAATGTTGAAGACTTTAGAAATTTTGATTACTTTAACCCCAACCCTGACAACTATTGTAAAAACCATAGCAAGACTGATTCCAGCTTGAATGGACACACCTGGAACTAGGGTGACCAGATGTCCCGCTTTGTGCGGGACAGTCACGCATTTCCATTACTTTTCACACGTCCCGCAAATTGAGACGTTGTCCAGCATTGTTATTGACAGTGAGCCCCCCTTTTTAAATGCGTGTTTTATAATCTGGCATTTATCTGATAGCTGTGAGGAGACAGCAGTCTCAGTTTCTGTGTGGGTGTGCGACTCTCCCATAGATAGTAAATAATATGGATGTAGCATCCGGGCTGACCTCAGTTATTCACACGGCATCCAATAATCCTGGTTTGTGCGTGTCGCCATCTTGTGAGATTTTTACTCTCGAATCGACGTCACGTCGGAGGGAGGGAGATAGCTGACGTATACCTCCGAGGCAAAGTGAGGGACAACGGGCGGAGAGCTGTCACTCAAGAGATCGTGCCAATACATTTTAACCTCCAAAAGAATAAAAACTAAGCGTGGGCCAAAAAAATTCACCCCCCTCAGGTTGTCATGAAGATATGACCTAAACATACAGACTAAAATGGTTTTGTGGCCCAGGCTGTAAATAGGTTTAATAAGACCTTGAAAACGGCCTATCTAACAAGTGAGTCAAAGAAAAACTGTTCGTCTTGGCGCCACCCCCAGTGGCACTTTCTGGTTACTACAGTTGTAAGTCACTTCCTTATTGGATGCCGGTAAAAATCGCTGAGGTTGGGGCTTGGTCTCTCCGTTTGTCTGTGTGTGTGTGTCTCCGTTTGTGTGTATCGCGCTGCCGGGCCTGCTGGGCTTAGTGGGCTCTGTGAAGGTGCTGCCTGCTTCAGCGTTAACCTTCCTGTTACTTCAAAATAAAAGCCAACTCAAGTTTGTCAAGTGAAATGCTAATGTGAAGCCAGTGAAATGCTTTTAATGTGAATCCGCAGCCTTAATGCTCTATTTGTTTAACAGTAGCTAACTTAACTGCTGCGCGCTGATCTAAATATAGTGTTTTTTAATATAGAAAGCCGTGTCTCTGGCATTACCAGTGATGACACGGGTTTATTTTGCTAAAAAAAACGGCACTTTGTCCCGCACAAACGTAGTCTTTGTCCCACATCTGGTGAATTGGGATCTGGTCACCCTACCTGGAACTGTGGGTTAGTGTCGGACTCCCCTATGTGAGACAGCAGCTCCCCGCTGGCCTGGCCCACGTTTCCTGCAGCCTGCAGCAGGTTCTGACGGGGCTAGAAGCAAAAGATATTATTAATGCACATTCAAAATGATAAGAGTAGACTTTCATCAAATACTTGAAATATTTGAAGATTGTAGTTTGGCTGTGTACCTCTGTGTTTGCAGGCTCTGCGGTCTTCAGCATGTCAGAGACAGCAAAGGCCAGGTTCTTGGCAGCACCTAGCAGCTGCTGCCCATTGCCTCCTTCATCATCCATTAGCGCTGCCAGCAGTTTAACACCTTTAGACATCTCTGTCAGGTTGGAGGAGATGGTGGTAACAGCACATCCAACAGCTGTGTAGTCTGTCTCTGCTGGGTCACCTTAGGACAAAGCCATAGATAGATACATGTTTCATTCTCAAAAGGAAAACTAGTTTGGTAGCACACAAGTCATTCAGATTGTGTTGCTCAGGAGCCTGCAAAGCAATATGTTAAAGGCAATAGTAGCATTATTATGAGGCCAGTTACAACTGATTATACAACAATAAATAGGGACAATAAATTAGAGCGTAAGTCTAAGCATCTTTAACCAGTTACTTAAAACTTTTATGATACTCAATACACTTTTACTGACATTTGAATTTATCAGTTTTGAGGCCATGATGTGAGGCTTAATTATATAAAATGCACATGAAAAATCTAATCACATTACACAGACAGGGTTTACAGCTATTCCCATATGCGTAGATATTATTTATTTTACAAGCAGTGTTTCAATAATACCAATTTTTGATTTGCAAAACTGCATTGGATTCTAAAAAGGGAAGACTAGGGTTTCATACCGGTTAAGTGTCATCGGGGTACAGTTCTTAAGCCTGAAACACACATTCTGTGTCTACCTCTGGAGCGTGTGTTACTGCTGCATCCCTCTCGCTGTTGTCAACCACACATGGAACATCCCAGCTGCTGCAGCGCTGCTTCTAAAAGGCTTGTTGTTCTACTTAGAGTTATCATAGATAATTCCCATTATTATAAAGTTGTTTCATATCATTTTATGACGTACATGATTAATATTGCATTTCGACAGTATCCGTGCCTCATTGCCTTTTTTTGCCAACAGAGTATTTTGCGTATTTTGCGTCTATCCGAAAAATAGGCAAACCTCCTGAGGTAAAGTGGTGCATCGCTGCAGACGGATGTGTATGTGTGGCCGCTGTAGTGTGTAAACACACTCGCCAAAAAAAAAGGCAGACGAAGGCGTGCAGTAGACGCTGGATGTGTGTCTCAGGGGTAAAGTCATAAACAGGTAAAGAAAAGTAGTTTTTCGTCATCACTGCACAAAAGAAAGCTAACTGACATGTTTTCTCTATTTTGCACATACTCGAAGCAAAAAGGAGTTAGTGTAGTGAAGCAGTGTTTACCTGCAGTCAGGTTGACCATAGAGGCTGTGCCTGCTGTGATGGCATCCACCTGAGAATGGATCTCATGTTTGGACTCATCCATCTTATTTTTGCGCCAGGCTTGGGATGCCTTAAAGAAAAGAAAATCCTCAGCTGACAAAGATTGTTGACTTTAATGTTCAGCATTCATATCCTACCACCAGCCTTCAAATCTATCCAACTCAGACTCACAGCATCTGTCCCCAGTGGGGGCAGGGTGTCAAAGTCATCTAAAGAGGCCTGGGCTGCCTGGACAGCCTGCATACTGGAGTTGATGGTTCCAGTCAGGGCTTGCTGTGCTGAAGTCTGTTGAAACACAAAAGTACCCTCACTAATGGCGCTTTTCCACGCATGGTATCAGCTCAACTCACCACGACTCAACTCGCATTTTTGGCGTTTCCACCACAAAAACATGGTACCTGGTAGCAGCTGCTTTTTTGGTATCGCCTCGCTCTAGGATCCAAGCGAGCTGCTCGTCGCGTGCAGCCTTCTCTGGCTCTCTTTAATTTGTTGCATCACAGATCTGAAACTCACCCAGTTGTGTTGGTTGTTGGGGATGTTACTTTAAACATACTGTACACGACACAAGAGGAGACGAATGTAGATGTAGGGCAGCTAGCAGCCATAGCCTACTTAGCCAGCTGGGACAGAAATGATACCGATTACATTACAAGCCTCGGGCTGCACTGATTACCTCTATACATTATTCAGGCTGAAACGCGACTTGCATTTGAAAACACGTATCCTGAAACAAGCACTTAACAGTCAACTTTAATGATGCCCGTGTTTAGGGATGTACGTGACGCATCCCTACAGCTGACTGAGTGGCAGAGTCACACATCGGGACACCAATCCTCCCTTTTAATGGCCCGTAGCAATATTATTCTACTTCTTTAAGCAAACAGATACAAGGGGGGTATTTCTTAAAAAAATTCCATTCGTATTTTTGGCGGTTGGTTCAGTTAATAGTACAACAACTGCTCGTAATTTCTGCTTTGCTACTTGGCTCTGGAGTCGGCTTTCTGCCCCTTTGTATGACGACCCCGCCCATGTTCAGGAGGTACTATTTGCAGTGGAAAACGACCCGTGCTGCTACCAAAACCAAGTTGAGCTGAGTCGAGTTGAGTCGAGTAGAGCTACATGTGCAGTGGAAAAGTGTCATAATAGGACCTACTGTGAAATAGGTAAGTATAATTTCTAAGGTATTTCTGTGGATTTGGACATTGTCAAAAGTATAACAAATGTAGAATATTATCACAATGATTATTTTAAAACTGTTTATTCGGACTCAAGTTAACACAACTTCAAACAATTTCAAAAGATATCAAGCCTTGAAAATGAGTGGTTCTAAACTGTCTAAGCTTACTCTAGGAATTTAATTAAGACTCAAAATGTAAAATTTTAACCCACTCTGACATAATTATAAAACCTAAAACACAAATCCTTTTCACATTTGGACACAACCCTCCACCATACAAGTTATATATTTTTTTTTACATATCATTAGTAAAATATACCTTAATAAAAAGAATATGCAAATAATAATAATAATAATAATAATAATAATAATAATAATAATAATAATAATAATATGTATTTGTAAAGCTTTGTTTTTACCAGTGGAGGCATGTGACCTCTGTGCATCTGTCCCCCAGTGATGTGCTGCTTGGGCTGGGGCATGGTGCCGGTCTGGAAGCTCTCTGGACCTCCAGCTCCAGAGCGCATGATGGCTGGCAGGGCCACAGAGCCCGTCTCCACCCTGCCCACCTTGTTGAACTGCTGCTGCAGCACTGTGGACCTGGAGGAAAGAGAGGAATTACTTCAGTGCTAAGTTCAGGGGATCCCCCAGCTCATTTCCAAAGTGGTAGTCCCTTAATCCACTGTCACGGACAGTAACACGCGCACGCACACAGACACACACACACACACACACACACACACACACTTACTTTTTGGGGGACACAGAGTCTTCCAGCATGGTTGACTCTTCATCTCCCTCAAGGCCAAAGTGGTCTTTGCTCTTTTTCTGTTGAAAGACATCAGTTGTGACACACAGGACAAATAAAACATTTCAATGTAAGGGAATCCAGGTGAGAAAGGGAGGCCATGAGGTCGGGGCAGATCTACAGTGGGGCATTGTAGAGCCCTGTCCCCCTAACTTTTGTGTTGTTTAAACTGTGAACAAACCCCATGTCCACAAGCTTTTCAAACCATTGAAAAAACTATACATTGACCAAGAGTGAATCTTTGTAAATGTAATCTTAGACCCTTGACCCTCAAATTCTTAGCCACAGCCCTGCATCAAATGCGCAGAGCAACTTTCTCACAGTCTGGCACACACAGCGAGTCTATAATGGAGTGACTGAGCTGCCCTGAGCAGTCGGTTTCCCCTTGTGGATTTTAAACACATCAATGTTACTTAAGGTTAATTTTGTAACAATGTGATGTGTGCTAAAGGCGATTCAGCATCAGCCACAACAGCATGTCCATTAATTAGCCAGAAGGTCAATTGCTCGTTAAAAAGCTGCATTAAAAAACAATACGATTTTATAAAGGATATCACTACATGGGCCTTGGAACAATTCAGAAAACCATCATCGGTAAACACAGACCATCTGTATATCCACAAATGCAAGTTAAGATTCTACCATGCAAATTGAAAGCCATATATCAACAACATCCTGCAGATTTCTCTGGGCCTGGGCTCATCTGAGATGGACTGACACAAAGTGGAACAGTGTGCTGTGGTCTGATGAGTCTACATTTCAAATTGATTTGTAAATCATGGATATTGTGTTCTCTGGGCTCCAGAGGAAAAGGACCATCCAGATTGTAACCATTACAAAGTTGAAAAGCCAGCGTTCGTGATGGTATGGGGGGGGATTAGTTCCCATGGCATGGGTAACTTGTAGGGCTGTAACAATATGTGTATCGAATGTATTTTGTTCTTTGTGTTCAAATCTGGTCAGGTTAATTATTACTAAATGTTACATTATTATAAATGTTATTTTTTCACAGTTGTTATCCTCAGCACAGTCTCTTACTGTTTTTAATGAAATTTGTCACAATGATATGCTTTGGGTTTGGATGGGTGGGAGGGGGGATTGTTTTTGCATGTATGAATATATCGGGGGTGTAGTGGGAGGGGGGGGTTGTTTTAAGCACTGTGTTACATTTACTTGTATGAAAAGTGCTCTATAAATAAAGTTTGATTGATTGATTGATTGATTGATTGATTGATTGATTTAAAAAAAATGCTTAATAAATTTAAAAAATCGTTGTATGTATCGAATCGTGGGTCAAAAATCGTGATGCAAATCGAATCGTGAGTTTTTGTATCGTTACAGCTCTAGTAACTTGTACATCTATGAAGGCACCATTAATGCTGAAAAGTACATACAGGTTTTGGAGCATCATGCTGCCATCCAGACAACATCTATTTCAGGGACCTCCTTTCTTATTTAAGCAAGACAATACAGAGCCACATTCAGCACGCCTTAAAACAGCTTGACATGCTTGGCCAGTCAATCACCGTTTTGCAACATGATAACTACCCCAAACACACCTCCAAGACGACCACTACCTTGCTACAGAAGCTGAGGGTAAAGGTGATGGACTGGCCAAGCATGTCTCCAGAACTTCTGTAAAATAAAATCTGAAGTAATTTTTATTTATGGCCTATTGAGCATCTTTGGTAGCCTGGCATTCCCAGACCTGCCACTAAGCGCTGGCAAATTAAATTTGCTGCGCCTGTTGGTCTGGCCACGCTCCGTTGAAGCTTTATCAAGAAGACCAGAAATCTGGGTCTCACGTTTCAATTGGTTCTATCTAATATGGGCACGCCAGAGCCCTTTATATGGTACTCTGGGGAGGACGTAACCGGATGACGACAGTGACGTGCATGCGACGTCGAAACCGTGATAGTAAACATCAAAGATGGCTGCGGATATGTTGTGTGAGTTTGAGACTGCTTTGGCCTCGACCCTTAACGATTTGGAAGACGGCACTCAAATCTTTCATTAGCAAGTAAGTGGAATGTTCTGTTTTGCCGACCGACAACGGCAAACGTTTAATTTAACAGTTTAACAGCTGTTCGCTAAACGAACGGGGCTTACGTCACCTTGTGCATATCGCTCTGATTGGTTCTAGTGCTATCCAACTGCGTGCAGTGGCATTTGAAATGCACGAGTAGGAGCCGCCCCTTGAGTTGGAAATTACTATTGATCGTGGCCAGACCCTCTATCGTTCAAGATATCAGGGTCTGGATTTCCAGGCTACATCTTTGGGGCATCCTCAAACAGAAGGTGGAGGAGCGCAAGGTCTCTAATATCCACCAGCTCTGTGATGCTGTCATGAATAGGTGGAAGAGGATTCCAGTGACAACCTGTGAACTCCATGCCCAAGAGGGTTAAGGCAGTGCTGGAAAATAATGGTGGCCACACAAAATATTGACACTTTGGGCCCAATTTGGACATTTTCACTTAGGGGTGTACTCACTTTTGTTGCAAGCAGTTTATATTATTAATAATAATAATAATAATAATAATAATAATAATAATAATAATAATAATAATAATAATAATAATAATAATAATAATAATAATAATAATAATAAAATGTATTTGTAATGCACTTTATATTACTAGAATCTCAAAGTGGCTCATAGATGGCTGTGAGTCGAGTGATGTTTAGGCGACAATAAATTTACACTATTATACAAGCTGCACACTGACTACTTTACATTGTATCAAAGTGTCATTTCTTCAGTGTTGTCCCATGAAAAGATATAATGAAATATTTGAAGAAATGTGAGAGGTGTACTCATTTTTGTGAGATACGGTACATGTGCCTACAGTGTAATATGATACAAGGATTTGAACCAGAGCTTTTAAAATCTTGATTCTTGCAGGGCAGAGTAGCTTCTTTTGGCAATAAGAACTGAACAGGAGGAAGAGAGGAAGGGACATGAAAAAACACTTATGTGTGACCTTATCGTTTCTATAACAGTAACTATGTTTTTTTTAAACTAAGTTTCTTTTTACAACTAAAAATTGTTTACAACAATCTGTCTTTATTTATTTTTTATTTTAACAAAGTCATGTCCATTCAAAATCTCAGCTATTTGGCTTAGGACAGGCTGTTTGGAAAATGTTCCAATAGTCTACTTTCAAGCATATCCACTGTTTGAAGTCAGACACCTCTGATCCATTGATTGAGATCCATATATCCAACATTAGCATCCTCGTTCGCACTTCACATAACGGAGCAAAGGAGAGAGCAGTAAAGCAATGCAGGACTAGACGCTACGTGCAGATTGATAACATAAGTGTATTCAGGGTATCTGCAAGTTTCAGAATGTCAAATTTAAGACTTTTTAAGACCTTTTTAAATAAATCAAATCAAGGGCGCCCCATAAGTGTATTTTTATTTAATAAAATAGCCCCTTAAATATATGAAAAGACACTGTAGAAAGATGGTATTTCTCGCAAAAATCGTGCAAGAATCAATATCAATATAATAATAATAATAATAATAATAATAATAATAATAATAATAATAATAATAATAATAATATGGTTGTCATGTCATTCAGTAAAATTACATTTTAAGATAGTGCCTATTTTCTGTTATATATGTTATATAGGGTTAGATATATTAAGATTTACAAATATGTCTTATTTTATCATTAAAAAAGGTAAAACAAATGCTGTGATAGAGTATAAACTGTAAAACTGCATTAGATAATTCTATGTGCCACTCTCGTCTATCTTTTTTTTGTATCAATATGCAAAGGTGATGCCCATCTAAAGACATTTACATACAGAATATGTTAGGATTCCCACGTATTGTTCTTCCATGCCACCTAGACCTCTTGCCATCCCATGTAAACTTTTCTCTATCTCCCACTGCATGAGACAGGCTTAAAAACCTTTAGGACAGATTTCAGACACCAAGCAGGTTTTTATCTCTCATAGCACTATGTATGTTTTTAAAGACAGTGGGCAATAAACAAATGTAATCAACGTAAATATTGTTAACCGTTAAATATGAAACATGCTGTTGCAATAGGTGATCAGAAAGCTATTGCCATTACAAAATAATAGGCAATACATCAATGAAACGAGATAAAGAGCTGATGGCATACGTGTTAACAACATCTGTAATTTACACGATTACATTTAGAAGAAGTTACTCATTCATTCATCAACAAAAGTAGAGCAACGCATGTTTCATTATGGGCTACATAGCTACATGCTCAGATAGGTCAATACAACATCTCCATGAAATTACATTTACACGTAACTTTAATGTCCTTATTGCTTTTTAGTTTTTTCTGCCATTTACAGTTACAACACAGCTATTGCCAGCAGTTAAGTAATACACTTCAACGCCGACAAAGCAGACAAATAATATCTTAATGTAATACTTTTCTTTATCTTCTTTAAAAAAGAATCAAGTTGGCATTATTTGAACAAATAGATTAATGCAATGTATAATGTTGGTCTCACATGAACATACCTTCTTGAGGATGATGTCTATGTAACCGGCAATCAGCTGAGCTATCTGCTCTCCCTCAGTGGTCTGCACAGAGTAGTAACCATCCTGGTAATCTCCAAAGTCCTGAAAGGAGAAAAAAGAACAACCAAGATTAGATTCAAATGCTGGGGGCTCCTAAGTAGCTCTGTAGCATAATGGCGCTGTGACATCGCTTACAATGGACATTACTGTTGGAGATTTCATTGCATAAACTTTAGCCTGGGCTGCATATATCAAACTGTATTTTTACAGCTGTTTATTTGCACACATGGCTGCTTTAAAAAAAAAATCATAATTCTGTATTTATCTATCATACTATGCACTGGCAGAGCTAGTATTTTGTAGTGTTATCTATAAGTTACAGCTACTTGTGCACATGGATCATCCATACCACTTTTTTTAATCCTGGCTATGCATCGCCAGCAGGCCATGCCAGTATGCCATGCACAATTAAGGCAGTTCTGAAGTCCAGAGGAGGTCCAATCTGGTACTAGGGAGGTGTACCAAATAAAGTGGCCAGTGAGTGTATATACAGATAGCTGCTCTCAGTAAGGCAGCTTTTTGGTCAAGTTCAGGACCACCTATCTGATCAGGACTGTGCCGTACCTGCATTAATCAAATGGTGTGATGACAACTTCCTTGTTTTAAATGTGACGAAAATGATTTAACTTAGTTATTATAGATTTCAGGAAGTGCAGTGTCAAACCGAAAGACAGTATCATACACGACTAAGATGTACAAGTCTGACAAAAATAAAAGTATTTATGAACAGTGTTTAACTCGCAACTACACTTGGATAAGAATACAGATTGAATAGTCAGTTAGGGTATCAAATAACTTTTATCAAACTTTTATCCAGAGTCTTTGACGTTTTAATTTGTGTACTGGTTTAATGTTTCTAAAATGTATTAACGCTGGTTGGCTTCAATATCATTGGATTCCAGTTACAAGACCTGTGCTCTCTCTGAAAGAAGCAAGTAGTCCAAAAATCAGAAAGACCAGGTCAACCCGATCATGCACATGACAAGTGTATCTTATGAATTTGACATATCGGACGGTGGTGACAAAAACCTAGATAACCATCAAATACAGTGATTTTATAACAGCATATTATTGGTTGAGCGTTAATTCAAGATTAACATAACAGTCTTTCAATCAGACTTGCTCTAACAGACTCACACCAAATCGCCTCATTTTGTATATCATCCTGTACTTTTTTTAGAATCATCCATGACAAAAGAAGATTGTGAAAGTTTCCATAAATACAGTATTAGAAAAACTAAACCATATTTCTATATTTAATATAATTATAATAACCTGAAAACCACCCAAATATGATGCCTTCACATTGAATGGCAACTCTTGTCATTGGCCTGTCACCACTGTCAGACAGGAAATCTGACGGAGTTGACATCAGACAGGAAATCTGACGGAGTTGACATCTGACGGTGTTGACATATTTAATAATTCTTAAACAAAACAAATGGAATTAATCTAGTTAGCCATTTGGTTTTTCTGTTAATGATTGGTGCTAGTATGAACTACTTCAGGAATATAAAATTATCGAAAGATTTCAAATAACTTCTTCTGAAATTGTAAGTCGTGTTGACATATCATAGTTGTAGGGGCCAAAATACATTTGGTCTATTTGTTTATTGTTAATTTTGAAAAGTCACGCACACTGTTTTGGTTTATGTCACTTCCTTTTGATTGACACATGTGGGTGTGGGTGTGGTTTAATCTATATACCTGGGCACCTGTGGCGGGCGGGAGTTAGGAGACAAAGGGGGTTAGTGGCGCACCTGATATTTTCTGTTTACCGTCAAATTATCGTCAAACTAGCGTCAATTACAACAGTTTATCTTTTCTTTATTTGTTTTCAATACCCTCGTCATGTTTTCATTCATCCGTTGTCATTCTGCCTTCATTTATTAAATTTTCAAACTATACTCATCACCGGACTTAGTAGCCTAATTGAATGACGTGTAAATGCCTGGAGCCCACTTAAGCCTCTTAGCGGCCTTTATTGGAGAGCTGTCGCTATAATAGTTGTGACGCATGACTTTGGAATGATTTGGAATGCAAAATATTCTAAAACTACAACACTTATCAGAGCCTGTGTGACTCTAATGTACTCTGCAGAGGTAGAATGTGACTAAGAGGTCCTTCATAGTGACAGCTGCCCCATATTTTGCCTGATTTTATTACATTTTAATGGATTGTCTGACGGTGTTGACAAAAAGTGTCCCACCACTTTGAAACCTTATAAAACAGGGGTGGCCAACCCGCGGCTCGCGAGCCGCATGCGGCTCTTTGCCTTGCTTCGTGCGGCTCTTCAGTTCATATCAAATTTTGTGATTATAATTTTTTTTTTTTTTTTTTACTTTTTTTTTTGTGTGGGCCTATGTGTGTGCATGTTCGCAAACGTTTCATGCGGCTCTTACGTTCGTTTTACATGTTGTTTATTATTTAATTTTTTATTTTGTTAATGTGTATGTGTATGCCTGTTCGCAAATGTTTAATTGAGGACGCAACATAACGTTCGCAAACGTTTGGTGTGGACGCAACCTAAAACTGCCCGCTCAGCTTGGAGGGAGGTTTTCCGTGAGTAAACAATTTGTGTCAAGTGCGCTCCGAAACAGAGTGGGAGAGTTTATATTTTGTTGAACGTTATACCAAGCCATTCTGCCTTATATGCCAGGCGTCATTAGCGCATTTCAAGGCTTCAAATCTTCAGCGCCACTTCAGCTCACTCCATGCTAAAAGTAAGTCCCACTAAGCAACATGCATAGTAAGAGAAAAACGCTATTGTAAATTGTTATATTTTTGTTTGTGGACTTGGTTGAACTGAGAGTTTGTGTGTGAGGCAGTGCATACGATGTTCATTGTTGAAAATGACTGGCCTGTCGTCTTAGTACTGTAGGAGTCCAGTTCTGTCATTATCACAGGGGCGACCTTAACGATCTGGTGGCCCGTTTCAAGTCCTAGTGTGGGGCCCCCCCGTTTTTTTTTATTTTATTTTTTTTTTATAAATAATACGAAAAATTAAAAAGATTGTGGAATCCAGTTGGTTCTTCGACGGATTATGAGATAATAGGCCCCTGGACCAAGACTCTCAAAGGGCCCCCCCACTCCTACCTATCCAGTCAGTTACACTGACTTTTCCGCACAGATACATACAATTATTGGCAAAAAACACATTAAGAAAGTCAGTGTTTCCCAGATGATTTTGGGACACTGTGGGAGGGACCCTGGTCCTTGTTGGGGGGTCAGGGGGCATTGCACACTGGAAGAAAATGTGTACCGTTTTAAAGTAAAATGCATCAATCTGATGCACTTAGAGAGGAAAATTTAGAGGCTAAACTAAATCAAATCTTGAGCTGCAGAAGGAACATTATTTTTCTTAAGCAGGCAGCATCCTTTACTCTGCAACTGCAAAAACAGTAGATTGGTCTGCAGACCCATGTTATATGATGGAGAGACCCATTTCAACAGATAAAGGGTGGATAGCTACTTTTTATGAACAGTATAGAATTTACACATAGAAAGTTTATTCCTGTATGTGTGGGGGCCTTAGAGGCCCCTCATGAAGGCCGTAAGACAGAGCTAATAATGCTGTTGCTTTACAATTGCTTTTGTATTTCTCCCCCACTAGTTGAGGGGCCCATGATGATTTATTTCCTTATATTTAGGCTATTCCTTTTTGGAACCTTTTATTGACATGAGTGACTGAGCTCTTTGACTATAAGACATGTAAAGTTATCAGTACCTTAGCTTAGGGCCCCCTTGAGCCCTTGTGCCCCTGGGCCTGGTAGCATGCACAAGGCCGTTACTGCATTATCATTTTGGTTGTGACATTTACAGTAAATCTGAATGAGCAGAGGTCTGTGTGTGTGTGTGTGTGTGTGTGTGTGTGTGTGTGTGTGTGTGCGTGTATGAGGAAGGGATGGGGGGATGTTCATGTGTACCCGTGTGTACGATGTGGCTCTTTGCAGTAACACAGTAATAAATGTGGCTCTTAGTCGCTGACTGGTTGGCCACCCCTGTTATAAAACATGAATGTGTTGAAGAAAAACTGTTTTTTATTTATATGAGAGATTATTTAGTGTTGCTTTAACCCATTGATGACGGCTGCTGCGCGACGCCACATTGTATCTCCTGCCTGATGCTCCGTTGCGCAGCATTGTTACTTTTTCATGGAGTGCGCAGCATAGAATGTACCGTTGGTTCAAATACACATGAGGTGGGTTTTGTTGATTTTTTAAGACCACGTGACCACCCAAAAGTTGTGTGGTTTGCCAAAAATCTGTAAATAAAAAAAATAAAAAAATAAAAAATAATAATAAAGAAAATATGCCGGCTGTGACGGCGATAGTGTATTACAGAACAGTTTGTGGCGTTCGGAGCGCAGAATCTAGGTCTACTATAGGCTACTAAAGAAAATCACTCAACACATTGCATCTATTTATTAACAATATTTATGAATTTAGGCTATATTTTGCTGCTTCAACTCAAGTTCAGCCCAGCCAGGCGATAGTTAAGTTTCAGTTTCGTTTTCATCTCCGTGGTAGGCTATACAGCCGTTTGGACCAGCTGATCGGCTCCCGACAGGTCATTCTGCGTTCCAGTTGTACTGGGAAGTCAGATTTATGGTGCTAGTGATAACTGAACTAAATTATAAAATAAAGCTATCTCCTCCTTCCTATATCTGTCTATCTTTATCCCTCCACTGCACACTCAGTCACTACTATCCATGCTAAAAGGAAGCAGGATTATAACCTCATTTAGCACATTATTTCTAAATATTTTATATTATTTATTCTTTTTATTTCTCCCCCAACTAATTTTGACGATTTTTAGAAAAATTTGTTGGTTTGTAAGTGCTAAGGGAGCATGTTTAAATAAAACCTGTGAACCTTAACTTTTAAATGTATTTTATTTCATGTTTTTATGTGCTACACAGGCTTAGATATTAAGGTTTTGGTAGACTTGACAATTCGTACTATTTTTTCAGAAAACCCTCAGGCATTAAGGACATGCATCCTAGATTTCCATAGTCATCAATGGGTTAAATGTATAAATCACTTTTAAATCATTAAAGTACATTTTTAATAGGTTTTATTGCATATGAAAGATTGAAACCTTCTCTGTGGACACACTGTTTGGACGTTGTGAGAAGATAACAAGTGTCATATATTTGACATAATATTGATCAAATTAAATTTAAAGGGATGATTGTGCTCCAGACATTCTATTCTTCTTAATCCCTAATAACATCTACAATTTTAAATATTTTTAAAGATAACAGCAGTTACATATGCAAGACGGCCTTTTGTCCCAGTTCCCAAGAATCACTGATATGTAATTTTTTTGAAGCACAATGAGTCTTGGCTGTTGTATGAAATGTGCTATAAAATACTTGATTGATAACTTGTTCCTAGTATTTGAATTCATTCAGGACTGTGCCAGAAAGTTCAACCCTGAATTTCTAGGAATAAACTACTACAAAGGGGCAGTTTACACGGTGAAAACGCAACAGGGGCGACTGTGGCTCAGTTGGTAGAGCGGGTCGGCTGATGATCAAAGGGTTGGAGGTTCAATCCCCACCTGTGTCATGGTCGTTGTGTCCTTGGGCAAGACACTACACCCACCTTGCCTCGTGTGAATGTCGATAGTTAGCCTGCTATCGGTGTATGAATGTGTGTGTGAATGGTAACGTGGGAAAGGAAAACAGGTCTCCCTTGCAAAAGAGTCTTCGGTCTCAATGGGATTTACCTGTATAAATAAAAGTTTAAAAAAAAAAAAAAAAAAAAAAAAAAAAACGGTTTTCTCCTTTACATTTTCAAAGTTAATACTACTATTGTGTTGAAAGTAGCCCTACAAATCCAACAACAACAACACTTGCAAAATACATGGAAGGCGAACACAGCAAGGATTTTCTACTCATATTCTCCAAGCACCTGCATGACCACACATGTTGAACTATTCCAGTAATGGCAGAGCACATGCAATCACAGCAAATCATGCCTCAACACATAAAGGTGCTGTACAGTGAAGATGGGAAAGCAGCATAAGGGTGAGTCTAAACAATGTTTAGTAAACATGTTGCAAGGGAAAGTCATTTCAGCTGCGCAAATCCATTCTAAATCCATCATATTATCCTTTTCACACAAATATGGTTACAATAAAGAACTCACTAGGGTGAAGCTCTTGGGTGAGGCAGCCCAGCGTTTGATGTTGGTCAGGTTCCACTCTTGGATCACCTCCTTGGTTCTCTCGTCCACCCTCATAACACACTCCTTGGTGATACCAAGCAGACGAGGCACCAGTTTGTTCTTGCCCTTCATTTTCTCCTGCAGGAAGTTTTAGGAAAACAAGTTACAGTGATGTCCTTCCTGGAAATAAACCAGCAATGTTTAATACATTTAAATTTTAATACAACCAGCTTGCAGCAGCTCTACAATACACAGCCATACCAAGCTAATATGAACAGGTGTTTAATCTATTTAGTTAATTAGTTAGTAGTTGTAATTAGTCATTATTAGTGTTCCCAGTTTATAGATTAACAGAAGATGGGAAAAAACACATTTGTTTCCAAACAAAATTGTGCTGGATCCATTGTATGGGAGTGGTGAAGGATGTGGAACAATCAATAAAATCCGCAAAATCTTTGCCACGTGCAAGTCTCAAATTGTTCCAATGGAAAGCACTAAAGAATATTTTAGCCTATATCGCCCAGTCCTAATTCTACAAGAATTTCATGATTTTACTCAAGTAAATATCTGTTACAAGCTTCGGTCTTAACCCATTGATGACTATGGCAATCTAGGATGCATGTCTTTAATGCCTGAGGGTTTTCTGAAAAAATAGTACGAATTGTCAACGTCTACCAAAACCTTAATATCTAAGCCTGTGTAGCACATAGAAACATGAAATAAAATACATTTAAAAAGGTAAGGTTCACAGGTTTTATTTAAACATGCTCCCTTAGCGCTTACAAACCAACACATTTTTCTAAAAATCGTCAAAATTAGATGGGGGAGAAATAAAAAGAATAAATAATATAAAATATTTAAAAATAATCTGTTAAATGAGGTTATAATCCTGCTTCCTTTTAGCATGGATAGTAGTGAGTGTGCAGTGGAGGCATAAAGATAGACAGATATAGGAAGGAGGAGATAGCTTTATTTTATTATTTAGTTAAATTATCACTGGCACCATAAATCTGACTTCCCAGTACAACTGGAACGCAGAATGACCTGTCGGGAGCCGATCAGCTGGTCCAAACGGCTGTATGAAAACGAAACTGAAACTTAACTGTCGCCTGGCTGGGCTGAATTTGAGTTGGAGCAGCAAAATATAGCCTAAATTCTTAAATATTGTTAATAAATACACTCAACAAAAATATAAACGCAACACTTTTGTTTTTGCTCCCATTTTTCATGAGATGGACTTAAACATCTAAAATTCATTCCAGATACACAATTGTACCATTTCTCTCAAACATTGTTCACAAATCTGTCTAAATGTGTGATAGTGAGCACTTCTGCTTTGCTAAGATAATCCATCCCACCTCACCGGTGTGCCACATCAAGATGCTGATCTGACATCATGATTAGTGCACAGGTGTGCCTTAGACTGTCCACAATAAAAGGCCACTCTGAAATGTGCATTTTTTTGCTTTATTGGGTGTCTGGGGACTCAGAACCAGTCAATATCTGGTGTGACCACCATTTGCCTCATGCAGTGCAACACATCTTCTTCGCATAGAGTTTATCAGATTGTCAATTGTGGCCTGTGGAATGTTGTTCCACTCCTCTTCAATGGCTGTGCGAAGTTGCTGGAGACGTCTTATGGTGGAGAAATGAACATTCAATGCACGAGCAACAGATCTTGTTGACATTCCTGCTGTCAGCATGCCAATTGCACGCTCCCTCAATGCTTGTGGCATCTGTGGCATTTTGCTGTGCGACAAAACTGCACATTTCAGGGTGGCCTTTTATTGTGGACAGTCTAAGGCACACCTGTGCACTAATCATGATGTCAGATCAGCATCTTGATGTGGCACACCTGTGAGGTGGGATGGATTATCTCAGCAAAGCAGAAGTGCTCACTATCACACATTTAGACAGATTTGTGAACAATGTTTGAGAGAAATGGTACAATTGTGTATCTGGAATGAATTTTAGATCTTTAAGTCCATCTCATGAAAAATGGGAGCAAAAACAAAAGTGTTGCGTTTATATTTTTGTTGAGTGTATATATATATATATATATATATATATATATATATATATATATATATATATATATATATATATATATATATATATATATATATATATATATTAGTGCTGTCAAACGTTTAAAATATTTAATCGCGATTAATCGCATTAATGTCATAGTTAACTCGCGATTAATCGCACATTTTTATCTATTCTAGCCTAAATGTCCCTTGATTTCTTTTTGTCCCATTATTTTTTCTCATTGTAATGAAATTTTCACACCCATTCTCTACACCCTTGTAATTCAGTGTATTTCTTCTAAAATATCATAATTTCCAATTCAGTGCAAATAGACAACAATGTAGATCCCCCCCACTCCTAGAACAGCATACACAAACATAATTGGAACTTCCTTTTTTATTTAAAAACCAAACCATAAAACAACATAGGATATAGCCTATATAAAACAAATTAGTATTAAGGTGGTTGCTGCCTAAATGTTTTGGGAGTCGTTCATCCACGACTTATTTCAGACTGTTTGTGGAATGGACACACCATACACTTGTGTGCTGGTGGTTGGTTGGTATGCCGCTGCTGTAGCCGAGGCTTAAGTCACCCTTGATAGCGAAAATTAAAGTGAAAATGAATGACTGGCGGCTGCCACTAATGTTCATGGAGGTTTTGGTGGGGGCGCATGGTTATAAGTAGGACTTTTGCTAATGAAAAGCTTTCTTTTCTGTTCTTTTTCCGCGTAGTCCCCGAGTCACACACGGAAGAGAAGTGAAGGTCGCGCAGCTGAGCTAGGAAGTGCTAGCTTCCGGTTTCTGCTTCAAAATAAAAGTAAAAATTGACTTGACGTTTAGCCATTTTGCCAGTTAAATGATTTTAATGTGAAGTTACGCTGTAGGACATGTTCCGGTTGACTTAACAGTAACTTAATGGTGAGCCATATGTATAGTTTGTGGTGTTTCAGTTGTTCTAACATTACTAGTTGATGCAACAGCATGTGAAAAAACCACAACGTTTGCTAGGCCATGGCGAGCGTTAATCGCGCGATAAAAAAATTGACGCCGTTAAAATGGGTTTGCGTTAGCGCCGTTAATAACGAAATAAATCGCTCGCTTTAGCGATTAATGACACATTAAAAGAGGAACTAACATCTCAAAAGTGCGTCAAATAAATAAAATGTTAAGCTGAATGTTGTGCCGTGTATTTTTTATCATAAAGAGTAGCGTACTACTTGTATAGCCTACATATTTAATACTTAGGCTAACATTTTGAATGAATGCAGCCCCCGTGCCTCAGTGTCCCCCCAGCTGCTCCATGTCGGAGATAACTGCCCTTACGCAGTTCCATGCAGCACTCCTAAGTGACCCGTGTGCGCACTATTGAATCAGCTCTCCTACTCAGTTGCACACCATAAGCTGCACATTTTTAAGTGATTAATATCTTTATTTTGGTCTGAGCAAACACTGAATTTTCTATTATCTTCTAATAATTGTCCAACAAAGTCATCGGCTACCCGGCACAGCCTGCACTGCGAGTCCATGCTGTTTACAAACTTGCGTACACGAGCTGAGAGCGGGCGTAGGATTTGAGCGTATCCTATGCTCACGTCCATATTGCCGAGGTTTGCGTGGAAATGTGCGTACACCCACTTTTCTGGTCAACGCAGGGTTGATAAATGAGGGCCATTGTGTTCTTCTTTTGTCAGTTATGGGAAAAACTGCAACACTTTTAAAGTTTAGATTTAAAGTACTCCATCCAGTGTTTCCCCCAGCGCTTTATAGCTAAGGTGGCCCAACCCCCGCCTTGACTACCAACCACAAAAAAAAATAATAATAATAATTTATTATTATTATTATTTTTTTGTTTGTGCTGCACAATTAATGTTCTAGCAAGTGCGATGTGTGCTTGTGCATGGTCATAACTGCGCGAAAGGCCGCGATTTCCGGTAAAAAGCATGCGTCTCCAAGCGTTTCTCTATCAGCTGCTCTGTGTCTGCGGCTTTGCGCGAGACCGTACCGCACAGTGCGCGACTACGGCATGCACGCGAGCGGAAGCAAACTGACATTTGACTGGTGGTGATATTTAGCTGAACAGAAAGAAGTGCTCTGCAAAGCTAGAACAGTTTAAGACTCTACATCACCTTGGCAACACAACCTATCTATCAGCTAGGACAGCGCAGAGAAAAGTCTGCAGAATGCATGAGAGTGATGGCCCAACCAAGTTTCAGTAAGTTTACAGAAGTGCCACACTGTTACTGTCTTTGAAATGCATTTAGACATTTAAAGGGGAAAACACATTGTATTTATTATTTAAACTATTAAGTTATGTTTCAAACAGCATGCTAGTGTAGGTAAAGAAGATTTATTTTCTGAATTTTCAATGCTGCTTTATTTTTATGTTTTAAATTTGGAAATACATGTTCCAAAACGACCAATAATCTCTGTATTTAAAAATAAATCAAGCAAGTAGGCTCAAAATAACCATTAATGAATTATAGGCTATCGCATCACAGTAGGCCTATTGTCCACAATAATCGCACAACAGCCACTCATCAAAAAATGAACTTTAAAAAGTTGAATTAGCACTTTGATGTGCATACACATGTTAAGAGTATGGTCCATTATTTGTATTTAGTGTGTCTGTATAGTATTGCACCAAAACAGTAGAGGTTTTCTTTAATTGTGCTTTGTACTGTCTGCATGTTTGCACATAATTTGTACCTGCACATAGCAAACAAAATTGCACAACTTTAAGGTCAGTGTCTGTTGTATTTTAGTGTCTGTTGTATTTTTGTATTCAAATTAACAGTTGTTTATTTATTTACTGCGCATTGGCATCTTTGAGCAAAATACCCCCCAAATTTGCGCAAGCGCCGCGCCTCCCATGACCCGAGGCAGTGACCACCTTGCCTAAGCCATTTTCTGGGGGAAACACTGCCATCCATATATCTATAAGGGCGTTGGACCCATGAACAATGCTTTGATCCATACAAGAATCTCAAAGCAAATGTTAATGTTTCCATTGTTCTGCAATCCATCAAACACACATATATACCTTGACTAAAAAGAATGACACTCCGTAGGTTTTCAGAGACCTGGCCAGTTTCACATAGCTGACTTTGGCCTCAATCTCCGTCATGTTCTGACAGTTTTTGTGTGCCTGTAGAGACAAGAGAAACAAACAAAGTGGATCAATTCAGGATAGCATTCGGCAAGCAGAGCCAAATATTTGTCATCCTTTGTATGGTGTCATGTCATTCTTTGTACAAGTTTGTCATGCTACTTAATTGTTTGTGTTGTCCTGCATAAACAGTTCATCCTACTCAACATGACTTTAAGGTTCTTTTGCTTCTTCTGTGCTCACCGCTGATGTTTTGAAATCCTTATACTGAGAGATCCCGTTTCAATATTGGAAAACATAACAATATTTTCAAGTCTGTCTTGAAATAATAAAACTAAATGTACAGTATAACCTTGTATGTCATGCTGTTCATCTAGCTAGGATTGAAAAATAATCGTATTCACAAAACATTTTAAGGCTAAGAATATCTCGGATTAAACAAATATGTGGGAAATACTACAATATATCATTTTTGTTCAATATTAAATTATTTTTAAATCACTGACGTGACGTCTACATTTTTATCTAAAAATCTTTATAAATATATTAGCAACACTATCTCCCACAGTGCTTTTATCATAAATTCGGTCTCAGAGACACATTTCCTCTCAGCCAATCACTGTGGGCATAGATAGAAGGTATGAACGTTCATGAAACATGACTTCATCCTCAGCAACTAGGTCAACCCCGCCCTTTCCTTTGAGCTTAGGAGTTCTCCCTATTCTTAAGTAAAACTGGTAAAATTTAAAAGTTTTGTGAATATGTTTTAAAGAGATAATGCTTAGCTAGAAGCTTTAAGTACATATTCTGCGTACTTAATGGCAAGATCAAATGTTTTTGGAATATGGCCCCAGATCAAAAAGCAGCTTGGTGGAAAAGTGCAGTTTTTACCTGGAAGATCCTTTTCTCTCCTTTGTTTTTGATGTACTCTTTTGGAAGGAACTCCTTTAAACTGAGGAGGAAACAGTTCAATGAAAATCTAGCAAACCTCAGGACCATTTCAAGAATAAGTCATAATAGTGATGTGAAAATTAACATCATAGCAGTGCTCACTCTAAAAATCCAGGCTTATGTTTGTTCTCATTGTGGTCACCAAACTGAATCTGACACTGATAGCCAGCAAACTCGCAGGCCTTGTCAAAGGACACCGGATGAGATCCATTCAAAATGTCATCACGGGCCTGTCCACAAAGACAAACACAAACATACACACGTCATTCCTCACAACATTATTCAACAACTGAAAATTACTCTATTGTATAATATTAGTTTCAAAAATAATCTGAGCATTGAAAACATTAGCAATAGATAAAACTTGATTCTGGTGGGCTGGAAGGTGTGCATTATTCAAGTCTAACCAAATGTTAGTCATGAAGAGGTTTGATCTTATGCTCATCACATTGAATGAAAACACAGCAAAAGGAAAATATGCATTTCCATATCCACCTGCAGATTGATGTGCATAAAGGAATCAAACTGGTCAAACACAAAAATAAGACCGCCTCAATAATCAATGCAGGATTTTTTTAACCCTTTGGTGACTGCAAAAAGTACATAGTATTTCCATGTATAAGAAAAGGAAGAATCTAAAGCTTGCCAGAAAACCAAGTGTAATCCCAGAGAGAGTTGTGTCTGTGTACCTGAACGTAGAGCAGGTTGAGCTGGACCGGGTCTCTGGAGTCCACGTTCTGGTCAGAGTAGAAGAACTTCCTCCTGAGCAGCAACATCTCCGTCTCCTCCACACCCTGCTCCCTCAGAGTCCTGCCATGGTCCAACCAGTTTACTGACAACACAAACACAATCACTGATGGTCAATTGGATGTGATGATGGAAAACAAGAAATGTTCATTCATGTTACATTTTCTTTTCTTTTTTATCTTGGGAATGTGCCATATAAAATATTAAATATACTGCAGTGGTGGTGTTAGCAACCCATCAGTACAGCTTATATTTTAGCTTTACTCTCATGCCATCTTAGAAATGACCTCTAACCTCCTCCCTAACAGCTAATTGCTATGTATGTGATTCTAGCCTGTCAAATCCATATATTCTGTGGACTATGATTATTTATTTTTTTGCTCTGAGGAACTTTCAGTTTTTGTTTATTATTGCACCCACTATGGACAAAAGCGGTAGTGTTTTTACTTCCCCAGTTCTTGTTCCTGGGTGAGCGTAGCCATGACAAAGGCATTAAGAAAAACTTCATAAAAATAGCATTCTTTCCACTGATGGTCTCATTTGCTGTTACATGTAATTTATGATCACCCGAGGAAGAATTTGACTGTTTTAGAAATATTTCCTTATCCCTGGTAGGAAGTAACAGTTGCCAACTGGCAAGAAATGGTCAACCATTTGCCTTTGGTTGCTAACAGTGGCAAACACTTACATACAGTCATATGAAAAAGTTTGGGAACCCCTCTCAACCAGCATTATAATTGACTCTGCTTTCACAAAAAAAATATAAAAGTGGTATGTCTTTAATTTACCAGGAACAGCTAAGTACTGGGATGTTTTCCAAACAAAGATTTTTTGAAAAGCAATATTTGGTTGTATGAAATAAAATAAAATGTGAAAAACTGGCTGTGCAAAAATATGGGTACCCTTGTGATTTTGCTGATTTTAATGCATGTAACAGCATGTAAAACTGATGACTTTAAACACAAAGTTGGTTGGATTATGTTGTTAAGCCTTGAACCTCATAGAAATGTCTGCTTAATCATGAGAAAATTTATTTTAGGTGCCTAAATGCAAGTTGCACTTCTCTTTGACTCTCTGCTGAAGTGAGACAGAATGGGATCATCAAAACAGCTCCCAAAAGATCTTAAAAACAAAGATTATTCATTGTCATGGTTTAGGGGAAGGCTACAAGAAGCCTTCCCAAAGGTTTCAATTGTCAATTTCTACTGTAAGGAACGTTGTCAGGGAATGGAAGGACACAGGCACAGTTGCAGTTAAACCCAGGTCTAGCAGACCAAGAAAAGTACAAGAGCGGCATATGCGGCGGATTGTGAGAATGGTTGCACACAACCCAAAGATCACCTCCAAAGACCTGCAAGAACATCTGGCTGCAGATTGTGTGGTACATGGTTCTACAATTCAGTGCAATTTGCACCAAAACATCTGTATGGCCGGGTGATGAGAAGGAAGCCCTTTCTGCACCCACGCCACAGATACAGTTGCATGGAGTATGCAAAAGCTCATTTAGACAAGCCAGCTTCATATTGGAAGAAAATGCTTTGGACTGATGAGACAAAAATTAAGTTATTTGGTCTTTATAAAAAGCAGATGTGTTGGTGCAAATTGCGCTGAATTGTTGAACGATGTACAGATACACAATCTGCAGCCAGATGTTCTTGCAGGTCTTTGGAGGTGATCTGTGGGTTGTGTGCAACCATTCTCACAATCCTCCACCTATGCCGCTCCTGTTTTTTTCTTGGTCTGCCATGCCTGGGTTTAACTGCCACTATGCCTGTGTCCTTGCATTTCGTGACAACGTTCCCTACAGTCGAAATTGACAATTGAAACCTTTGGGAAAGCTTCTTGTAGCCTTCCCCTAAACCATGACAATGAACAATCTTTGTTTTTCAGATCTTTTGGGAGCTGTTTGATGATCCCATTCTGTCTCACTTCAGCAGAGAGTCAAAGAGAAGTGCAACTTGCATTTAGGCACCTAAAATACATTTTCTCATGATTAAACAGACATTTATATGAGGTTCAAGGCTTAACAACATAATGCAACCAACTTTGTGTTTAAAGTCATCAGTTTTACATGCTGTTACAGGCATTAAAATCAACAAAACCACATGGGTACCCACATTTTTGCACAGCCAGTTTTTCACATTTTATTTTATTTCATACAACTAAATACTGCTTTTCAAAAAATCTTTGTTTGGAAAACATCCCAGTACTTAGCTGTTCCTGGTAAATTAAAGACATACCACTTTTATATTTTCTTTTGTGAAAGCAGATTCAATTATAATGCCGGATGAGAGGGGTTCCCAAATTTCATATGACTGTAAAAAGTAGGGACAACAAATTAAAAAGCGTGCACCCAAAAATAAATAAATTTTGAACATCTGTTGCATTATCGAAATTGATCAAAATGCTGCCGTTACAGTCAGGACCAGAAAGTGAAGCACAATAATGTGTGCGTTTACTCATGTGTGTACAAGCATATGTTGTCCAAGAGGTAACGTTTGCTCGATTAACTTATTATACTGTATATATGTTTACGTATAAATAACACCTTGTTTAAACAGTTTAATTAAGAAAAGAAGAGAGGGTGATCTTTGCATGCGGTTGTTGCCTTATTTACATGCAGTAAACATATATATATATAGAAACAGCCATAAAACTGCCCACCAAGCCGCGTTAAACTATACTGTACCTTTCAAATTACCTAGATTATCATATTTTACCAACACAAATAAAGCCAAAAAATGTGTGTTGAGCCCTGCTCATTCTGTCTAGAGCTCAATTAAGGTAAAGAGATACAGTATATATTACTCGTCGTCTGTCACAGTTGGTAACTACTAGTCAGAGACACCTTGTCATTCTTAATATATTCACATCACAACAAAGCTGTATCATCCAACAATAATGGTAGATTTTGGACTTCAAGTAAAACTATTACATTGGATCATTGTTTAACAGATTTAGAATTTGACCTGTGGGAAACTACAGGCCATAAACTGTGTGTGTAAAAGACTGAGAGCTTGTGCTGGTCATACACTCATCATCTGTGTGGAGCTTCTGCTTGAGCTTCTCCATCTTCTTGTCGTCCCTCAGCAGAGTCTTGTCTCTTTTCAGGGTACCTGTAGTCTCCTCTTTCTTCTCCTCAAGAATGTCTCGCACCAGCGAGTACTCATCATAGTTTGTGATGCCTGACACACAAACACATTAATACAATCACTTCAACGTTTTAAACTGCAGTACAGGCACAAGTTGAGGATAAAGCCTACTTAGATTTACAGCAGCTATCAGGATAAATTAACCAGAAATGAAAAAAGCAGAATGACATTATTTCACCGGCAGATATCAGGGAGATATGAAGGTAAAGTGTGAGCTGTCAGTGACAGAGCTGACCTATTCTAGCACAGATGGTCATGAGCATGTCACTGACGATCTTGGAGTCGTCCACCATGACAGTCTTCACTGTTCCATCCAGCATGCGGATCTTCAGAGGCCTTTGCTTCTTTTTATACTCAAGAGTGTCCTGACAGACAGAGAAGAAAAGTCAGGAGCTCTGGAATACAAAATGTCAAAATGCCTGACAAATCTTTCAGGCTTGATTTTGGAGGTTATTCAAAGGCTGACCTTTTGGGGATTTATAAACAAGAAACCTGAGTGATCAAGAGTCAGTCAAGATTCAAGACAATTTATCCGTCATATCCTCAACAATAACAGCAGCACATACATATATTTTTCCCCTTATTTGTTTGCACGACAGCAATGTTGTACGACTAAGTTTTTGTTTTTTACAGAAGTTTCTTTTTGCGACTAAAAATAATTTTACAACGATCTGTCTTTTATTTTTGTTTTAACAATTCAAAATCACCTAATTCGCTAAGGACAGGCTGCATTGAGCACTTTTCCAGTAGCCTTACGGCCTCCACACATCCTGCGTCTACCTCTGGAGCGCGTTTTTTTTGGACACACATACAACATCTCAACTGCTGCTGCTGCTGCTGCTGCTGCAGCGCTGCTTTTAAAAGCCCTGTCTTTCTACATAGAGTTTTCATAGATACGTTCTTTCATGTCATTTATGATGCATATGATTTATATTGAGTCTAATATTGAGTCTCGACAGTAATCCGTGCCTTTTTTTTTTTTTGCCACATTTTCGCTTGTTGGAAGTTTTATTTTGAAAGGGACACACCAGGAAATGGTGAAACTACAGCGAAAGCTGCCAGTATGAAGTCAATATTACTCTCAGCAGAGTATTTCTCTATCAGTTAAAGCAGAGAGACCCGAGAGAGTCTCTCAGAAAAAAAATAGGCGAGCCTCCTGAGGTAAAGTGTAGCGTCGCTGCAGACGTGCCTCCGACGGGCATCAGCAGTGCGTCTGAGGTTGGATGTGTGCCCGCTCTAGGTTGATTACACGGTCGGTGAAAAAAAGTCAGACACAGACGTGCAGTAGACGCGCAGTAGAGGTAGGATGTGTGTGGAGGCTGTTACTCTCAAGCAGTATCCACTGTCACCTGTGTAGTCAGACACCTCTGGTCCATTGATTGAGATCCACATAAGATGTCTAGCAGCAGAACTAACGTTTCAACCACCCAAGTCAATTGTCAAATATATCCTAACGTCCCCCAGACCTTCTCTAGGTTTTAGTTATTATCCGAGTCGACTTGTGTTCAGATAGGAAGAATTGTGTGTCCATTTAAACGCCTCAGCCTACCTCAGTATTGTTGCTGACCGTGTCCAAACCTTTATGTACCCATCTTCTTATAGCTACTTCCAGCAGGATTATGCACCATGCCACAAAGCTCAAATGATCTCAAACTGGTTTTTTGAACATGACAATGAGTTCACTGTATTCCAATGGCCTGCACAGTCACCAGATCTCAACCCAATAGAGCCCCTTTGGGATGTGATGGAACCAGAGATTCACATCATGGATGTGCACTTCAGCCACCAGATCTGCAGAAACTGTGTGATGCTATCATGTCAATATGGACAAAAACCTCTGAGGAATGTTTCCAACACCTTGTTGAAAGTATGCCACGAGGCAGTTAAGGCAGTTCTGAAGGCCAAAGGAGGTCCAAACCAGTATTAACAAGGTGTACCTGATTCAGTGGCCAGTGAGTGTATTTAATACCATTTCATCAGATAATTATTCTATTTTCACCAAAATGCTTTACAATTTACTTGGACCTATCAGAATACATGATTTTCTTCAGAATCTTATCTCATTAGGTTGAATATTTGTGATTTTTTGTTCTTTCAGCCTATGCCATTTTGCTCGACTGTCACATTTAGACTCACCCCATTCCTCAACATGTAGTAGTCCAGGGCCTTTCCTGCCTCCAGCCAGATGCCTTTCTTTGGGTCTTCATCAGACAGGAACAGCCCATAGTCATTGGCTACAGAAGGAAACAGAAATAGAGAGTGAGGCTAGTGTGTTTCATGGAGCAAATTCACATGTGAATATTTACTCACTATAGAGCTATAATTGCCTCATGTAATTGTACTATTTGTAACTTTTAATCTATGTGCACTAGCTTTAGTGTCCATGTTAACCAGGTCAGCATATGTCTGGATGATCAGTGACTACGTTTACATGCACAGCATATTCCGATTCTGGTCCTATTCTGGTTAAGACAATATATTCCAAATAAGGTGTTTACATGTTCAGCAGCTACGGGCACATTACTGTTTACAAGTCAATCAGCATATTTTGAATACGCCAGCAATGTGGTAGAAGCGTCATGATGCCTGAAGTCAGCGCATTTTTTCCGGTAATAATTCCTGTCCCTTCTATGTTAAATGAATTAACTTTATGTCATCAGCGTTGTCTGGTATTGTTGCATGTGTACACACTCTAGATAACAGCCATAAACCAGGGCATGCGTCACAAACTGCAGCGAATGCCAAAAATGCAGCAAAAACCCGATATGAATATTTATTCGGATTAAGGTGTATACATATATACAACAATATTTTGATTAAGATCAGAATACTCCAGGTGTCTTAAAATTTGCATTAAGGGAAAGACAGGAAACCTAGACTACTTACAGGGTTTTTCCTGGCTCAGAATGGGCGTTTGGGGGGTCAGTACGCGGACCAACTTTTTTGGGGTCGCGACTACGTTCAACAGTAAAGCCAAAAGGTTTGTGTATTTGAAGAAGGGTGTGGGGTTAGGAGAGGGGAGTTCCTGTCCATATAAAGAGCATTTCAATCAGCCTGTCAATCACTGCATTACCATGGAGCTCACTGATGCTCATGAAATCACAATAAAGAACCTGTAAATATGAAGTCAAAATACTAATAATGATTACCTATTTAATAATGTAATTGTTTCTAATTGATCTAAACCATGGAAATTGTGAAAAAATCATGATTATTTTGAGTAGTCACATTGTGTGATCACGATTATAAAAGGCAGTTAATCATTGATTTAAGAACATCATGCATTTATTTATCTTTTACCAAGGTTGTTTCTATTAACACCATGACTTTGGACTTTAAACATAGGTCCAATTGAACTGAAAACAAGGAAAATAGAAATAGGCTAAATAAGAGAAATATATTTTTAATAATTGAATAAAATAAATATGTCAAAATAAAAATCACCCGTTGCAAATGGTGTTGATAGGGCACGTCATTTGCTAGCAGGAATTTAAGGGGATCATTTATGTCTCAAGGAGCTGGCTGGATAGGCAGTTGCATTGTAGCCTACAGTGTTGACTGTTGTGATGGCAGGAGTCAAGGAGCTTTAAACTCCTGTGTTTTTTATTCCTTTATTGCTTGGTCATAGACCACTATGATTCGACTTAAAGTGAATAAACAAATTGTCGGGATGTTTTTGAGGTGCAGATATGGTCGCATATGCGTTTTCCCTCTCTTGCGCGGTCACGTATGTCACGTGACTCGCGTGTCTGCGTGTGACTTATCTTGCACATTATTTTAGTCTGTTGTGAGTCTGAAGTGTTTTCAGACAACACAATTTTGAATAAAAATATTCTTGGCCAAAGGCTGAGTTTCTGCCATACTTTAGAAGTTGTTCAAAACACCCACAATGCGGAACATTTCCCTCCTACTCTCTAGACCAGCCGAAAGCTAAACTATCAGGTGAGGGAGGGGCCGAGCAGGGCTCACGGCTGAAAGAAGGGTTTGCTGCATTTAAAAGCCTGTGTGCGGAACAATGATAGTTTAATTACGATTATTTTGTTTTCATGATTGAGGGAAGCCATAATAATATCAAAATTTAAATTGAAATTCAAGTTATTGCCCAGCCCCTCAAGAAGGATGACTTAAATTGGGCAGAATTTGGAGAGGTTTTAAATTGCTAAATTTATTCTCAATCTTTATCATTTTGGCGCTGGTGATTTTCCTTTGGCGCTGGATGAATCCTCTTTGGGGGGCGGCGAACATTTCTCTATGCAGGAAAAACCCTGTGTGCGTGCGTGCGTGCGTGTGCCTGTGCTCACGCTGGCCAAGGTGTGCCTCAGGAACTCTCTCTCTGATGACGCGGCAGGCATCATACACCATGGTAGAGGGCTCAAACTGCATGGTCTTCACCACGTTCCCCACGCCGATCTTTAGTGACAGGGCCACCATGATTGCTGCACGGCACCTCCACCCAACTCACTCCTGCATGATGCAGAATAAATAAATTAGTTGAGACACTATCCAATTTAGTATAATAACATCCTTCTGACTCCACAAAGACAACAAACATTTCAGATATGTTTTTATGTTAAGCTGTACATAGTCACAATGTTGGAAACAGCCAACCTGGTTAATTAATAGGGACTTTGAGGTGTAACGTCAGCACTTTGACTGTCCTTTTCCTCCTGAGTTGCACTCATATGACATCACCTCTGTAGCCCATGACCGCATATACTCTATACAGTGGAGGAAATAAGTATTTGATCCCCCACTGATTTTGTAAGTTTGCCCACTTACAATGAAATGAGCGGTCTATAATTTTAATGATAGGTTTATTTTAACAGTGCAAGACAGAATATCAAAAAGAAAATCCAGAAAATCACGCCAATAAAATACATTAATTTTTTTCCATTTCATTGAGGGAAATAAGTATTTGATCCCCTATCAAAACATTGCTTAGTACTTGGTGGAGAAACCCTTGTTGGCAAGTACAGAGGTCAGACGTTTCTTGTAGTTGATGACCAGGTTTGCACACATTTAAGGAGGAATTTTGGACCACTCCTCTTTGCAGATCCTTTCCAAATCTTTGAGGTTTTGAGGCTGTCACTTGGCAACTCGAAGCTTCAGTTCCCTCGACAGATTTTCGATGGGATTTAGGTCTGGAGACTGGCTAGGCCACTCCATGACCTTAATGTGCTTCTTCTTGAGCCACTCCTTTGTTGCCTTTGCTGTATGTTTTGGGTCATTGTCATGCTGGAAGACCCATCCACAACCTATTTTTAGTGACCTGGCTGAGGGAAGGAGGTTGTCAGCCAGGATTTCACGGTACATGGCCCCATCCATCTTTCCCTCGATGCGGTGAAGTCGACCTATACCCTTAGCACAGAAACACCCCCATAGCATAATGCTTCCTCCTCCATGCTTGACGGTGGGGATGGTGTTCTTGGGGTTATACTCAGCATTCCTCTTCCTCCAAACACAGCGTGTTGAATTAATACCAAATAGCTCAATCTTTGTTTCATCTGACCACATCACCTTCTCCCAAGCATTCTCTGAGTCGTTCAGGTGTTCATTGGCAAACATCAGACGGGCCTGGACATGTGCCTTCTTGAGCAGGGGGACCTTACGGGCGCTGCAGGATCTTAAGCCATTACGGCATAGTGTGTTACCAATTGTTTTCTTGGTGACTGTGGTCCCAGCTGTCTTGAGATCATTAACAAGCTCCTGCCTTGTAGTTCTGGGCTGATCCCTCACCGTTCTCATTATCATTGATACCCCACAAGGTGAGATCTTGCCTGGAGCCCCAGACCGAGGGAGATTGATGGTCATTTTGTGCTCCTTCCATTTTCTAATAATCGCACCAACAGTTGTCTCCTTCTCACCCAGCTTCTCGCCAATGGTCTTGTAGCCCATTCCGGCCTTGTGCAGGTCTACAATCTTGTCCCTGATGTCCTTAGACAGCTCTTCGGTCTTGCCCATGATTGAGAGCTTGTAGTCTGATTTATTCTGTGGACAGGTGTCTTTTATAGAGTTAATGACAGGTGTCTTTTATACAGGTAACGAGTTGAGATCAGGAGAACTTTCTTAAGTGAAAGGACTGTTCTGTGGGAGCCAGCATCCTTTATTGTTGGTTTGGGATCAAATACTTATTTCCCTCAATGAAATGCAAAATAATTTATATATTGTTTTTATGTGATTTTCTGGATTTTCTTTTTGATATTCTGTCTATCAATGTTAAAATAAACCTAGCATTAAAGTTATAGACCGCTCATTTCATTGTAAGTGGGCAAACTTACAAAATCAGTGAGGGATCAAATACTTATTTCCTCCACTGTATACCAGTGCAAGCCTTTTGTTGTCTCTCTTGCTCCCTGCTCATCCTATATTCACTTGGGACAGATGTATTCTGTTTGGAGTACATATACTGTACATGCACCTTCTCTCTGTGAGGCCTGCTAAGAGCACTGAAGACTTGGCTTCATGGCAGTGCCACACTCGCCTGCCACTAAGAAGCAAATAAGTAAGTTCAGTTAGCTCAGAAGCTAAAGACAACTCAGCTGAGCTCACAATGGACAGAAGTAATGGAGCAAGTTAGCGCCACACCGCTGACTCCTCAAAGTGAGGACACTGCACTGCAGGACCACTTGCTCCCGCAATCAACCAGAACTTTCCCAGCATAGGACTTTTACTTTAAAAACTGTCATAGCCTGGGGGGCGCCCTTAGCTCAGTTGGTAGTCATAGCCCTGCTCAGTCATAACCCTGAACAGGGGTTTCACAGCATCTAATACCAAATATATATGATTTTTTTTCCTCTTTGTTGACACTGACCACCCTTGCAAGTCAGTACTGACCTCTTAAAGCATTCTGGTCAGCCAACCAAACAATGTCCCCAACAACCAGTATATATGAGTGAATTCTACTTGCCAAAATTTGCATTTGTACTTTACATTTATATATTTTATTTTCAAATTGCTATGAAAAAAAGTTATTTGGTTAGGATTAAAACATACTTCTGAATAAGGATTGGATTGATCTACTGATATCCACTTTACTGTTTTTAAACTAGAATTAGGTGAAGTAAATACCTGATGTAGAGTGTTTTTTAAGAGACAAACTCCCTGCCCAGGCAGATGATGAATTCCGGGTTTCTTCTCTGGCTGAAGAATAAGAAAACACAAACGAGGTTACAATAATTTTTATTCAGGCAACAGTTTTTTCTGACAGGTCACATACTCTTACATCTTTAATACGGAGAGAAAAAAAAGAATCTCCATTCTCCAGCTATTTGTGTTCTTGGAATTTCAAGATGAAATCAAATTCAACCAATCCACACAGTATTTGAAGAGCTTACAATTGTGCCATTTACTCACATTTGCTATTTCTATTAAAACTCTAAAAAAAAGGACAATTTCGATGTGGAAATGCATTTCAAGATTCTCCTTTATCACTCAAAAGAATAGTTAAACATTTGTGTAATACAATTTATTTTGCAAGACTTCGATAAGGAGGTTAATACTGTTCTCATGTCTGTATGGTTAACATGAAGCTACATCCAGCTGTCTGTTTAACCTAGTTTAGCAGCATAGAAACTGGAAACAAATGCAGGCAGCAAGTTTGGCTACTTCTAAAGGGTAACAAAATCCACCTACCAGCATATATAAGGCTCACTAATTTAGACAACCTATCTTGTTTGTTGGTTTCTGCACAAAAGCATGCAAAAAACAAGTTATTGTAGGCCTTACAATTGGTGTTATATGTTTGGGTTATCTTTGTAGAATAGCTAATTAAGGGTTTTAGAATTCACAACTTGTCCAATCATCACTTTTTTCTGCAGAAAATCCTCCAATTCAAAACCTCTGTTAAAAGTATATTTCATATGAATAATTTAATAGGGGACTCTGGATTTCTCTGCAACATGTCCAAACTCACCTCCAGCCTATGGTTGTAACATGAACAGCTCTCAATCAACACAACATGCCGATACACAACAGTTCTTCTCGCAGTTAGTTATAGTGTGCTGTGTCTGTGTGTTTCTGTGTGTTTCTTTCTTTCTTTCTTCTTTCTTAACCTTTATTTATACAGGTATATCCCATTGAGTCCGAAGACTCTTTTGCAAGGGAGACCTGTTCCCATTTACACGTTACCATTCACACACTCATTCATACACCGATAGCAGGCTAACTATCGACATTCACTGTGTCTGTGTCTGTGTCTGTGTGTGTGTGTGTGTGTGTGTGTGTGTGTGTGTGTGTGTGTGTGTGTGTGTGTGTGTCAGTCAATGTTGGTGGCTTAATTTCCAAGCAATCTTGGATCTACTACTACATTCTACTAATGGCAGGGTTTTTCTGAGATCCCACTCAGATGTCCTAATGTTATTTCCTGTTTAAAAAAAAGCTCTTCGATGCCATATATGGTCATTTCAGCCATTTGTGTACTCCCAGCTATGATTCATCTGGGAGCATTGTATCCTGTCAGCAGTGACTGTTAGGACAGATTGTTTGGCTTAAAGTTAGATAAGAGGGCACCCATCAAAGCGTACTCAAGTATGCATTTCACTGTGATGCATATAATGTCCAATCAAACAAAAGACATGTAGTACCAAAACGCCAAGCGTCCTTTGACCCTCCGCTCTTCCAGTTTGATAACTATCAAGTTAGAGACGATATAATCCTGTTCAAAAAACAACAAAGACTGGAGACTTCAGAAAATGTACTGCAAATACTTCTCACTCCACCCTGAACAAAAGAGGAAGTGTTGTTGAGTCACACCAGTAGTTACTGCAGTCACTGAGAAATGAGGAAGAGTGTACTTAAGTCCACAGTAGCCGATCACAAGTGTAAAAACATTTATCTTTTTCATTATATATTCTTGTGGATTCAGGGAGGAACCCAGTCCCACTCACCATGTGTGATTACCCAGTGGAAACTGTGCGTCCATCATCACATTTTTTTTTATTATTAGCTTTCAACACATTTGTTTTTTCTTCAAAAAGTGAATGAGTGAGTGAAAATATTGCTGACCAGTCAAAATGTGCTCAGAAGCAAAAAGTTTAATATTATTACGCAAATGTACTTATCGCTAGACCAAGTACCGCTTTGTTTTGGGTTGGTCGCAACTGTCCCAAATAAAGCCAGTGGAGCGCATTATAACACGACGAAGGGACAAATGAGTAATCAAATACAGTTGCTATGCCTTTCCACAGTGTTCAAGAAAACGTTTTTGCTTGTCATATGCCCCACATGTCATGACTTTCACTTGTCTCGTACCTCATTGCCAAAAAAAAAAAAAAATGCCGAAATCTTTGTGTAAAGTGACCGCAGTCAACCGTCATACTGAGGCCAAACATCCTGTATAGCTGCAGCTGTCAGATCCCTTAGCTTTATCTCATGTCCTTTAGGCCTGACCACACTGTTTTAAAGTATTTTTTTTACAATATTACAAAAACTTATCTTATAATGCCAGAACAACAAATGTT
Organism: Hyperoplus immaculatus; assembly: GCA_949357725.1. Taxonomy (NCBI): domain Eukaryota; kingdom Metazoa; phylum Chordata; class Actinopteri; order Uranoscopiformes; family Ammodytidae; genus Hyperoplus; species Hyperoplus immaculatus. The sequence goes on along the minus strand of OX442365.1, from coordinate 146,969 downwards.
GCTTCTACAACTGCTCTACAGGGCTGATAAAACACAGTAAGTGACACTGTGGATCCTCTGCCAACAAGTCTTTATTGCAAACATCAGCAAAGAAAAATTCAAATTTGTAACAATGAGAAAATGTTGTCAATAAAATACACTGTGTGTTACAGCACATGATCCTAATTACATTCTTTTATCCTTATTTTCCTTAATATGAAGAAATCAGCAAAGAGGTATTGAAATCCGTTTTCGCCATACAGGCCACTAACTTACGGTCATTAAAATACTGTCATCTTTGTTTACACAACAGTATTTTATTGACGGTAAGTTAGTGGTCAGTATGTCGCTCTCCTGATGCCTACTGCAGGAGAAACAAGTAAAGGTGTGAACACACTGCACTCCGCGGCGCAGCGGTTAGGCCGCACGAATCGCAGGTTCAGCGCCGCGTGATCATATTGGGTCATATTGTGTCCGCCGCCTGCAACCCGACCAGAGTAGCCTTCTCCTACTCTGGGGATATGCTGGCGCTGGTGTCTGCTGTGCTGATGGTGCTTTACCCAAGCTAACTGGTGCTAACTTGGTTCATAAAGCAAAACTGATAGCTGTACACAGCAGGCAAGAGACACAGAGGCTATTCACAGAACCTATGGGAGCAAACTGTGACTATTATGTTTTCATCTATCTTAATTTCCTCTGTCAGTCGTCCCGAAGCGAGTGACGTCGGGAGGAGCTCAACGCTGATTGGCTATCGCGGCGCGGCCGGCGGCAAAAAGTTCAATATTTTCAACTTCTGCGGCGGCCGAAGACCACAACACTTACCATACTTGGTACGGCAAGTGTTGTTGAAAACCATACTTGACTTAAAGAGATCCTATTATACTACTTTTCTGGTCTTAATTTCTTCTTTTACACTGCTATAGAGCAACCTGACACGAATCACATCACAAAAAACTATGAAGATTTTCGGGAAGCTCTTTCTCTTATTTTGGCGATCCAGCACGTCCTGTCAACACTTGAGTGTGTGTGCTTCGGCCATCTCCGCTCCCTCCGCCTGTGCTTTGGCCATCTCCGCTCCCCTCCCCCCCCCTCCTGCAAACCCCACTCCGTTGTGATTGGTTACCTTCCTTCCGGAACACTTTCAGTGGCGGGAAGCGCGAGCATGGACCTAAAAGGGCGCGAGGCAGACGCGAACAGGGAAGTGACAGCATTACCATACATGGAAACATCCGCGTGGAGACGTCACAAAGTTTTATGCGACGTCACAAATTATGAAAGGGTAGACCGCTTTGAAGACGTGACTTCTCGACTGGCTAGAATAGTGTTTAGTGCTCTGCACAGACACCCCAGACGGTCAGCAGGGAATACGTCGAAATGCATGTAAGTCATTATTTGATAATTTAGTATGGTTAAGCATGACTATAAATCATAATAACAACGTTTATAGGTCATAAAAGTCAAAAAGCATCATAGGTCCTCTTTAAAGTAGAGATATCTTATTAGCAAAAGTTCCCTGCACAAGTTAAGTCAACTATTACAAAACCACGCGAGGTACAAAAGTATCAACAATATTAAGCTGTATTGGACATTTTATGTTCATTGTGGATTTAAGAATTCAATAAATTTTTATTCTTAGATTGATTTTTTTCTTGGTCAAATTAAAATAATTCAAGGAAAAGCAGCAGATCCTCACATTTGAGAACCATGACATGTTGGGCTTATACATAAAAAAAATTACTATCATCAAAATATTCACTAGAAAATTATTTTTTAGTCAGTTGTTTCATCTGTGCTAGAGCTCAGCAGTGGAGTTCCGGAAGCCCCCCGCCTTGACTAGTGATGCAACTAACGCTTTACTAAGTAATCTCTAGCTGAACTTTGGTGGAAAACACACTGTCTGCTCTATGGGGATATTTAGGGTTCAGGGGCCTCATTTATCAACCGTACTTACGCACAAATCTGTGCGTAAGGAGGTCGTAAGAATGGAATTTACCAAAATGTACTTATATTTAGGAATGTGTGTACATTCAAGCACAGCTCTGACCATGCTTACGAACATAATCTAGTGGTAGAATAGCGATATTACAAGCGCAAAGCATTTAAGAGTTTCAACGTCTGCATTAACACTAGATCCGCCAGCGTTCTCTTTATACCTATATTCGCCACGCGCGTCAAATCTACCCGTGCATTTCTAGTGTAATTTAAAGTCATTTGTTTGTTTAATCATCATCTGTGTTTTGGACCTCTTGTTTTATAATCTAAGTTTCTTTAAGAACACTGATCACGTTTCGTGGCGACTCAGTAATGAAACTGAAAGTAGATATAATATCGCCAATAAGCTATTTCAATGAAAACAGCCGGTCAAAACAGCGTCCAAATTAGCTAAAATCCTAAATACAATAAATAGTTATACGGCACACTTATTTTTAAGTAAGCTCTAATTGATTATTCATTAAATGTGTCACACGTTTACATGATTTGAAGCGGAGGATCCCTCCGATGCTCTCTGTGCGTCTCATCTGACAGCACTCAGCTGTGAGCTGGACGAGCCGCGGTGACTCGCCAATCACTCATTTCACTTAGTAACTCTAATGTTGTTAGGAACTTATCTTCATCTCTTATTTATTGAAAGAGTTTATGAATGACTGCACGTAACGTTGTCAGATCGCGGACCCTGCATGCAGCAAGCTTTCTTTTGTTTTAAATTAATGCCTGCACTAAGTGAGCCAACAAAATATGTTTTGCTTTGATTCAACCTCGTTTACAAGGGTTTCCACTTATGTGTTGGAGAAGTTTCTTTTCGTTCCCTCTTTGCCATTGTAGCAGAGAGGGATAACACATTCACATGGTTGATAAGGGATGTGTTGTGACCATATATGGTTAATTGGAGGCGTTTCTGAATGCAAATGGTCTGAGCGTGAACGAGCATGGTATTTAAGAACATATGGGATTTATCAAGATTGATGACTTACTGGTGTGCGTACGATAGGCCAGCGCACGTTTGATAAATACCGTTTTTTTTGTACTCAAGCACATACACAATTTCATTCGTAAGAGTGAATTAAGAACCTTTTCTACGCACTGTTGATAAATGAGGCCCCAGGAATGGCGACGTTGAACAGATATAAGTGCTGTTTAAAACTTGGAAAGTTATAGTCGCTATGTCATGTGTAGGGTGGCCCAAATTATTAAAATATTCGAATACTCGTTTGTTAAGTTTGTATTTGAAGCTTAATTCTATGGAAGTAAATGTGTGTCATCGGATTTTGAAAATAAAAAGCCACTGAATTTTAAGCACTGAATATTTATGCATTGAAATAACGTATCTGAATTTTTTGCCTCTGAATTAACTCATTACATTTAAAAAAAAAATTTCACCTTTATTTTACAATGTTCTCAAATTCAAAATCAAATATTCAACGTTAAAAAATTCAACGTGCCAAATTCAACTGCAAAATCCCATGTATGAAATTCAGAGTAAAACTTTGGGGACCCAAGGAAGAGCAATCGATCATAGATGCTAGATCGCGTTCAACAAAGAGAGCGAGCAGGAATATTATATGCCTTGGATAGCCCTGATAGGCCATAAGGTGAACCCGTTTTTCGTTTCATCTCGTTCCCATGTCTGGGCACTAAATGATTTTTGGTTCTTTAAAAAGAATAATTGCACAGGTCTGAGCCAGACGGCTCCTACTGAAACGAGGCTAATATTTTTGTTCCGAGACGTTTTTGTCACGTGCTTCACATTCGACCAAATCAGGTACCCGCGTAAATCCAAGATGACGGTGTCAACAACAAGTAGCGACCACAGCGAAGAAGAGGAATATGCTCAAAAACATCTTAAAGTGCAAAAAACGGTTCATAAAATATGCTATATGCATCTCACGGCTCTCCCAAGGTGGGATACTTACAGAAACTGTGTAAAACGGTGGCTTTGCTTGCATGGCAAGAGTCAAAATGAAGCAGAGACATTCAACCACTGTATAGATATTGGTTATGAAAATTTTCCCAAGACGTTTCACCCGTCTTGCTACCGGCGTTTCATTGACAAAATGCTTGTGTATTTTGCAGAGAAACGAGCCATTTGGTTGGCTGGAGTTCTAGATGCACATGGGGCGAGGCTGTGCCATCGGACAACAGCGCGTCAGGCTCAACAAGTGAAACTCCTCGAAAAAAAACTTCGACCCAAGGCGGGCATGTTTTGTTCAGGTAAATATTGTTGTATACCATATTGTGTACAGATTCTGAACCGTAACGCAGTTTTTGTTGTATTATCTATTTTTCGGCATTATTCGATATTTTGATTGATGTCAGCCATCTTGGGCCAAAGTGTTCTTTATTTTATTGTATACCTTCCTCTTATAACACAGTATCTACTGACATTTGTAATGTATAAAACATCATTGTTTAGCAAAAGGTACTATGTGTATGTTCAATTGTACAGGTTGCTATTCACTTATTTTGAAGCATTTCAATTTTTTTTTAGGTATATGTATTAATTAGGGATGGGCGTTAGTAATCGAGTACTCCTCGTTTCAAATGAACTCGATTGGTGGATGAGGAAAATATATATATATATTTTTTTTTCTGTAGCCCCTATTTTAAATTGTTATATACGTGTACAAAACGGATATAATAAATTAAATTTTTATACAAGTGCAATAAACTGAGCGTTGTGTCAAACAGCAACTGCAAACTAGAAAATCCCGCGGAGATTTTGAAAGTACGGGCCGCCCGGGGTCGACCGCCAATCCCCGCGTCGGCGGCGCCCCGCCCGTCGGCCGGGCTCGAAAGCTTCTACGAACCGCCGCCGCGGGCTTTCCGGACTCCAGTCCCGAGTTGTGGCCGATTGAAGGTCGCAATCGTGGCAAAACGGCAGGAAAACGGCCGCTCTTAGCGAAGACGTTTTCGTTAAGGGCGGCCAAGTTTTTTGAGCTATCTCGCTAAAACGTTATACACACGTGTATGTTGGTCCCCTGATGCTGTGTACACAATTTGGTGATGATAGGTTAGAAATCTACAAAGTAAAATTCAGTCAAGTAATCACTTGACTGAATTTCAGGTCATGTAAATTAGGGAAGAAAAAAAATCATGGCTGACCCCTATGGTCCAAGAGGCTTTATTGTAGGACACCATGAGCTGTACATCAGTAAGAAATTTCAAGTCAATCAGGCCGTGTCTGGACTGCCATACTAGCGTCCTACATCTATATACTACATACTGTCTACTCAAAGATCGATCGTGTATGCGAGGTGCGTCGAAACGTTTTCAGTTGAAGTATACTCAAGCCATGAAGAATTTCTTCTTCTTATAAGATTCAGGCAGTTTAGACGCTGTTTAGTGTATAACCGCCCTCTACAGGTTAGATATTGAACTCGATTTTTACAGTCCTGTGTTCATCATCTGTGTTTTAGACCTCTTGTTTTATAATTGTGTTTTTTTGAGGCGGAGGATCCCTCCGACGCTCTCTGTCCGGCTCATCACAGCACTCAGCTGTCTGTGAGTTGAGCTGGACGAGCTGCGGTGTGTGGAACAGAACAGCGATCTGTTCTGATCTCTCTCCACTATCAGACTCACAACACTCATTTCACTTAGTAACTCTAATGTTGTTAGGTATTTATCTTCATCTCTTATCTATTGTAAGAGTTTATGAATGACTGCACGTACAGCTGTCAGATCGAGGACCCCAAACAATGTCGTTGCCTAGCAACTTGCTCGAAAATATTTCATTTTCCTGGGCGGGTAGAATTGACCCAGTGCATTGTGGGGCGGTTGAGTAGGAAAAGTATACAATCGATTCATACCCAAAATCTTCCCGGAAGTTAGTACTCATCCGGGAATTTCTCGCATACCCAAACTCGCATACCCAACCGTCACATACTCAAATTGAAGTCAAAATGAGTATGAGTAGGACGTTAGTATGGCAGTCCGGACACGGCCTCAGAGTCAGTGGGAAAGGGGCGTGGCCTGTCAAACATTGCATTTTTGAATTATGGTTTTCGCATTTGTGGCGCCCCCTATGGGTTAATCTCGACAAGCTTAGAGGGCCATGCTACCACGTCTTCTGCACATATCCTGCAAGTTTCATTATGATAGGACCTATGGTCAATTAGTTATGGCCAATTTGTTATTAAGCCTCGCCCCTGCGTAAACGTTTTAGTCAATGGCGGCCATGTTTTTCAAGCTATCCTACTAATATTTTTCGGAGACGTGCGTCATAGTCCCCCGGGGTTTCGTGAGAAATTTGGTGTTGATAGAGTAAAACTTTACACAGTCAGTTGTTGATAAAACCCTGTTTTTCAGTTTATGCTAATTAGCCGAAAATATTTCCAGGTTGACTTTTATGGTCCAAGAGGCTTTTTTGTAGAGCACCCTAAAATACACCTGTGTGAGAAATTTCAAGTCAATCGGACTTACGGTGTGCGGGGCGTGGCCTCTCAAACTTTCTTCAGTCGGGGCTTAATAACAGCGCCCCCTAGCGGAAATTCAAAAAACTGTATAATAGCACACCCCGTGGGGTGGGGACCATGGACATATAAAGAAATGGACACTGTATTGAAACATGGCGCGCATTCATTCCTATGAAAGCTGCTCATTGGCGCAGAGAAGCAACAAGGAAGCGGCCATACTGCTCTCATGTGGCCCTGGCACGCCCCTAAAGCATGACGCGAGCAGTGTAACGTTATAATATGTCCGTGCATTAAGCTAAGCGGGACGAGCACAGTTGCATTGTTTATTGACCATGGAAGTATAAGTTACTAATCCCCGATGATTCTCTGTATGTAATCTTTAAATTACACCCCGTCGTTGTAAAGTAATACAGTGATAAACGAAGATTCCTCCCGCCATCGGAGGCCAGGCCGGCCGAAGCAACGGTTGTTTCACTACGGCTCCTTTTAGCGGCTACACGTCTAACGGCTAAAACTGAAAATAAAATGGCTATAAAACGCTTTCGGTGGCGTTTTGAAAAGCGAAAACTTCCATTCTATCAGTACATGGTCTAAAGAAAAGTATGAGCCTTTGATTGATATCCAGAAAAAATGTAGCGGAGATACATTCTTGTTTGACGAAATTGTATTGGGAATGAATGGGCCAGGGCCACTATGATCTCCATTTTGTGTTACGGACCCGTCCCAGACAGTCAAATGCCTGTAATACCAGGCGTGGCCACCTGTCCATGCTGGCTGCTCGGAGAAGGCAGCGTCCTGGGGGCCTGGTGGGGACGCATGTTCTGTGAAATTTTTGCATGTCTGCGTGTAACGGAGGGCCCGTACTTAATAAGTATGGTTTAATAAGTATAGTGGAGAGCAATAATTACGTACTTAATAACTGCCACCTCCGTGGCACCGCAGCGCAGCCTGTGTTCTCCACGGCACCGCGGAGCTGAACACGGTCTCTCCTTTCTCCAGAACATTTTCCGGATATAACTGTCCAATTATTTCAAAGCAGATGATAAAGTTACATTTATAAAAAGGGGAGATGACACCTGTTACTCTCAGTTAGTAATGAGTAGACTCCAGGTGAGCATGCAAGGTGCTCTCCGCTTGGAAAGAAAAGTAAAGAAGAAGCAAGGCTTACTTCAGGCATATTAGCTCCGAGCCAACAACAGTTAAAGGCCTACTTCACCGGTTTGAATATGAAGGTGTATTGAATTCTGAGATCCTATGTAGTATAAATGTGCAAAAAAAATTAAAATCGGTTCATCCTAGCCTGAGAAAAGGCAGAAAGAGTGTTTTTTTAACCCTATATTTCTCTTTCTCGTGACATCACAGAAAGAGAAATATAGGGTTAAAAAAAAAATTACTTTGTAAATATTACTGTGATGTCACAGTAAAAGACAATCATTTTATATTATTTGCTGCCCTTCTTATTTTAAATGGTGATTTAGGCTATTTTTTTTTTTGTTACAACTACAGCCCATGCTTTTTTTCTGCCCACCGCAGACCTACTCGATCGGTTTAAATTGTATCCCGTCTATTTTTTTTTTTTTTTTAAACTTTCTTTTTATTTGTTTTTCAGGTTTAGTGATAACAAACAAACAGAAAAAGAACACACAGGGCAAGCATGGGCCATACTAGAATATAAGTACAAGTACAACAGAGTTCAAGAATAATAATTTTAAAAAAATTACAGGAAAATGTACAATTAGAGTACAATGGTCAGACCATTTTTTCCAGGCCTTGAAAGAGCGGTCAAACTGTAGCCTTAGGGAAAAGGTCAGTCTCTCCATACAGTTTATTTCGTTGACAATAGCGACCCATTCTTCTTTAGAGGGTGGCTCGTCCCTTAGCCACTTCCGGGTGATGGCTTTCTTACATGCAACAAGAAGGATTTTGTAGAGGTCTTTGTCATGGGTCATAAGGTTGTCCGGCAGTTTGCCCAGGTATAGCATAACAAAGGAGTTAGCAACTTTTATTCCAAAAATTGAACTTATTTCTTTGGAAATCTCATCCCAAAATGGCTGGATAAAAGAGCAGTCCCAAAATATATGAAAATGATCAGCCATGGGTTTACCGCACTGCCTCCAACATCCACTCGGGCGAGTCGGGCCCTGAGATCCCTGCAGCATGTATTTAATTTTTGGAGTCACAAAAAAACTTATTGTATTCTTCCAGGAAAATTCACGCCAAGATCTTGAGTTGGTAGTTTTAACCTGGTTTTCCCAAATATCACTCCATTCTTCTTCAGTTATCTCCAGGCCCGATTCCTTCTCCCATTTTTGTCTGACATGGTCGGTGGACTGGTCTTTAGAATTCTGCAGTTCCTTATATATCCGAGAGATTAAATGTTTGCTACCTTTGGCCTTGTATGCCTCAGAAAATATATTTATCAATTTAGATTCACTTTCCGCTAGATCTTTAATTTCTCTATTAAAATAGTCCCTGACCTGGACCTACAGAGTGAACGGCAGCTCCGTTTTGACTATCTGGTAAGTCGTGTTTATGAGCTTCTCTAACCTGCCGTTGTTTTCACTTGTCGCTCGTCTTGCCCACATATTTAGCGGGCCGGAAGAAGGGTTGTCAGCAACCCGCTTAGCGATTAGACAGTTTATGTGGCTCCTGCTTTTATCGTGCGCTTCCATGGTCTGCTTTCTGTAGTTCTCATTCCCTTTAAAAAACACACCCCCCGATCCGCTTTCGCAGGGAACTGTCTGCAAACTTGGCAAAACATGCCGTGGTGCAAGCCAAGGAAAAGCAGTCTTCCAGGACGGTAAAAATGAACGCTTTCTTTTTGTTTCCTCGTAAGAAGACATTTTTAAAATCCGCTAATTTGAAAAAGCCGGTAAGGCGGGAGGGCGGGGTTATAGCGTCTCTCGCATGTACTTTAGCGAATCATGATGTTGTCAACAAAAAATACACAAACTGCTTGCACTGCATATGATTTTACTGGCCCCGGGCCATCGGGCTATACGTTATGTCGAACCCTGTAATTTAAAGATTACATACAGAGAATCATCGGGGATTAGTAATTTATACTTCCATGGTCGATAAACAATGCAACTGTGCTCGTCCCGCTTAGCTTAATGCACACACATATTATAACGTTACACTGAGTAACGTCATGCTTTAGGGGCGTGCCAGGGCTCACATGAAGCAGAAAGTCACTTCCTTGTGGCTTCCCTGCGCCATTGAGCAGCTTTCATAGGAATGAATGGGCGCCATGTTTCAGTCCGGTGTCCATTTCTTTATATGTCCATGACTCCAGCCCCTTGTTTTTAGAAAACCGAAAAAGCAATTGGAAATGTGACTCCATATTTTTGGAGAGCCATCCATTTGACTCATCCTGCAAAGAAGGAATGAGATGTAAGCAAAATAAAGTTAAAAAAAATATATTTTTTGCCTTTCAAAGTACAATTTATATGATCAAGGTTTTTTGATTGTTGTGTCTGAACAATTATAGACACGTTTGAAAACATTTTACACATGTTTTAAGGCTTTAGTATGCTACACTTTGAATCTATACAGTTAGCACGATGTTAGCTCTAAACTGTTGCATCATGCTAGTTTTTCCAAAACGCTGGGGTTCGGGTGATTTGTGCCAAAGGGCCTGGGGTGAGTTGTAAGTAAGTAAAATGTATTTATAAAAGCACATTTCTAACAGTTTGCACTGACCAAAGTGCTGTACATGCAGTAGGTAATAAATAACATAAAATAAATAAAACCCAGACAACCACATACAGTATCTCACAAAAGTGAGTACACCCCTAACATTTCTTCAAATATTTCATTATATCTTTCCATGCGACAACACTGAATAAATGACACTTTAATACAATGTCAAGTAGTCAGTGTACAGCTTGTATAACAGTGTAAATTTACTGTCCCCTCAAAATAACTCGACACACAGCCATTAATGTCTAAACTGTTGGCAACAAAAGTGAGTACACCCCTAAGAAAAAATTTCCAAATTGGGCCCAAAGTGTCAATATTTTGTTTTGCCATCATTATTTTCTATCACTGCCTTAACCCTCTTGGGCATGTAGTTCACTAGAGCTTCACAGGTTGCAACTGGAACCCTCTTCCACCCATTCATGACGACATCAAGGAGCTGGTGGATATTAGAGTCCTTGCGCTCCTCCATCTCCCGTTTGAGGATGCCCCAAAGATGCTCAATAGGGTTTAAGACTGGAGACATGCTTGGCCAGTCCATAACCTTTACCCTCAGCTTCTTTAGCAAGCCAGTGGTCGTTCGGAGGTGTGTTTGGGGTCGTTATCATGTTGCAGTACTGCCCTGCGGCCCAGTTTATGAAGGGAGGGGATCATGCTCTGCTTCAGTATGTCACAGTACATGTTAGAATTCAATGAACTGTAGATCCCCAGTGCTGGCAGCACTCATGCAGCCCCAGACCATGACACTCCAACCACCATGCTTGACTCTAGGCAAGACACACTTGTCTTTGTACTCCTCACCTGGTTGCCGCTCCACACTCTTAACACCATCTGAACCAAATAAATGTATTTTGGTCTCATCAGACCACAGGACATGGTTGCAGTAATCCATGTCCGTAGTCTGTTTGTCTTCAGCAAACTTTTTGTGGGGTTTCTTGTGCATCATCTTTAGAATAGGCTTCCTTCTGGGATGACAGCCATGCAGACCAGTATGATGCAGAGTGCGGCGTATGGTCTGAGCACTGACAGGTTGACCCCCCACCCCTTCAAGCCCTTCAGCAATGCTGGCAGCACTCATACGTCTATTTTCCAAAGCCAACCTCTGTGTACGACGCCGACCACGTGCACTCAACCTTCGTAAACTGGGCCGCAGGGTGGTATTGCAACATGATAACGACCCCAAACACACCTCCAAGACGACCAGTGGCTTGCTAAAAAAGCTGAGGGTAAAGGTTATGGCCTGGCCAAGCATGTCTCCAGACCTAAACCCTATTGAGCATCTTTGGGGCATCCTCAAACAGACGGTGGAGGAGCGCAAGGTCTTTAATATCCACCAGCTCTGTTATGCTGTCATAAATGGGTGGAAGAGGGTTCCAGTTGCAACCTGTGAAGCTCTAGTGAACTACATGCCCAAGAGGGTTAAGGCAGTGCTGGAAAATAATGGTGGCCACACAAAATATTTACACTTTGGGCCCGATTTGTACATTTTTTCTAAGGGGTGTACTCACTTTTGTTGCCAACAGTTTAGACATTAATGGCTGTGTGTCGAGTTATTTTGAGGGGACAGTAAATTTACACTGTTATACAAGCTGTACACTGACTACTTTACATTGTATCAAAGTGTCATTTCTTCAGTGTTGTCCCATGGAAAGATATAAAGAAAAATGTGAAGAAATGTGAGGGGTGTACTCACTTTTGTGAGATACTGTATATACACTCACCGGCCACTTTATTAGGTACACCAGATCAATGGCTTAAAAAAACAAAAAGCTTGTCAGCCAATCACATGGCAGCAATTTAATGCATTTAGGCATTTAGACGTGGTCAAGACAATGTACTGAAGTCAAACCGAGCATCAGAATGAGGATGAAGGGGGGTTTAGGTGACATTGAACATGGAATGGTTGATGGCGCACGGCAGGATGGATCCATACTTTCATGTTGTTAACGCCAAATTCTGAACTTGCCATCTGAATGTCGCAACTGAAATCGAGACTCATCAGACCAGGCATGATTTTTCTATCTTCTATTGTCCAATATTGGTGATCTTGTGAGAATTGTAGCCTCATTTTCCTGTTTTTAGCTGTAATAGCAAAATTAAGCAAACAGTGATACGTTAATAGTAGCATCAGGTTTTATTTCAATCATAAGGCAAGGGTCTCCGCGGAGAGGTCACTAATACAACCACATGTAAGTATGTTGCAAGAGTGACCCCGTTTCGTTGAAGAGAGGGATATTTAAACACATTGCTTTCCGACAGGCAGACAGGCTAATTGTACATAACTTAACCATAGGAGGAGTTTTGAGCATAAGGTCAATAGAAGAGCAGGCAGACTAATTGTACATAACTTAACCATAGGAGGAGTTTCAGCATAGGACAATGAAAGAGCAGACAGACTAATTGTACATAACTTAACCATAGGAGGAGTTTGAGCATAGAACAATGGAATGAGCAGACAGCGTTTACAAACAACATGCAATATATCCAAGTACCCTTATAAGTCTATATAAACAATGGTTAAGTAAGCATTCCAATATCTGAGTCCAGAGATATATCATATGCAATATTTCCCACTACATAGCTGACAGGAGTGGCACCCGGTGGGGTCTTCTATTGCTGTAGCCCATCTGTTTCAAGGTTGGTCGTGTTTTGCGTTCAGAGATGGTATTCTGCATACCCTGGTTGTAACGAGTGGTTATTTGAGATACTGTTGCCTTTCTATCATCTCAAACCAGTATGCCCATCCTCCACTGACCTCTGACTTCAACAAGGCATTTAATGTCCACACAAATGCCACTAACTGGATATTTTTTATTTTTCGGACCATTCTCTGTAAACCCTAGAGATGGTTTAGACTGAAAATATCAGTAGATCAGCAGTTTCTGAAATACTCATACCAGCCCTCCTGGCACCCTCAAAATTGCTATGTTCAAAGTCACTTAAAACCCCTTTCTTCCCCATTCTGTTGCTCGATTTCAACCTCAATAGGTTTTCTTGTCCAGGTCTACATGCCTAAATGCATTGAGTTGCTGACATGTGATTGGCTGATAAGTTATACGTGTTAAGAAAATTAACCGCTGTACCTAATAAAGTGGCCGGTGAGTGTATCAAAGTATCAAATAGTAGTGCAGAGGTAAGATAGTTAATGGGGATGAAAAGCCAGGGTGTACATATGGGTTTTGAGCTTTGATTTAAAAGGCAGAAATGGAGGGGGCATCACGTATGTCAGGTGGCAGTTAGTTCCACATACGCGGAGCAGCTACTGCGAAGTAAATTTCTGAGAGTTGTGCCAGTGGCACGGCTGTATACGCTGGTCACCAAAAAGAATGAGATTGTCTACAGTAGCTCAGAAGAGACTGACATCTCCATTCCACTTAACAACATCACTGATGAGAGGATGGTGACTTTGTCATTGTGAGCTTTGCAGGTAAAACCACCTAGACCTGCTAGACCTTGTTTAAGAAAATTGACCTTCAATCTTTGTAAAATATTTACTTTATTTACTCTACATAAACCTTAAATGAGTAATTTTTAATGGATTTGTCTTGCTCTTATATAGCATTACAGTTTATGAAATATCAATGGCACAATTTACCACAAGGTATTCTCTCCAAAGGCACAACCAAGTTTTGCCATGAGACCACTTTTTTTCTGAAAGCTATATTTCTTAAACAGTTTTTTTTTCATATCCAAAGTTATTGTTGCCAGAGATGCACCACATTCTGAAATATACATACATATTTTAGTTGGAGACATTGCTGTCAAGACCTCACTTTAAAGTCACTTTTGAGTAAAAAGTGGCACAACTCACCCCACTCTCCCCTATAAAGAAATACATTTTGTTACCGAACACAATTAGTGTCCTTCATTTTGTTTGCAATAATAAATGCTGTCTGCAATCAACAACAAAATGCTATTCATTTTTTTCTATACCGTCATAAATGTTATCGTAAATTTCCCAAAAATTTTTTTTTACAGAATTTTGAGGCTATTTCGCCCAAAAAGGGTTAGTTTTGAGAGAAGGCTGGCCCGAATACCATTTTACAGGCTTCAAATACTCGTTGGATTTTCCGAGCGATATTCGAATACTCGTTCTAAATACTCCCTGAAACCGAGTGTGTGACCCATGACAGCATGCTGTGTAGTTTGTTGATGCTTTAATATTCAAACGGTAATAAAGTCGAGGTTCCTTACTTTTTCCCAGTATAAGTGAACAGCTGTTGTTCCGTTCCAAATCAGCTGTTCTCTGTGCCATCGTAACCCTTACAGGAGCTTTTCAATTCATCCCGGAATGTGCATCTTTTCAGGGATTTATAAATCCATACAAAGATCCAATATTGATAGTCTTTTGTGTCAATATCATATCCATTATTGACGGCGTATTCCCATGATGCAAGTAAGTCACGGTTGATGAGCAATAGCAGCGCTGCATAGCGAACATACACAAACAGCTAAGCTAACTACTAATTAGCATTTCGCCGAGCATTGCTTTTCCTTCCGAGATAGCGCTAATGTTGTGTTATAAAGTTAAGAGAAACACATATTCTATTCTTCCTCCATCTCTCTCTCTCTCCCTACTGAGCTTGGTGCTGCATTTAGTTTTCCTTTACACACCACCAGCACTGCTGCTGTAATGTTCAGAATTAATTGATTGCATCAAAGCCCTTAGAATAATAATATTATCATTATTAGCCTATCATTATAATAAGAATGAGAGGCTTTATTAAAACGCTGTCCATGCTTGAGGTGGTGATTATATTGACTATGTCGGCTGTAGACTAAAACTAGCGGATCGCGGAAGCCTTTCCCCTCAACAACGTTAAAGCGGCTACGAGTAACATTTAAATATATTTTAAACAGCCTCATGTTTCCTCTGATCATCATAAATTACCTTTAACAGCAAACGAGACCATCAGTGCAAAGAAAGACGTTTTTAAATAGTTTTTATTACTGCTTTTGGTCTGGTCGCACACCCAGTCCGATTTTTGGTTCGCTCGTGCAGGCTCTATGGTCACATATCCGTATTGGTCGCAGATTTCAGTGTGGCGCAGCAACGTGAATTGAGAAGCCTATCCCTCCAGGTGAGGGAAGGGGAGCGGGAGCTTTGTTTGAGACAGTTATTTGTCGTCATAATGACTGATAACGGGGCTGAACCGTCAAAGAAAAAATGCAATGAAGAAAAGCAAAAAGGGAGTGAGCTACGGGCGGGACCAGGGCGTTGCCAAGCAACGTGTATACAATTTCACGAGAGCGAAACTAGACTGCAGTGTTTACTCCTAAATGAATGAGCGGTTGGTACTAACACAAAGTTTGCTTTGCTTCACCATCATCAGATAACCATTATCTGAAATAGTCATTATTTACAACAACATAAACACATTACCTCATCGTGATCCATACTAACTGCCGTCTCTCGTTCATTCGCTTTCTGTGAGGAGTCGGACACGTAATCTTTCAGCTCCGTGAGAGAGAGTAGTTAGGTGACACTGCTGCATCAACTCATTGCAATCAGGTGTGTGTGGCAGTGACTGGCATTAGTTGATGCGGTGTCAAAACCACTCTCACGGAGCCGAAAAGAGTCCTCACACTTTCAACACACGGACATGCACTATATTACTCCCTTCTCAGTTCACACTCGCGCGCCTGGCACGAGCTAGAAAACAGCTTTGCGACAGCGGGCGTCGTAAAAATACTACCGCTTTTGTCCAAAGGGGACGCCAACGTGCCATGTTACTCGTAGTGGCTTTAACGTGCAGGAATCCCTGGTGATCATTTAGTCTTAAACCACCGAGTGAGTAGAGGAAGCATTTGGCCTAGCAGCAGGTTCTTCTTCTTCTCCAACTGACAAATAAATCTGGCGCCTCCTAGTGGCTCCACATTTACCAGACTGGCTGTTACATGTTTTAAATTCATTTGCTTTGGGGTGAAGTGAAGAGAAATTAAATTGTAATTTAATTAAATATGCAATTAATTGGTCCATGCCTATTAATTGCAAAGTGTGTCTTTTGCAGTAATTCCCTTTTTTAGACTACTTGAAATAAAAATAAAATTTGTTTATCTTATTCTGTACAAAAATCGTGAGAAAATCTAATCGTGAACCCAGAATTGGTAATCGTATCAATTTGTGAGTTGAGTGAATCGTAACATCCCTATAGGGCTGGGCGATATGGGCTAAAATCAATATCTCGGTATTTTTTTACTATATCTCGATACACAAAATATATCTCGATATATTTCAAATCTTCTCCAGAGCACATAATAAATGCTCAATTTAATTAATTTTTTGCATAACATCACACCAGTTATAGGATTTAAATAGTCCCTGCAAAATGTGTCTACACTAACGATGCATTAGGCCACAACATCTTGCTTATATTCTTTAGTGCTTTCTATTGGAACAATTTGAAACTTGCACATGGCAAAGAGTTTGCACATTGTATTGATTATTCCACATCCTTCCACTCCCATACAATGGATCCAGCATTATTTTATTTGGAAACAGTTTTTTCCATCTTCTGTTAATCTGTAAAATGAGAACACTAATTATGACTCATTACAACCACTTACTAATTGTTAATCACCACTAAACCCCTGTCGATAGCAGCCACACTTTAAATGCAGAACAGGTTTTGCTCCATAATAGTAGTCTATGTGTATAAAAGGCTCTGACATTTATAATGGTTACTGTCGCTTTAAGAGCAGTTGCTCCCAGTCTATAGTGTATAAGTTAAGTTTCGTTTTCTGCCTGTTAGTCCGAGAGAGAGATTTATGCGAGCGCAACCAGCAGGTGGCTCATCGTCCCTCTGTTACCTGCCTTATTGTTTAATTCTCCTGTATTGAGTTCATGAAAATAAAACTGGAAGACAATCAGAGGATTTAAATAAATACGGCTGAGAATAATAGCCTATAGTCTAAAGAAAGCAAAGTCTCATCATCATTCCTTGCATTCTAACCGATGCACCATTCCTGGATGCTATTCATACCTATTGATCTAGCCCTCCTGCATTATCACTAAAACACTATGTTTTATCTTATAAAAAATACTCACAAAAGTAGCCTACTTTACACAGACTTTTAGTTAGTAAACGGTGTGCACCTCCCTTGGTGCTTGTGGTATATTGTATCGATCACTCGGTACTCGATGATAGTCTAGCTGCACTACTAGGAGTGTGCAGCGGCAATGTGTTGGATTAGTATATGTACCAGTAAAAGACCGGGCTCGTACTGCATCCTCGTCTCCGTGTGTTTGTGTACAATAGCAAATAGAACATAAAGTAGTAACCCACGAGTAGCGACACTACAATAGTGTAAGCATTAAGAGAAGATCACAACATGGTGTCAGAAGACGGAGTTGCGGATTAATTCGAGGACAGTATCTCGAGTTCGCTGGAAGCTAACAGGTAGCTAACAAGTGCTAGCACGCAAGCATGGAACAGTTCAAGCCGCCGCCGCCGCTGATACTGACGGGGAATGTCGCCGAAAACTGGAGAAGGTGGGAGCAGCGTTTCCAGCTGTACATGACTGCTTCAGGTGCGGTGGATAAGGAAGAGACGGTTAAAATAGCCATTCTGCTTCACACTATCGGCGAGGAGGCACTGGAAGTGTACAACACACTCACCGTCATCCCGCAAGAGGACGACGAAACAATGGAGGACGTTCTGAAAGCACTTACAGACTACTGCAGCCCTCAGAAGAATGTCGTTTTCGAACGCCACCAGTTCTGGTCGCACATTATGTCAGCAGGAATATCGGTGGACAGGTTCATCACAGAGCTACGCCAGAAGAGCAAAGACTGTGAGTTTGGCAGACATGAAGATGACATGATAAGAGACAAATTAGTGTATAGCATAAATGACACTCGCTTGAAAGAAAGACTGTTGCGTGATAATGCGCTCACTTTGCGCAGGGCCATAGAAACATGTAGATCAGCTGAGCTCGCTAAGTCACAAATACAGGCGATGCAGACGTCACATGTAGTCCAAGACACCTCAGTGGATGCATTAAAGAAAGCAACAGGACAAACACGCACGGGCAACTGGAACAAGAACCAGACGAGCGGCAAGAGGCATGGAACTCCCTGCCACAAATGTGGAAATAAACACGAGCCACGTCAATGCCCGGCGTATGGCGCAGTGTGCCACAAATGCGGCAAGAGCAACCATTTTTCCAAGGTATGTAGGTCAGGTTCTGACAAAAGTGGCTATCAGAGGACAAAGACTGTGCATAATTTGGAAAGTGAAGTTGACTCCTTATATATAGGCACACTTGGAGGTGGTAACAGAAATAAAACGGCTCACCAAGCTAAAGGCTCTGTATGGCATGAAACAACCACTGTTAAAGGCGTAGCAATCAAATTTAAACTGGACACAGGCGCTGATGCAAATGTGCTTCCCATGCACATGTTCCGACAGCTACCAGGTCCAATTCGGCTATGGCCCACAAAGACTGTGCTGATTGCTTTTGGTGGAGCCCGACTGCCCACAGATGGTGTCGCATCTCTAGAGTGCAGGACGTCCAAGCATACAACTGTATTGGACTTCCATGTGTCTAGTCGAGCAGACAAGCCCATTTTGGGTGGAGAAGCATGTGAAGAGCTGCGACTGGTGAGGAGGGTTGAGGCACTCGCTGTGAGGTCATCACAACCAGCCACCAAAGAAGAATTTCTACAGAGATATGCAGAAGTCTTCACAGGACTAGGTGAATTTCCTGGAGTTCATCATATACACATTGACCCCAATGTCACACCTGTGATTCACGCATGTAGGAACGTGCCACTCTCCACCATGGACTCACTGAAAGAGACACTCAAGGACTTACAGAACAGGAACGTCATAACTCCTGTTAATGAACCTACGGAATGGGTAAACAGTATACTGGCAGATCAAGCTAGATGAGCCATCGTCAAAGCTATGCACCTTCAACACGCCGTGGGGCCGGTTCCGCTTCCTCAGGCTCCCGTTCGGGATCAAGTCAGCCAGTGAAGTGTTCCAACAAAAGAACTGTGAGACCTTCGGCGATATCCCAGGTGTGTACGTTATAGCGGACGACATGATCATTGCAGCGTCATCAGAGAAGGAACATGATGAAATACTACAGAAAGTAATGGAGAGAGCGATGACTGCACATGTGAAGTTCAACAAAGACAAGATCCAGTTTAAAGTTGATACTGTAAAGTACATGGGACACGTCATCACGGCAGCAGGGCAGAGAGCAGACGACACAAAGATCAAAGCGATTGTTGACATGCCCATCCCAGAAAACAGACAAAGTCTCCAACGTTTGCTGGGAATGACAAAATTCCTGGCGCAATACATTCCAAATGAAGCCTCTCTCACTGCGCCCCTCAGACAGCTGCTCAAAAAGGATGTAGTATGGCAGTGGTGCCCGCACCACAGCTCAGCACTACAGACACTGAAAACAACACTCACACAAGCTCCAGTGCTAAGATACTACGATCACAAGCAGCCTCTCACTCTACAAGCAGATTCCTCTAAAGATGGACTGGGAGCCTGTCTGATGCAGGACGGCCGGCCAGTGTGCTATGCTTCACGAGCACTCACCGACACTGAAAAGAGGTACGCACAAATAGAGAAAGAGTTGCTGGCCATAGTGTTCGCCGCAAAGAGATTCCATCAGTATGTCTACGGCAGACAAGTGACTGTGCAATCCGATCATAAGCCGCTGGAGGTCATCATACGCAAGCCACTGAGCAAAGCACCCGCGCGGCTGCAAGGTATGCTTTTACAATTGCAGAAGTATGATCTGAATGTGACATACACACCAGGCAAGCAAATGTATATTGCCGACACACTCTCACGTGCCACGGCGAGCAGAGAAGGTGACCATATTGATGAGAACCCCTGTGATGAGAGAGTGGTGTATGCCATGGAAGCCACAGATGCTTTGAGCGAGGAAACACTCAACCAACTAAAAAAGGCAACGGCAGCAGATAGCGTGCTACTAGCTTTGTGCGAGAAACACAAGACTGGCTGGCCCATGAAAAAGAAGAGCTTAGACAGAAAACTACACCCGTACTGGGCATCAAAGGACATTATAAGCATAGAAAATGACATTGTCCTGCTCGGAGACAAAATCATCATACCCCACAGTTTCAGGAGCACGATTTTGGAGAAGCTGCATCTTGCACACCAAGGAGTGCAGCGCACAAAAGCGAAAGCGAGAAAATCCCTATACTGGCCTGGCACGGCACAAGATATAGAGGCAATGGTGGAAAAGTGTATGCAGTGCCAGCAGTTACAGCCCACACAGCAGGCTGAGCCACTCATACCACATCAGGTTCCAGAACTGCCATGGATGAAGGTCGGCGCTGACATTTTTGAGCTACATGGTCAGTCATACTTGTTGTTAGTTGATTACCTGACCAAATATCCTGAAGTGCTCAACATATCTGACAAAACAGCCTATACAGTGATCCAGAAAATGAAGTCTGTGTTTGCTAGGCATGGGATTCCGAGGGAGATAGTGAGTGACCACGTCCCATTTGCCAGCTACGAGATGAAGTCATTTGCAGCTTGGAACTGGGAGTTCAAGCTCACACACTCCAGTCCAGGTTTTCCCTCTTCAAATGGCATGGCTGAGAGCCATAAAGACTGTAAAACATGCGCTAAAGAAGGCAATGCAGATTGGCACTGACCCACATCTGGTACTGCTGTCACTGAGGAACACACCGGTGACTGGACTGAATGTGTCGCCTGCGCAGATGTTGATGGGAAGAGTTTTGCGAAGCACGCTTCCGTGCTCCAGTGCCGTGCTCACTCAGTCAACCCCTCAGCATGTTCACAGTAAAGTTCAGAACCAGCAGTTCCGCCTAAAACAACGCTATGACCAGCGTGCAAAGACCCTGCCGGTATTGACCCCAGGAGACACAGTACACATGCACACACGACGTGGCTGGGAGCCTGCAGTTGTCATCCAGCAGCGAGATGAACCACGCTCCTACACAGTGCAAACACCAGCCGGGAGGATGCAAAGGAGGAACAGACGACATCTGAGGAGGATACATCCTAGCCTGTTCAGGGATGAACATTTTGACTCAGAAGTACAACCCTCACAATCGTCTGAGCCAGTGGACTCACCACCATGTGACCTGCCACAACACGACCCTCCTCCTGTGACCACGGGCAATACACCCACATGCTTTACTAGGAGTGGCAGAGCGGTTAGGCGCCCTGCCAGATACACCGATTGACCCTTTGTGTGATCATGCATGTGTTTATTTAAAAAAAAATAAAAAATAAAAAAAAATGAGAGAGAGAGAAGGAAACAGTTATGTTTAAAGATTTTGAATGTTTACAATGTTTATGTTTCACTTACAGAATGCTAAAGGTAATCTGTTTATGGTGTTCAACGAGAGCCATTTGTTATTTAAAATATGCTGTACCAAGTAGGCAGGCAGAAAGCATGTATTTAATGTTGATCCCATGGTGTTAATGGCTCGGTAAAAAGCCTATTGTTAAAATGACGGATTAGTACGCATCTCAGTTGGAAAAGAGGGATGTGGTATATTGTATCGATCACTCGGTACTCGATGATGTTAGTCTAGCTGCACTACTAGGAGTGTGCAGCGGCAATGTGTTGGATTAGTATATGTACCAGTAAAAGACCGGGCTCGTACTGCATCCTCGTCTCCGTGTGTTTGTGTACAATAGCAAATAGAACATAAAGTAGTAACCCACGAGTAGCGACACTACAATAGTGTAAGCATTAAGAGAAGATCACAACAGTGCTGACATGGACCTATTATAAGAGGCTGCCCGTAATAAATGTGATGCCGTGGTTGTGTGACGTTGGACCAAAAACTCTCAGTAAAGTCGGAGTAATCTGCCCCCCGGCGCTCGTTCGCCTTCCTCTCA
Source organism: Hyperoplus immaculatus (assembly GCA_949357725.1). Lineage (NCBI taxonomy): Eukaryota > Metazoa > Chordata > Actinopteri > Uranoscopiformes > Ammodytidae > Hyperoplus > Hyperoplus immaculatus. The sequence continues at coordinate 125,008 of OX442365.1, read as the reverse complement.
TAAGGACCAGGCTCTGTACATCGGCCGCTTATGCTGTCAAGCGCTCGCCTCCCCCGTTCTTTCGCCTGTGTAGCCACTAGCCTTCCTCTCATAAGGACCAGGGCAGGCTGTGCTGTGTACAGCGGCCGCTGCTGTCATGTGCAGTGATGCCGGTAACGCGTTACTTAGTAATGCGTTACCGGCATCGGACCTCTTTTTCAGTAACGAGTAATCTAACGCGTTACTATCTCCAAACCAGTAATCAGATTAAAGTTACTCATCAAAGTCACTGTGCGTTACTTTTTCTGTCATTTTCCTTAGTAAAACATTTTACATAACTGCACAAATGACTGCGATTGCGATATAATGTAGCCTAAATATGCGCGCATGTGTCTCTAAACGCTCCAACTGCTCCAACCGCTGCTCTCGTCTTTTTGGTAGCACCCCTCGTTTCTGACATGCAGTGTGTGTGTGCGTGTGTGTGTGTGTGTGTGTGTGTGCAGCAGCATTACGGCCGAGTTTAAACTGAACTGTGGCGCAACACAAACGTTTTCCCCCCCCATGAAATATAGCGCCTGCTATGGGGATATTTAGGATTCGGGACGGGTACGGTGACGTTGAAGAAATAGTGTTTAAAACTTGGAAACTTATAGTCACGTGGCGACCGGTGGCCGCACACACCCAGTCTATCAACACATGAGACATCGCAGAGAAAAGTCTAATTAATGCATGAGAGTGAAGGGCCAAGCACGTTAAGTTTAAAGACACTGCTACTGTCTTTGCACTTTGGAGGAATGCATTTATTTTCATGGGGGGCAAAAGGCTTTTTTTTATTAAATTTTTTAAACCATAATTTTTATTATTTTGAAAACAGCTATTAGCCTACAAGCTTTATTTTTTATATTTTCAATGATTCTTAATGTGTACATGTTTTAAACTGAGATATATGGGTTTCAAAACCTGTAAAGTAACGTTTAAAGTAACTTGTAATCTAACTTAGTTACTTTTAACATCAAGTAATCAGTAAAGTAACTAAGTTATTTTAAGGAGTAACGAGTAATCAGTAATCGGATTACTTTTTCAAAGTAACTGTGGCAACACTGGTCATGTGCGCCCGCCTCCCCCGGTCATTCGCCTGTGTGCTTCTTCTCATAAGCATGGACCTACAAAAAAGGTCCATGCAATGAACGACGGCCACCATCGCCGTCATGCGTGCCCCCCTCCACCCGCTCGTTCGGCTGTCTTTTTTCTCCCCCTCTCGTTGTTTTCACATGGCGATAAAAGTAAACACACACAGGGCGCACTGCAGACTATGTCACAGGTGCGCACCCAGGAGACTCTAGTTGGGAGGGGGGAGTGAGTGAGTAGCCAATGCATGTGAGTCTGTGAGGCAGAGGGCCACAGGAAAGAGCGAGAGAGCCAAACACCAGCAAGTTTGCCGGTGGCGGCGGCTAAAAAAAGCACATTACGTGCCAATTTGTATTCGATGGTCGCGATAGGGTAATTTTAAACATCCCGTGGAGAACATCTCGCGATACATCGCATATATTCGATATATCGTCCAGCCCTGCATCCCTACATTCAAGATAACAGTCGTCTCTGTAATGATGATCCGAAATTTGTATATTTTCAGTCGACTGCACGCGATACACCCTTAGCTTAGCGTTTGAACTTTTAAACGTCAATTGCCCCTACGTGTTAATTCTTTTGCAATTTGGTCAGTTTCACACCTCTGGTTGTGAATAAAAAATAGCAAAGTTAAAATGCAACGCTCTCGGTTAACCAGTCCCTACCCTTACCTATGGTCATGGAGGCTTGGCCATGACCGTAGGAACTAAATTGCGTTTACAAGAAATACGTTTTCTCAGGAGGGTTGCTGGCATCTCCTTTAGAGGAACTTAAAAGGAGTAGATTCGCTGCTCCTTTGCGGTAAGAATTTCCCCTGCTGCCTAGGGAGTAATTCCAGGCATGCCTAGCTGGCAGGAGGACTAGGTGGAGAGATTATATCTCCACACTGGCCTGGGGCTGGGAACGCCTCAGGATCCCCCAGTCAGAGCTGGTCAATATGGACCGGAGAAAGGGAAGTTTAGGGTCCCCTGATTGAGCTACAACCCCCACAACCTGATCCTGGATAAACAGTTGATAAAGAGGTGAGATAATTATATGATAAATTATAACGTTTTGATCAAATTTTAACGGTGGAGAGATCCGGATGGCACAAATTCCACCTCATTTTGAGCCAGGAAAAATCCCTGTCTGCAGTCTTTGAATTAGCTAATTTACACCAACCAAAGACTGTATAGCTGCATCCAGCCCTGCAGAGGAATTCATTTCAGCATTCCTTTGGAATACCAGCATCAGAACATAGATGGAGAGAAAGAGAAGAAAGAAGAGAGGCTTTATTCAGCCGTATGTCCCTGGCAGCAAGCACAAGAACTAAATGCAGCTAATCCCAGCAGGATACAGGAATGTGTAGACAGAGGAATTCTTTGGTAGAGGGAAGATATAATCTCATCTAGAGTTTGAGACTGTTTTCAAGTCCAGAGATAAACCAAAATCTAGAATATATGGTAAATGGCATTTTTTAAACATGGCAACTCAAACATTCAACTGGTTATTGTTCTTTATATTGCATTTTGTATTCTTTAAACAAACTACCATTATTGTGAAAAGTAGAAATGTCTATTATTAAAGCAGTTCTACTCAGTCACATAACTCCTATCCAGGTGACTAGTGTATTTCCAGGAGAAAAGGACATGGCCTGAGAGCTGTGAAAACCGGTGTGATATGCATTTTTCCATACCACTGTCATTAATCAATAGCCTCATTAAAAAACGCATTTAATTCAATTCAAAAGTTAGGTTCATTAATCAATAGCCAGCAAAAGAATGGCAAGCAGGGACTTAACTTTAACTATGAGTACAATAATCAGGTCAGACATCAAAACATACTAACTTATCCTAACAACAATGATCTGTAAATAAAGTGCAAGCTGCTTTTATCACTGGAGAGTTTTTATAGGTCTGACTGAACTCCCTAGGCATCTGACATAGGCCTGTAAATTGGCTCCAGTCTAAAACCAACTGTTTTTTTTGTGCTGGAGAAGTGGCTGCACATGTTGTCTTGACCAAATATGGCTCAGTCAAAACACTACAGTCTAATTCTGCATCACACTGGAATGAAAAGCAGGTTTCCTTAACTGGTGTGAGCGTGGGCCATGACACAACACACCTATCCAGCAAAGCTTTTCTTTAAAGGCTGGCTAGCCAATGCGTGGCTAGTGGATAAGAAGCTATTTACCGGTACAGAAACTATTCAGCCTCCATGACCAACTCACAGGCAACACTGTTCTCTAAAATAGCTTTAGATTCACCTCAAGCCCAACCTAAATATTGTAGCTGTGTTGAGTTACAAGAAAAGTCCACCTTAACACACCAACATAGCTTGACTCTCAAACATGTTTAAATATTTATGAGACCATCTCAAAAGTGTGTTTATGACGGAATGTATTATTAGTTTCATGAATGGTTTTGTTAAACTCCACATGTAAGTTGGTGTTAAGCATTTATGTACTCATAGGTATTCAGGAAAGGCCATTAAGGTCATTAAAAGAGAAAAGGTTAATCTCTTCGAGGGAAAAATTCACTGTGGTTTTTTACATTTAGGGATGGACTGATCCGATATTGGTACCGGGTATCTGCCCCAATATTTAAAAAATAGCTAGATAGGTTATTGTGACAATTGGGCCGATCCATTGAACCCATCTATTCAATTCAACTCTATTTATACAATGCACATGCTGCAGCGGCACACATTGCACGTTTAGATAAGTATAATACTGCATGAAGCCAACAAAGGGATATGCTGTATATTATGGAATGAAATCAGTTTCAATATTAATGAATGCACAGAGAAGGATTCACACTTGTATTTTGTGATTTATATATAAATGACTCTCTTCTCACAAATACATTTCAATGCACACACAAATGAAAACCGTCATATATAAATGTAAAATAAATCCATCTATAAGAAAAACGTTTCACAAACACATTTCCGATCCACACACAAATGTGTATTGTTTTAAATAAATGTTATATAAATCCATAAATATATTAATTTAAAAAAGATTTGCAATTTTCATCAAAAATGTGTTTGGATGTTGTTACATTTATATACAAACTGTTACATTTGAATTTACAAAATGCTTTTAATTTGTGAACTTCCTTGCAGTCATGTGTGAATTGGTCTGTATTTGTGTGTGGAATTATGAGACTCCCCTGACGTCGCTGGTTTCACAAATGTGTTTTTTTCAACCAGGAACTACCTATAGCCAATCGGATGTCTTCCTCGTTTTCAGCCAATCACATGAGCGCAGTCTCACAAGGGTCCGTTTACGCCCAGAGACAGAGGACGGTACGGCACGACTGAATGAGCTCAACCTCAATGCATTATTTTTAAAACTGCCGTGGAGTTGTTTTGCCGCAGTGGACCACGTTTTTGGTGAATCATAAACGAGTCACCGACAATTCCAGAATTTGCAGCGTCCATTTCTCCAAAGAAGAGTTTAGTAACTTTGGCTAGAAGGCTGCTGGCTTTGCAAAGCGGCTATGTCTAGCTGATGCTTGCTGGAGCTGCCTTTCTTTACTTCAGACATCACCGACCCCGTGCTGATTGCCGATCATGTAAGTCACTTATCAGCTTAGCTGTACATTACATTTTATTCTCTCATTAGCTTTAGTTATGCTACTACAGTGTATTTCACTTGTGTGTGTTGCTAACATTTAGCCCTAGGCCCAGTGTTTGAAGCTAACGTAGCTAACGTTGTTATCATAGTAGCCTACTACCGAATGTTTATTTTTAGCAGGTCATGCTAGCTACCTTGATGACAATCACACAAAATATGGCCACTGAATTAAGAATTATATTATACCCTAACAGAATATCTCTGTATTACAGCATTACAGACAGCCTGTGCCAGAGTGAATGCTAGTGTTGAGGGCTAATGCGACATTGAGCCTGAACCTCTCATCTCAACCCGGGACCCTGGAGGACAGACGATGTGACCTACCCCTGCAGTAGTTAAAGAACCATGGAGAAGAAAAGGAACAGAGGTATGATGAAGAATCTACTCATGCTAATGTAGTTAAAGATATCCTAAACTGCATAGAACTCTCTGTATATTCTATTTGATTGTTTCACTTAATAAGCTTATTAGGTGAACAAGCAGACTGCATTTATTCTTCTCATGAGGACAGTTTTCTTCTGTGTCATCATTGTAAATATATTCAATTTCTTCTTAAAAGCAGAAACAAGGTTTTACTCAAAGACATCTCGAAGTGCATCTTCACAATCTCACAAAAGTATTCATACCCCTTAGACCTTTCCACATGGATAAATCACACGTACATTTATTTTATGGGGATTTCATGTAATAAACCAACACAGCATTGCTTATAATTGTGATGTGATGATACATAGTTTTACATTTACAAGGTAAGCCATCACAGAATATAGATAGAGATTTGAGAGGTATAATACATTTATTATTTACTGCACACCAATGTTACAAACTGTGACATACAATTTCAAATAGTTACTGTCGTCGTCTGGCACTCTCCACGGGAACACCTGCAAGTACAATATGTTGTTTGTTAATTGTTTATTGGGCATTTATTGTACATACACTATAAGATTAGCATATGTATTCATAAGTACCTGATCTGCATCCAAAGTATGAAAATGAGACAACCAGAGGACACTCCTGGACAACACTTTGACGACTTCCAAGTTGGAGGTCTGGTACAGTGGGCTGAGCTTCAAGATGTCTTTGAGTAAAACCTTGTTTCTGCTTTTAAGAAGAAATTGAATATATTTACAATGATGACACAGAAGAAAACTGTCCTTATGAGAAGAATAAATGCAGTCTGCTTGTTCACCTAATAAGCTTATTAAGTGAAACAATCAAATAGAATATACAGAGAGTTCTATGCAGTTTAGGATATCTTTAACTACATTAGCATGAGTAGATTCTTTATCATACCTCTGTTCCTTTTCTTCTCCATGGTTCTTTAACTACTGCAGGGGTAGGTCACATCGTCTGTCCTCCAGTGTCTCGGCTAGAGATGAGAGGTTCAGGCTCAATGTCGCATTAGCCCTCAACACTAGCATTCACTCTGGCACAGGCTGTCTGTAATGCTGTAATACAGAGATATTCTGTTAGGGTATAATATAATTCTTAATTCAGTGGCCATATTTTGTGTGATTGTCATCAAGGTAGCTAGCATGACCTGCTAAAAATAAACATTCGGTAGTAGGCTACTATGATAACAACGTTAGCTACGTTAGCTTCAAACACTGGGCCTAGGGCTAAATGTTAGCAACACACACAAGTGAAATACACTGTAGTAGCATAACTAAAGCTAATGAGACAATAAAATGTAATGTACAGCTAAGCTGATAAGTGACTTACATGATCGGCAATCAGCACGGGGTCGGTGATGTCTGAAGTAAAGAAAGGCAGCTCCAGCAGGCATCAGCTAGACATAGCCACTTTGCAAAGCCAGCAGCCTTCTTGCCAAAGTTACTAAACTCTTCTTTGGAGAAATGGACGCTGCAAATTCTGGAATTGTTGGTGACTCGTTTATGATTCACCAAAAACGTGGTCCACTGCGGCAAAACAACTCCACGGCAGTTTTAAAAATAATGCATTGAGGTTGAGCTCATTCAGTCGTGCCGTACCGTCCTCTGTCTCTGGGCGTAAACCAGGCCCCCAGGATGCTGCCTTCTCCGAGCAGCCAGCATGGACTAGTGGCCAACCCATTGGTACTGCATGCTGTGAATGGGAGCTTATTTTCCATGGAGCCCTGAGGCAGATTTCCCCGTCCACACAATACAAGCGGCGAACAAGATTGTGTCTCTGCAAATTTTTTCTGGATATCAATCATAGGCTCATACTTATCTTTAGACCATGTACTAATAAAACTGAAGTTTTCTCATTTAAAAACGCCACCTCAAGCGTTTTATTAGCCCAACGGCTTTCAACGTCTTTCAGTTTGTTTTCGCGGGAGGTTACACTGCTTTCTTCATCCAAGAACGTCAGTGAAACATACACTGCGCGTCACGCTTTAGGGGCGTGTTGGCACCGTGGACGCGGAAGCCGAATACTTCCTGTATGGTCGCCCTGCGCCAATGAGCAGCTTTCATAGGAATGAATGGCTTCAACGTTCCAACGGTTTTCAGTCCGCTGTCCATTTCTTTATAGGTCCATGGCGTAAACGGACCCTTGTGAGACTGCGCTCATGTGATTGGCTGAAAACGAGGAAGACATCCGATTGGCTATAGGTAGTTCCTGGTTGAAAATAACACATTTGTGAAACCAGCGACGTCAGGGGAGTCTCATAATTCCACACACAAATACAGACCAATTCACACATGAATGCAAGGAAGTTCACAAATTAAAAGTATTTTGTAAATTCAAATGTAACAGTTTGTATATAAATGTAACAACATCCAAACACATTTTTGATGAAAATTGCAAATCTTTTTTAAATTAATATATTTATGGATTTATATAACGTTTATTTAAAACAATACACATTTGTGTGTGGATCGGAAATGTGTTTGTGAAACGTTTTTCTTATAGATGGATTTATTTTACATTTATATATGACGGTTTTCATTTGTGTGTGCATTAGGGCTGGCCCGAATACCATTTTTCAGGCTCCGAATATTCGTTGGTTTTTCCGAGCGAATATCCGGATATTCGGTCCAGAAAAACACACCATCAAAAACAACTTTAATAAAAAAAAAACTAAAAAAAAAACGTTAATATTCCCTATATACTCCCTGGAACCGATTTTGACAATATCTGCATATTATTTTGTTGAAGATTAAATAGCTTTTGAACGTTAAGTAATAGGCCTAAGTAAGTTGGAGTTCCTTACTTTTTCCCCGTGGACGCGAACAGCTGTCCAAATCAGCTGTCCTCTCTGCGATCTCAGCCCTTACGTAAAGGGAGCTTTTCAATTCATCCTGGAATGTGCATCTTTGTTTTCAGGGAATTTATACAATAAATCCATAACAAGTACCGAATTATTGATTGTCTTATGTGTCCATATTATATCCATTATATTGACCGGGTATTGCCAAGACGTTCACGCTCTGCAGCAAGCCAGTCACAGTTTATGGGTGCGGTGCTGTACGTAAACATACAGCTAAGCTAAGGTTAGCATTTAGCTAAGCATTACTTTTCCTCCCGAGATCCCGCTAATGTTGTGTTATAAAGTTAATGGAAACAAGTTATCTATTCTTCCTCCACCTCTCTCGCTTCTCTGCTTGGTGTCGCTCATAGTTTGCATCCCTCGCTCTGGTAACGTCACGTAGCATACAGCTGGTGTATCACCGGCTTTGAAAAGGTCAGCAGCCAACTAGTTCAAAGTTCAGAGGTGGTTCTGCCGTTCCAAATGGATCCAGTAGATGGCACCATTGTATAATGCGAGACCTACTGGACAATCAAGTCGCCCAGTTACAACAACAAGCACACCATTCATTACATTTTCTCAATTTAAAAAAAAAAAAAAAAAAAAAAAAAAATACGAAGCTCCGAATACTAATTTAAGCTCCGAATACTAATTTTCCGAACGAGTATTCGAATATTCGAATAATTCGGGCCAGCCCTAGTGTGATTGAAATACATTGAAATGTATTTGTGAGAAGAGAGTCATTTATATATAAATCACAAAATACAAGTGTGAATCCTTCTCTGTGCATTCATTAATATTGAAACTGATTTCATTCCATAGGTTTATAGGTACTTCACATTCACTAGACCAACATATTCTCAAATGTATTTTCTGTTTTCTACTTGTGTATTTGTTTATGGTAATTTTTAATGTTTCTGTGTTGTCACCTGCCTAGGGACTAGGGATGTAAATTAGCATTTCTGCTAACTCCGGCATGTTAACGTCATGTAAATTTGATACTGTTGTTAATTAACATGCTCTGTCCCTCTCAAATCAATAAAATACAATTTTTCAGCTAATTGCAATACTTGCGTGTTTCCTGTGAGACATTTAATTCAGCATACATTTCAGTGTTTTTTTGTGTGTGCTGCACAATGAATGTACTATCAAGCGCAATGTGTGCTTGTGCATGGTCATAACTGCGCGAAAGGCCGCGATTTGCGGTAAATAAATCTGCGCATGTGTCTCCAAGCGTTTCTCTATCAGCTGATCTGTGTCTGCAGCTTTGCACGCGCGATTATACTGCACCGCGCGCGACTACGGCATGTACGCGGGAGAGTCAAGGCTGTTACATACTCCGCGAGAAGAAAGAACAAAGTTCTCGGTGACAGAGCTGCGAGAAGTTCTTTCTGGTCTGACATTACATACTTCACGAGAACTCAACTGCCGAACTCCTCACCGCGGCGCATTGTTACCATGGTAATTTACTCAGTAGCGCCAGCTGATTTCACCTCGCTTTCCTCATTGACTTCAGACTGACCAATCACACAATAGTTCTCGGACAAGCTGCGAGAAGAAAGTTCGGCCCGGGTGATGTGTCGAGAACAAGCTGCGAGAACAGCTAAACAAGAGCTGAGAGAAGAAAATGACGTCATTTTCTTCTCGCAGCTCTGTCACCGAGAACTTTTTTCTTTCTTCTCGCGGAGTATGTAACAGCCTTTAAACGAGCAGAAGCAAACCGACATTTAACTGGTGGCGATAATAAACGCAGTGCTGTTCTATGGGGATATTTAGCTGAACAGAAAGAAGTGCTCTGCAAAGCTAGAACAGTTTAAGACTCCACATCACCGTGGCAACACAACCTATCTATCAGCTCAGACAGTGCAGAGAAAAGTTTGATGAATGCATGAGAGTGATGGCCCAGCCAAGTTACAGTAAGTGTACAGAAGTCTCACACTGTTACTGCATACTTGCCAACCTTGGGACCTCGAAAATAGGGAGAATTCAAAAACCAAGGCGGAGGGTCTGGGGGTCCCCCCCCATAAAAATTCAAGCTTTAGAGACATTGTTTTGCGCATTCTGGTGACTTTAAAATAATGAAATAACAAAAAAAGTACACTGAAACGTCAATTTTATATTAAATAGGCCTACTTTATTTCATTAGATTAGCCTACATCGCTGACACTTATCTGAGGGGCGGCAGTGGCGAAGTGGGTAGGGAGATCGCCTCTGGAGTGCAGGGTCGGAGGTTCGATCCCCCGTCTCCCCGCCACATGTCGAAGTGGCCCTGAGCAAGACACTGAACCCCAAATTGCTCCCGATGGTTCAGAAAGCGCCTTGCATGGCAGCTACTGCCATCGGTGTATGAGTGTGTGTATGAATGGGTGAATGTGGTAAGATATGTAAAGCGCTTTGGGGCTGAGAAAATCGGCTAAAAAACGCTATATAAGTCAAGTCCATTTACCATTTTTAGCTAAAGCGACTTCCAATCATTTAATTCAACTAAGAAGGTATAAACTCAAACAGCAAGAATCACGCAAGTAGCCTACATTAGCTTCAAAGGTAGGTGTAACATGTAAGTGCATTACATTTTTTGTCTCCTGTTTTTTCGCGAGCTGGGGTATAAGAACTACACTACCCATAATCCTAGAGTGTCAGAGAGACGTCTGTAATTGGTGGAGCCCGCTTTTACCATGGAAACGTTTGCCGCCCCGGATATTTTTTGTAGTCCTTTTCCGCAGAACAGCTTGTTGTGATAACGAAAGTGGCGAGAAAGGGAGAAATGTGTGAAATATTGTCAGAAATCTGGAGAATAGCGGGAGTTTGTTTACCGCGGGAGGAATTCAAGAGAGGATAGTGAATATCGGGAGTCTCCCGGGGTAAAATCGGGAGGGTTGGCAAGTATGTGTTACTGTCTTTGAAATGCATTTAGTCATTTTAAGGGGAAAACACATTGTATTTAATATTTAAACTATTGAGTTATTTTTAAAACAGCATGCTAGTGTAGGCCAACAAGATTTATTTTCTGAATATTCAATGCTGCTTTATTTTTATGTTTTAAATTGGGAAATGCATGTTCCAAAACGACCAATAACCTCTGTATTTAAAAATAAATCAAGCAAGTAGGCTCAAAATAACCATTAATGAATTATAGGCTATCGCATCACGGTAGGCCTATTGTCCACAATAATCGCACAACAGCCCCCCATCCTAAAAGGAACTTTAAAAAGTTTAATTTGCACTTTGATGTGCATACACATGTTAAGTGTATGGTCCATTATTTGTATTTAGTGTGTCTGCATAGTATTGCACCAAAACAGTAGAAGTTTTCTTAATTGTGCTTTGTACTGTCTGCATGTTTGCACAAATTGTGTACCTGCACATAGCAAACAAAATTGCACAACTGTAAGGTTAGTGTCTGTTGTATTTTTGTATTCAAATAAGCAGTTGTTCATTTCTTTACTGCGCATTGGCATCTTTGAGTAAAATACCGCCAAAATTTTCGCCGTGGCGCGTCGCGCCTCCCATGACCCTGGACAGTGACCACCTTGACTAAGACATTTTCTGGGGGAAACACTGCATTTGATCCGTAATACAGCACTTTACTGAATATAAGTTGTCCCTTTGCTGTGTATCTGCAGGAGCGAGCGGTGTCAACAACTTCAAAACAGTACAAGTTTAGTACAATAACGAGCTCTTAGATGCTTTAATTACAGAGTCCTTAATAATTCACAGTTTATATTAATTTATGTTCCCAATATCATAACATTTCAGAGTTACAATACAGCATTAGTAAGGAAATATTGAACAGACATATTTTTAAATGGAGTTTCAAACCCGATGTGACGTGGTGACTTGGAAGCTTTTTGACATAAAGCAAAAAAGTCAAAACTCTAATAAGATTTTTTTAAATGCATTTCCTCAAAGTGTCAAAATGCATGTTGTGAAGCCATTTGTTACTTCAAAGTTTTAGCAGTTACACTTACAAAAAAATTCGATTTCTGTTAGAATATTTTGTTCAAGATGCAGATGAAGCGTTATTTAATAAATTATTCAGTAATTTATATTTGTGTTAATTTGTTATATTTCATTTTACCAAATAATTAATAGACTACTTACAATGAGTCAAACCAGATGCTGCTTTGTGCTAAGGAATTACCCCAGTCTATTCCACACAGTTCATTCATTCAACACTGAAATAAAAAATCCCAGATTTCAGAGCTAAAAAAAGTGAGATCGCTGCATCCCTATTCACATTAGCCTTGGATGATATATGAGATAATAATTTTTTAGGATTAAATGGTGCCTGCATTTTATTAATTTCATCAATTTAAACTTACTTGCACAAAGGCCTTATCCAGGACAACTAAAATAAAGCCTGACTGATTCCAGCTTTCCACTGTTTCTAAATGATCACAAAAATATATTTTTGGCATTCCTGTACATTACATTCCCAACGGTGCCTTAACTGTGCAAAAAACAGTCATGGAGATTTTGAGTTCAAAGGTTGTCAAATGCACACCTGCAGACTGATACGTAGGAAAAATAAATCTTAAAAAAAAGGGCTAAATTATGGTATCTGTCAGAAAAACAGAAATACTATGTATTCCAGCATCAAATTTACAATATGAGCACTATATATGTACATTTTAACATCAATAATTGATGCGGAAAAAACAATAATTACAGAATAATGGAAATGGAAAAATAAATTGAAATTTTTTGATAAATTACACTTGCTTTGCCTTGCCCATCCACAGATTTAGATTAAATAGGAAGAAAAAAGGAAAACAAAATAAACCCTGAGCCAAGTCATTAACCATGTTACATATTCAGAGGCCTGAAAGACTTACAAGTCCAACGCTTTATTTGGAAGGTAAAGATACCTTGAACTTTAAACTTCTTAAAATAACATAAGTCTTGACTTGACTCAAGTTTTATGTTTCAGCGTTTTTTCATGCGTTTTTTGCACATCAAAATAAAACAGCACTTTTATAGTAAAGGGATTAATTGCAATGATGGAAAGTAGACATGCAAGGCTGTTTTAAACTCTATAATTATTGTTTTCTCAGAATGCCTATTTGTGGAAAGGTCCATTTTTTGCATACAGGCAGAAAACCCTTGTGCCAGCATGCAGAATGCCCTGCAGCACCACAGTCCTGCTATTAGGCCTCACAAAATCCTCCCATACATGGCTCACCCTGCTTTTTGGGACGTTTTCAGATAGAAATGTCCTATTAATGACAGCAGTTTATTGCGCAAAGTAAACACATGCAAATTCCTCCACTCCTCAGACACCACATCACAGTGCTGTAAGAATATATACCCAGAGGCAATGTTTTATTTCCTGCTTGTCTGGTAGCTGCATAACATGCCCCACACGGTTAAACCAGAAGTAAAAGAAGTAGGCTAGAAGGTGATATGTCAGTTAGTCTGAAACGCCTACACAATGACGGATATGATGCTGAACGTCTGCTGTAAGTAGGCCCACACTTCAGCAGCAAGTCAGCTGAAGTGTAGACAATAACCTATTTAAAATTGGGTACTTCGACAGACCAACTAGGTTTCACAACTTTTTAGTAAGAACACACACACACGTCACCTCTTCAAAATGCCAGACGCCCAAACTTATCCACGGGAACTGCATGTTTCTTGGTGGAACCGTGATATAGCCCACAAGACATTCAGTTGGGTATGAGCGGAAAAAGCACATTATGTTGGCTGTGTGGCGCTGTTTACTTAACAGCAAATAGTCTTCCATGCAGACCGATGTTAAATAAGTTGCTTTTGAAATACACGGGAGTTGTTCTTCTATAGCATACATTAGCAGGCCTATGTCTGCGTACTTTTAGGAAGTTTTCCTGCTTCCACATCGAGTTTCTGGTGACGTCAAGGACTAGAATGGTGAACACTTTTTAAAGTTAGGAACATTTAGTCTCACCTGTACGCGTGAATCCACTCCCGCCGCTGGCCAATCAAACTTTCAAAAGCAGAATTGTCAAATGTATTTAAATTATTCCCCGATACAAGGCAACATTTAAACAAGGGGATAGGACAGATAGAGACTTTTAGTTCTCCTCCCTATCCGCTCTCATGAGTGGCGCTGCTAAACTCCACCCTGGCTGGCTGCGTAGTGGGGCGGTGTCGCGCTCTACGTCGTCCTTCTGCTATTCTGCTCACGACTGGTCAGTGAGTCAACGACATAGCTATGGCAAAAATCATCATCAATAAAGTGAAAGAAAAAGTTATTGTGGAAATAATAACCTACATATAAGAGAGCACAGTAGAGTAGAGCAAAGACATATTTCATAGACGAATAAGGCCTATGGAAGAGCCTATGATGAATCAAAAAATAGACTGGTTCAATTGAGAGAAAACTGTTATTGGTGGAATATGTAGGCCTAGATCTGTTGAACAAAAATGGCAAGTCCAAAATCTAAATACAACCAACCATATGAATAACCGTAGGCCTACTTAACCAGATATAATGTATCAAACAATGAAATGGTTCAGACTGAGCTACAATGTGTAGGATTTTAAAGTCCCGTTGGCGCCATCTGATGGGAGTCTATGGTAGGCTAGGTGTTGGCTTATTAATAATTGCACTGAAACAGTTCTCATTCATAGACGGATTATGAGATAATGGGCCCCTGGGCACAAACTCTTAAAGGGCCCCCCACTCGTCCCTTATCCAGTCAGGTACACTGACTTTTCCACACAGATACATACAATTAATGGGAAAAACATATTAAGGAAGTCAGTGTTTCCCACAGGATTTTAGGATACTGTGGGAGGGACCCTGTACCTTGTTGAGGGGTCCGGGGGCGCCCCCCGGATTTTTTTTTTTACCTTTTTAAATTAAAATACATCAAACTGATGCACTTTGAGAGGAACTTTTAGAGGCTATATCAAATCCTGAGATGCAGAAGGAACATTATTTTTCAAATTTTTCTTAAACAGGCAGCACTTTACTTTGCAACTGTAAAAACAGTACAATAGATTGGTCTGCAGACCCATGTTCTATGATAGAGGGGCCCATTTCAAAAGATAAAGGGTGGATAGCTACTTTTTATGAACAATTTATAATTCACACATAGAAGGCTTATTTCTGTATGTGTGAGGGGGCCTTCAAGGCCCTTCACAGATACAGAATACTAGTTGAGGGGCCCATGATGATTTCTATCTTGTTCAATTTTAATGAGTATCCTTATATTTAGGCTATTCCTTTTTGGACCCTTTTATTAACATGAGTGACTGAGCTCTTTGACTATGCAACATGAAAAGTTACTATCAGTATCTCTGGCTAAGGGCCCCCCTGAGCCCTTGGGCCCCTGGGCCTGTGCCCGGTGTGCCCGTGCAGTAATCCACCCCTGTTCTCATTGATAGGTGTAATTGCTATTTTATCCATGTAACCTACTCTGAGTAATTCAACATTACTCTAGGTTCCGAAGGAGAAAAAAATTAATTAATTAATAAAAAATTACCACAATGAAAGTACCAGGCAAGGTAAGTTGCAAGCAGTAACTTTTACTCATAAAGTTGTAGGTAACACCCAAAAAACATATGCATATTCATCATTTGAACATACAAAATTGGCCTAATTCTACTTGTACAAGAATGAGGAATGCTAAACTACATACGAACATATCTGGCATTCAGGGAATTAAATCACAATAAAACCATCATCACATTTATAATTGTTTCTGAAAACACAGTCCACCAGAGTGGCAAAGGGAACTATACTGAAGTGCTGCATTAGCAATGTCCACTGCACCACTTTTTACATCCACAGCAGAGGAGTTCGCGACAGGCCTGGGTCCCTTCTGGAAGTGCTGTCCAACCATCATCTGTCCTTAACAGTGACCAGCTTGATAGGCAGCTGTCTTGTGTACTGAATCAGTGATGCTAGTGTTGAGGGGGGTCCCTCAATTGATGTTCCTTTCTGGGTGAAGAGCTGCTTCGTGCCTGATTGACAGATCCCTGGCTGCTGCTGCGGTCATATAGCAATACAACAAATCGCTCCAGAGGCTCCATCCAGTTGTCTATGGAGTCAGGTGTGGCAGCAAAGGCACAGAAAGTTATAGTGACATCTTCAAAGCTCCTCCATGTATCATATGCAGTTTTCTTACCCCTGCCACCAAAAGATGACTCTGTGTCACATCCAGTAAAGGCATGGAACCCCGGCAAGGCGATACATCGTTCTGGACCTAGTGACCTTGCCATCTTGTGAGCTGCTAAATGCCAAAACTCTTTCCAGCTCCAAAGGCAACCCACAGCTCATTGATGTTGAGAGAGTGGGCTGCAGTTCCTGCCAGCACTAACACATCTTTGTCAACTGTGCGTATTGATACACTGTTATACCCTTCTTTCACAGCATCTCCAAGGTGCAGTAGGATGCGGGTATCTGCCTCCTCATGTGTGAATGGTGCAAGACCTTCTACATCTCGAGGCTGAGTGCAGAGGACTTCAGCATGATGGGCGCTAATCACTTGTTGTTCAGTGTTGAGGGCTGTTAGGCTTGACGCGAGGAAGGAGAACAGCCTTGTTGTCGTCAATGCGCAAAAACTCTGGCCAGTTTCCAGGAATGGCACTCGACGGCTCAACTCTTCTACGAACTCCCCTTCCTCTCTTGCTGCGTGTTTTAGGCCTGTAGACTGTCAGGGAACTATTGATCCCACACAACATCCACTCTGTTGACATGCTCCAGCTTAGACAGGATGCATGGTGAGAACACCTTCTGTGCATATTCAGAAAAGGTCTCAGCAGCACCAGGTCGTAGCATGTTCACGAGAGCAGCCCCATCAAGTATGTTGACCTGTACTATGGGGTTGGATTTGTTCTCTTGTGATGGAATCAGGTTCTCCAAACAGCCCACCAAGTCTTGGTTCCAGTTCTTAGCTTGCCCATTTGTTACGATGCCGGCGGACATGCCTGGTTTTCTTGCAAAACAAACTCAACCAGACTTCCATCACACATCTGGGATACAATATAAAGCTGAGATAACTGGGAGCAGTCACTCTTCAGGGATGAGAGCTGTTGGGACCTGGACTTATCTCGGACTGGAGGCCGGCTGAATAAAGGGAGGCTGTTCCTTTTGATGGGATCTTTGACTGCTAAAGTAAATAACCAAGGCACAATCTTGGTCAGGGCATCTACAATCATATGAAAAAGTTTGGGAACCCCTCTCAGCCGGCATTATAATTGACTCTGCTTTCACAAAAAAAATATAAAAGTGGTATGTCTTTAATTTACCAGGAACAGCTAAGTACTGGGATGTTTTCCAAACAAAGATTTTTTGAAAAGCAGTATTTGGTTGTATGAAATAAAATAAAATGTGAAAAACTGGCTGTGCAAAAATATGGGAACCCTTGTGGTTTTGTTGATTTTAATGCCTGTAACAGCATGTAAAACTGATGACTTTAAACACAAAGTTGGTTGGATTATGTTCTTAAGCCTTGAACCTCATAGAAATGTCTGTTTAATCATGAGAAAATGTATTTTAGGTGCCTAAATGCAAGTTGCACTTCTCTTTGACTCTCTGCTGAAGTGAGACAGAATGGGATCATCAAAACTGCTCCCAAAAGATCTTAAAAACAAAGATTATTCATTATCATGGTTTAGGGGAAGGCTACAAGAAGCTTTCCCAAAGGTTTCAATTGTCAATTTCTACTGTAAGGAACGGTGTCAGGGAATGGAAGGACACAGGCACAGTTGCAGTTAAACCCAGGTCTAGCAGACCAAGAAAAGTACAAGAGCGGCATATGCGGCGGATTGTGAGAATGGTTGCACACAACCCAAAGATCACCTCCAAAGACCTGCAAGAACATCTGGCTGCAGATTGTGTATCTGTACATGGTTCAACAAATCAGTGAAATTTGCACCAAAACATCTATATGGCCAGGTGATGAGAAGGAAGCCCTTTCTGCGCCCACGCCACAGATACAGTTGCATGGAGTATGCAAAAGCTCATTTAGACAAGCCAGATTCATATTGGAAGAAAATGCTTTGGACTGATGAGACAAAAATTAAGTTATTTGGTCTTTATAAAAAGCAGATGTTTTGGTGCAAATTGCGCTGAATTGTTGAACGATGTACAGATACACAATCTACAGCCAGATGTTCTTGCAGGTCTTTGGAGGTGATCTGTGGGTTGTGTGCAACCATTCTCACAATCCTCCACCTATGCCGCTCCTATTTTTTTCTTGGTCTGCCATGCCTGGATTAACTGCCACTGTGCCTGTGTCCTTCCATTTCCTGACAACGTTCCCTACAGTCGAAATTGACAATTGAAACCTTTGGGAATGCTTCTTGTAGCCTTCACCTAAACCATGACAATGAACAATCTTTGTTTTTCAGATCTTTTGGGAGCTGTTTTGATGATTCCATTCTGTTTCATTTCAGCAGAGAGTCAAAGAGAAGTGCAACTTGCATTTAGGCACCTAAAATACATTTTCTCATGATTAAACAGACATTTCTATGAGGTTCAAGGCTTAAGAACATAATCCAACCAACTTTGTGTTTAAAGTCATCAGTTTTACATGCTGTTACAGGCATTAAAATCAACAAAACCACAAGGGTTCCCATATTTTTGCACAGCCAGTTTTTCACATTTTATTTTATTTCATACAACCAAATACTGCTTTTCAAAAAATCTTTGTTTGGAAAACATCCCAGTACTTAGCTGTTCCTAGTAAATTAAAGACATACCACTTTTATATTTTTTTTTGTGAAAGCAGAGTCAATAATAATGCCGGCTGAGAGGGGTTCCCAAACTTTTTCATTGTCAATTTCGACTGTAGGGAACGTTGTCAGGAAATGGAAGGACACAGGCATAGTGGCAGTTAAACCCAGGCATGGCAGACCAAGAAAAAAACAGGAGCGGCATAGGTGGAGGATTGTGATAATGGTTGCACACAACCCATAGATCACATCCAAAGACCTGCAAGAACATCTGGCTGCAGATTGTGTATCTGTACTTCGTTCAACAATTCAGCGCAATTTGCACCAAAACATCTGCTTTTTATAAAGACCAAATAACTTAATTTTTGTCTCATCAGTCCAAAGCATTTTCTTCCAATATGAAGCTGGCTTGTCTAAATGAGCTTTTGCATACTCCATGCAACTGTATCTGTGGCGTGGGCGCAGAAAGGGCTTCCTTCTCATCACCCGGCCATACAGATGTTTTGCTAAACCGATGTATTGGTCAGGCTTTGAAAGAGATATTTACTTGTAAGCATATAAGGTCAGCACACAACGCATGAACTGATTCTGTATTTCATGAAAATATGCATAACTCTGCTACTATTTGAAGGTTTTACCATAATTTTGTTCCCTGAATGCCAGATATATGAAGTTGGGTACTTTCTAGCATGTTTGAAATAGCACCACTGCCTTTTTCATCCTTGAAAATGTAGGATTAGACACTATAATCAAGATCCTAGGTGCTCTACAACCCAAGCTACTGATACTATAACAGCAAATGGCGGCCATTTTTTAAAATGATTGCCATAAAATATGCAAATGAGGAAATATCTCATTCAATATGCGTAGCCTACATATAAACCCTAGAGGTCCTGGATACGATTTGTATGCACTTCATTTAGCGAAGATTATCTCAATTTAGTTATAGACTAATATGACCCCAGTGAACAACGTGGGATGTGTGACAAAATCTCTATCCGGGGCGAAATTCCTGAAAATGACCACAACAGGTTACACTAGTATCACACGTGGTGAATGGGACTTTTTTTTCCTTTATAGATATTCTCATACTTTTTTACCAGATTAATCTTCATATTAAGAGAAATACTTTTTGTATTACACTTTGTCTAAAAAATTTAATAAAATATGCAAATGAGGCAATATCTCATTCAATATGCGTAGCCTACATATTAACCCAGAGGTCCTGGATACGATTTGTATGCACTTCATTTAGCGAAGATTATCTTAACTGTTATAATATGACCCCAGTGAACAACGTGGGATGTGTGCCAAAATCTCTATCCGGGCGAAAGTCCTGAAATTGGAAAGTCCAATATCTCATTCAATATGCGTACATACGGTTGACTGTTTTTTAGCCATTTTCATTATATATCAAATCAGAATGTTTACACTCTTCTATGACCTTATAATCATTGTCATTGTGAACATCGTGATCCCCTCAGAAAATCTGTAACTTCAAGGGTTTATATGTACGCATATTTAATGAGATATTGCCTAATTTGCATGTTTTATTACATTTTTTAGACAAATTGTAATATAAAAAGTATTTCTCTTAATATGAAGATTAATCTTGTAGAAATGTATGAGGATATCTATTAGGGATGGGCATTTTAAGAAATTCAATTAATCGATCATCGGGAAAATTAACGAGCAATTATCGAGCAATCGTTATCTTTTTTTACATATAAATGCCAACAGAACATCCAAAATACAGCGTTTTTACCATAGACTGTATACAAGAGGTTTTTACTCAATTACATCTTTATTCCAAGATCTTCTAGGCAAACAAATATATTAAGACAAGGAAACTTTTTAAAATAAAATAATAAAATGCGGCGCTGGTTAAAGCCTGAGGCTATATGAGCCAATGCTGCGATACCTTTCAAGATTAAACACATATGCGCCTCCTAAGATGCTGCCAAAGACTGCATAAGGGCACGGCACGTTTCTCTGAGTGGTAAAGGACCTAACGTTACTTCATCTAATAAACAAAATGTGCAAATGAGTTCCCCGATGAAGGCGAAGTAGGAAAGCATAGATGCTAAAGTTAGCCGCTAATGCTAGCGGCGCTAACGTGAGACGTTAAACAGGGTCGGATGTAGGCTTCAATGTACAAGTGGTACATAATTCGGTTTGTTTAAGTGTTGTACAAGGTTTCACAATGCTTAATGAACATAGTTATTTTCGGTTCTAAAGCTGTCCGATGCCAAACTTCGCCCTGTTTAAGTTTTGCCATCTACGGCAGCTCGCAGGCTACTGCCTGAGCCTGTTCTGTTGTCTCCTACTACTAGGTAAGTATCTCCCCCTGCTGGTAGGATGTTTAATTGCTGCCCATACAGTCTGTATTGCTGTGCTGCCGGACTCACACTGCGCAACACAACGGCTATGATCTATAACAATTTCACGTGATCGACAATATTCTTAACGAGCAATGATCGATTAATCGATTAATTATGCCCATCCCTAATATCTATAAAGGAAAAAAAAAGTCCCATGTGGTAATTTTCGGGACTTTCGTCCCGGATAGAGATTTTGGCACACATCCCATGTTGTTCAATGGGGTCATATTAGTCTATACCAGTTGAGATATTATTCGCTAAATGAAGTGCATACAAATTGTATTCAGGACCTCTACTAAAGGGTTTATATAGGCTATGCATATTGAATTAGATATTGCCTCATTTGCATATATTATTACATTTTTAGACAAAGTGTAATACAAAAATTATTTATCTTAATATGAACATTAATCTGGTAAAAAAGTATGAGGATATCTATAAAGGAAAAAAAAGTCCCATTCACCACGTAGTATGATACTAGTGTCACCTGTTGTGGTCATTTTCAGGACTTTCGCCCCGGATAGAGATTTTGTCACACATCCCACGTTGTTCACTGGGGTCATATTAGTCTATAACAGTTGAGATATTCTCCTCTAAATGAAGTGCATACAAAACTTTCCTAGCACCTCCACTATATGTACACTCAACAAAAATATAAACGCAACACTTTTGTTTTTGCTCCCATTTTTCATGAGATGGACTTAATTCATTCCAGATACACAATTGTACCATTTCTCTCAAACATTGTTCACAAATCTGTCTAAATGTGTGATAGTGAGCACTTCTGCTTTGCTGAGATAATCCATCCCACCTCACAGGTGTGCCACATCAAGATGCTGATCTGACATCATGATTAGTGCACAGGTGTGCCTTAGACTGTCCACAATAAAAGGCCACCCTGAAATGTGCAGTTTTGTTTCACAGCAAAATGCCACAGATGCCACAAGCATTGAGGGAGTGTGCAATTGGCATGCTGACAGCAGGAATGTCAACCAGATCTGTTGCTCGTGCATTGAATGTTCATTTCTCCACCATAAGCCGTCTCCAGCAACTTCGCACAGCCATTGAAGAGGAGTGGACCAACATTCCACAGGCCACAATTGACAATCTGATAAACTCTATGCGAAGAAGATGTGTTGCACTGCATGAGGCAAATAGTAGTCACACCAGATACTGACTGGTTCTGAGTCCCCAGACCCCCAATAAAGCAAAAAAAATGCACATTTCAGAGTGGCCTTTTATTGTGGACAGTCTAAGGCACAACTGTGCACTAATCATGATGTCAGATCAGCATCTTGATGTGGCACACCTGTGAGGTGGGATGGATTATCTCAGCAAAGCAGAAGTGCTCACTATCACACATTTAGACAGATTTGTGAACAATGTTTGAGAGAAATGGTACAATTGTGTATCTGGAATGAATTTTAGATCTTTAAGTCCATCTCATGAAAAATGGGAGCAAAAACAAAAGTGTTGCATTTATATTTTTGTTGAGTGTAATTTCGTACCAACTCACAAAAACCTCTCCTCAATGGCTGATCACTTTCATATATTATGGGACTGCTCTTCTATGCAGCCATTTTAAGATGAGATTTCCAAAGAAATTAGTTAAATTTTCGGAAATAAAAGTTTTTAACTCCATTATTATCCTATACCTGGGTAAACTGCCGGACAACTTTATGGCCCACGATAAGTACCTCTACAAAATCCTTCTTATTGCATCACCATCACCCGGAAGTGGCTAAGGGAAAATCCACCATCTAAAGACGAATGTTTTGCAATTGTCAACTAAATAAACTGTATGGAGAGACTGACCTTTTCCTTAAGGTTACAATTTGATCGCTATATCAAGGCCTGGAAAACATGGTCTGTCTACTGTAAGGAATGTATCCCACTTTAGATGTAAATTTGCCTGTTTCCTTTTCCTGTCTTTTTTTATTCTCACACTCTAGTATGGCCACTGCTTGCTCTATGTGTTCTTTGACTGTTTATTTGTTCTCATTCATCCTAAAAAACTAATAAAAAAAAGGCTTTGATGCAAATGAAGTCCAAACACACACAGCGGCAGCAGTGTTGTTGAAAGGAAAGCGCAGTTGCTCACTTTTATCAGCACCAAAACTAGTACGTGCTGCTGCTGCCGCAAAAAAAAGGCACACTTTCTTTTAATTTTTTCTGGCACAGTAAATCGATCGACTCATGCCTCCAACTCATCGACTCGCAAATAACAAGTCGTTCACATCTCTAATTTTGAAACCTTGTGCAATAGCATTACAACCAATAGTTTTTTTTTATTATTTTTGAGAATTGCACATTATTTTTCTTAATGTTTTTGATTTGCACAGACAGTTAGGTGGTTATCTACTTCAATAATATTGTAAATCATCTTGAAAGAATGTCATAGGCCTATGCATTGCATATCATTCAGGGAGAATGCATACAGTATCTTTATCAGTGAGCATGTATATTTTTCAGGGAGAGCAGGATTTATGCTTATTTTATGTGAGATTATTAAGAATAAAATAAAATAAAATGTGTGTTTTTTATTACAACTGTTAAATCTTTCTGTATTGCATATTCAAACTTTACCATTCAATAAAGAAAAACATTTAGTCAACTAAGTACACAGTAGATTTAGCTGACTAACTCTGCTAATATTTAGTTGACTAAAACTAGACTAAAACTAACTGATTTCAGATGACTAAAATATGACTAAAACTAAATGGTGTGTTATTCAAAACACTAAAACTAAATCAGAATTTGCTGCCAAAATTAACACTGGACTGATTACATTACAAGCCTCAGACTGCACTAATTACGTCAATACATTATTCAGGCTGAGACACGGCTTGCATTTAAAAAAACTTATCCTGTAACAAGCACTTTACCGTGTTCACATGCATAGGGCTCTATGTGACGCATCCCTACAGCTGACTGAGTGGCTGTCAGTCACACATAGGGACCACAATTCTGCCTTTTAATGGCCCGTTGCAATATTATTATTATTTTTTAGCTAACAGATACAAGGGGGGTATTTCCAAAACATTTTCCATCCACATTTTTGGCAGTTGGTACAGTTAATAGAACAGCAACTGCTGGTCATTTTTGCCTTTCTACTTGGCTCCAATAGAAAACAATAGAGAAGAGTCGGCTGTCTGCCCTCTATATGCGCACGCACATGTTCAATAACATTGCACAGAAACCCGTCTATATCAAAACTAAATTATTTTGAGGCACCTGGAACCAAATGTAAGACAAGAATATGTTTGTCAATGAAACGTTGGGACCTACTGCTGTAGTGAAACAGTAACCTTTCAGGAAGCTTTCTAACTTCAAACAGTGTCAGGGATCCAATTTTCCTATTAGGAAAGTTTTCTTATTCAGTCTTGAGAAAAAACCTTAGAAAATGTTGACTTCTCTGACACACCCAAAGTAAAATAGTGCACCTTTAAATGATACATTAAAATGTTTAGTGTCAAGAATGATACATTTTTACTTGATTAAACATCCAATTTTATCACGCTATTTATTGATAAAGTGTTGTAGAACACATTGAATTGATTCACATGCAATTGTATCGCCTCAAAAAATTTTTATCACACAGGCCTAATTGTTTTTAACTTTCAACCCTACTAACACAGTGCATGCAGTAGAACATACTGATGGTTGTCACCACTAATCAGATAAACATGAAAACATAACATTTCATTTAGCTGATGCTTTTATCCAAAGCGACTTCCAATGAGTGCATTCAACCATACATCTCAGAACAACAAGAATAAGTAGGCCTATGCTACACTAACTTCAAGCCAACCTACAAAGTGCCACATGTAGCCTAAGTGCTACATTTTTTTTTTTATATATCTACTGTATATAAAGGCAGGCGCCCACTGAATGTATTACACTGTGCTAAAGGCCTGCCTAAGGTGTCTACCGCGCCAGGGATGACTTTTACAGTCTGATTGGACCCTTCTCTCTCACCAGACATCGTTCATCCAACTCCATTGGACCGTCGATACGGCTCTGGCGCGTGGTTGTGATTCCTAGTCTCCCATTGGCCAGAAACCCGCGGGACTTGGTAGCGCTGGATGTCATCTGTGAGATGTGATTGGACAGGAAACCAGGCTGTATGCTCCTCTGTCGTCATCATCATATAAAAATACACTTCTACCGGACTGTAGTGGTGGGCTGGATACAGACAGAAACGGAGTAGTACCTCGTACCAATACTGAAGTGGACGTAACAAACAGGTGAGAAACTTAATGTACGGTCTGCTGTCTCATATTTTAAATTCTGATTCAACTTGAGGTATTTGTGAAATTTTAAGATTGAATCATAAATAGAGTTAAAGTTTTGCAAAGTAACTCACCTAACTAACACATCTATAATACAGTTGTTATACAAATGTGATAAGACATTACTTATTTAATGGTAATCAAGCTAATATGGTAAATTCTAGACCTATGAGCTGGTTAGGAACATAGACTGTAGGTAAGGAAACGGGTCCGTCAGCTATTTGGTCCGACTGGTACATACAACTGGTAGAAATTATGCTTCCCCCCCCCCCCCCCCCCGTCTTAAAAGCAGTCAAATTCGTTGTCCTGAATGTCGTTTTTATGCAAATGTAGTTTCACACAAATGTATTTTAACGTCTCTACTTGTTTAGGCAACGAACCAGATTGTGACAGTAAATTCGGACATGGACGACTTAAATTCCAGAAAATCCAATTGCCCTTTCACCCAGTTCTGTTCTCCTCAATCCTTATCTGGTCTCGTGTCTCCCAAACACAAGCTTTGTGTTGCTGTAGCTGACAGTCGTAGACTTAACACAAATCGAAATTAAACTACCCTGTCAATGTCCTGCTTGTGCCTTTTTTAATTAGCAAGCGTTAGCTACTTTTGTTTGTGGTTTGCTGTCTCTTTTGTTAGCTAGCAACGACACTGGCATTTGGTTAGAAGAATATAAACATCATGTAAAGCTGATAGGAATTCATATATCTCAACCACTTGTCATACTAGTCTAGTGCAGCTCTCTTGCATCTCTACTTACAGTATTAATGTTTCAATTACCTCTTGTATGGCTGTTTAAGAAAATGGTGGTCACAAAGTTGCTGTTGGTCTGGTTCAGGATAATTCACTGAGATGTTATACACCTGGAGTATTCAAAATTGCCAGATGGTGATCTCCTTTATGTTCTTTTATGGGGGATCTGTAAATATGGGTTATTTAAAAAAAAATATATATATATATATATATTTTTTTGGCATTTTTATGCTTTATTGATAGTGTAGAGACAGGGTTGAAATGGGGCAAAGCGGGTGAGTGACATGCCGAGAACGACCGCAGGCTGGAATCGAACCCGGGTCTGCTGCTGGCCGAGGCCCATGGGGGGGTCGCCCTACCAACTGAGCTAAGGGCGCCCCCGTAAATATGGGTTATTATTCTGCTAGCATTTTCAGTAGAATGCTTTTTGACCTACATTACAAATGTTTTCACAGTGGAATTTTTTTAGGGGGGATCTGGTGTCGGTGTGTGTCCACCCTATACACCCATTCCAACGTTAGCAGTCAAGAGGCATTGCAGTTACAATTTAAAGTAGCAGTATGCAATCACTAACAACCCATTTATCAAATTAATATAATGCTTAACATAAAACCCCTTCTCAAACCATTCAGGATGCCTGGATCAACCCCAAATAGCTGCTTGGGGCCATGGCCCAAAGATGTGGGTATTATTGCCATGGAACTGTACATCCCGTCTCAGTATGTGGACCAGGCTGAACTGGAGCAGTTTGATGGCGTGACAGCAGGTAAATACACAATTGGCCTAGGTCAAGCTCGGATGGGCTTCTGCTCAGACTGCGAGGATATCAACTCTTTGTGCCTGACGGTGGTCCAGAGGCTGATGGAAAGGAACAGCCTGTCCTACGACAGCATTGGTCGATTAGAGGTTGGTACTGAGACCATCATTGACAAGTCAAAGTCTGTCAAGACTGTCATCATGCAGCTGTTCGAGGACTCTGGCAATACAGATGTGGAAGGCATTGACACTACAAACGCCTGCTATGGTGGTACAGCTGCACTCTTCAATGCTGTCAACTGGGTTGAGTCCAGCTCATGGGATGGTAAGTGAACAAATTTGCATTAAATGTACAATATGTAATTTTCAGCTGCAATGGGGCTCGTGATAAAAAAAAATAACAAAAGACGGAGTTTGATGACATGGTATTGTTGCAAGGGATCATGGGAGATTGTGCCTTCACCCATTGTAAGTGAAAATCTAGTTGCACCGATTCCCACGTGGAGCGTGCAAATTGAACATAAACCACATTTAAAAACCCAGATAGATTGGATAAACAAACACGTTATTAAGGTTTATATGTGTAAATTGAGGCTGGTAATGGGAAGGGGCTCTCCTCCCATCCTCCAACTCACACTGGGAAGCGCTAAGAAAAAATATGTTATGTTAAATATCAACACCTAGGCACCGAAGTCCATCCCAAAACGATACAATGAAATGCAAAAACACAACTGTACGAGTGCAGCACTAAGCTATGAATCTGCACTAGTTTCCACGCAAGTTTGATAAATGAGGGCCATTGCATGTAGACCTGGACAGGACAACTTATTGAAGTTAAAACCAAGCAACAGAAAGGGGTTTTAAGTGACTTTTAACATGGCAATGTTGAGGGTGCCAGACGGGCTGGTCTGAGTATTTCAGAAACTGCTGATCTACTGGGATTTTCACACACAACCATATCTAGGGCTTACAGAGACTGGTCCAAAAAAGGAAAAATATTCAATGAGCGGCAGTTGTGTGGACAAAAATGCCTTGTTGAGGTCAGTGGAGGATGGGCAGACTGGTTAGAGATGATAGAAAGGCAACAGTAACTCCAATAACCACTTATTACAACCAGGGTATGCAGAATACCATCAATACATAACATGACCAACCTTGAAGCAGATGGGCTACAGCATCAGAAGACCCCACCAGGTGCCCCTCCTGTTAGCTATGAACAGGAATCTGAGGCTACAATTCTCAAAGGATCACCAAAATTGGACAATAGAAGATTGGAAAAATCATGACTGGTTTGATGAGACTCCATTTCAGTTACTTTGAGTGAAAAGTTGCACAACTTAGGCCACTCTCCCCTATATTATTTATATTTGTTTTTATTGAAGAAGCTGACTCGGGGAGATTTGCACAAGAATTCTAATGTACCTGTACTGTCCTGTACCTGGGCAAATGGCAATAAACATATTCTATTCTTTTCATTTCTGATTTAGAAAATTGATGCAAAGTTACATTTGTGATGTTTTAGTACATAAATCTAAAATATACAGTACTCTGTAAAGGTTTTAGCTTGATGTGAAAAAATGATAACTAAGAATGCTTTCAAAAATATAAATAGGGGAGAGTGGCCTAAGTTGTGCAACTTTTCACTCAAAGTGACTTTAAAGTAAGGCCTTGACAGTAAAGTCTCCAACTCAAATATGTACATATATTTCAGGGTGTTGTGCATCCCTGGCAATAAAAACTTTGGATCTGGAATAAACTGTTGAAGAAATATAGCTTTCGGAAAAAAAGTTGTCTTGATGCACAACTTGCCCCCGGTGTGGTGTAAGTTGTGCGGTTGGAGAGAATACCATGGGGTGAATTGTGCCATTGATATATATCTCATAAACTGTAATGCAAGACAAATCCATTAGACAATCACTTATTTAAGGTGTATTTAAAGTAAATAGTTGACAAAGATTGAAGGACAATTTTCTTAAACAAGGCCTAGCAGATCTAATGGTTTTACCTGCAAAGCTCACAATGACAAAGTCACCATCATCATCTTTCTGGCCATCTGAACTCTCATCAGTGGTGTCGTTAAGTGGAATTCAGATGTCACTCTCTTCTGAGCTACTGTAGACAATCACTTTCTTTTGGTGACCAGCATACAGCCATGACACTGGCACAACTCTCAGAAATGTACTTTGCACTAGTTGCTCCGTGCTTGTGGAACCAACTGCCACCTGACAAATGTGATTTCCCCCTCCATGTCTGCCTTTAAATCAAGGCTCAAAACCCATATGTACACCCTGGTGTTTCCTCCCCATTAACTATCTTACCTCTGCAATACTATCTGTGTTTATGTGGATGTATGGGCTTTACGTCTTTTATTTTGGTTATTGTTATTTTACCTTCATTGTTTACCTACTGAATGCACTATGTACAGCACTTTGGACAGTGCAAACTGTCATAAATGTGCTTTTATAAATACATTTTACTTACTTACTTACTTATAACTCAACCAGGCCATTTGGCACAAATCACCCCAATCCCAGAAATTTGGATAAGCATGATGCAGCAATTTAGGGCTGACATCGTGCTTACTGTATAGACTCAAAATGTAGCATACAAAAGCACTAAAACATGTGTCAAATGTTTTCAAACTTGTCTATAATTGTTCAGACACAATAATCAAAAAACCTTGATCATGGAAATGTTACTTTGAAAGGCAAAACACAGTTTTTTGAGCTTATATGTGCTTATATCTTATTCCTTGTGTCTCCCTTCAAATGGATGACTCTTCTTAAATATGTGGTCACATTTCCAATTTCTTCCACGGTTTTCTAGAAACAAGGGGTGGCACAACTTCCAAAATGCACAACTTAGGCCACTCTCCCCTAATAATTTTAATTTTTTAAATGCAAAGTGAGCGAACAAGGTAGTTATACTGGATAAACAAGGAAACTGGGGTTTCAAGATGTTCTGCTTTTTTGATAAGCACAGAAAAACGGGCAACTTTGAGGATCGTAGACACAGGTGTAGGCCAAAGAACTCAGCAGATGAAAAGCACATCAAGTTATTTTCCTTTGAAATCCAAAATGTCCAACAGTGCCATCAGCTCGGAACGGGCAGAAACCAGTGGGGCTAAGGTACACCCATCAACTGTCTGGACAAGTCTGGCCAGAAGTGGTCTTCATGAAGGGTTGCAGCCAAAAAGTCATACCTCCAGAATAGAAACAAGCTCAGGTAACTCAACTATGCACGAAAACATAGGAACTGGAGCTCAGAAAAATGAGAGCGTGTAGTACAATAATGGATGTATGCTGGCTACAGTGAACCATGGTGGAGGTTCCTTGCAAGTTTCTGCAAATGGAGTTGAAGATTTGGTCAGGATTTATGGGGTCCTCAATGCTGAGAAAAGTAGATGGATGTATCTGGGTCCCACTGGTTTCTGTCAGTTCTGAGCTGATGACACTGCTAGATTTAGATTGATCTTCTGTTCATTCACTGTATTTTGTTTATTTATGAAAATAAACTATTAACACTTCAGTTTTTGAAAGCTTTCTCAGTTAATAGCATTTTCATTACCTGTCTAAAACTTTTACGCAGTACTGTATATAACATTTTAATGCATACGCTTTACATTTTGGGCCTTTTAATATAGGTTGATTTTTTTCCAATTGATAAATTAATTTTATATAACAAAATTATGACATATCTTTTTACAAGTTCCCAGAGTCAAAGGTGACATCTTCAGACAAATGTTTAATACATATAAATATATGCATGGCATATATTGCAAATAAATATATGCATGGCATCTATCTATTTATATTTTTAAACATTTACTTTGGTCAGCCCTCTTAGCCTCGGGAGCTGCTGAAGTGAGGGTATACTTTTAAGCTTGACTGTTTAAAGGAGTAAGACAACACTTTGATGGATTTGATCAGAATATATCTTTCACAGACACATTCATTCAGCCTTACTCATCAAAATAAATTACTTGTTACACTCGGTGGCTTACTGCAACAGTTTTGTGTGATTTTCATTGTCTCTTCTAAATTTTTAGTTTTAGGGATTAGATGTTTCTAGAATCAGTCTTGATGTGTGCCTTCTCCTCATGCTTCCTTCCTATAGGTCGTTATGCTTTGGTGGTAGCGGGGGACATTGCTGTCTATGCCACTGGAAGCGCTCGGCCCACAGGGGGTGCTGGTGCAGTGGCCATGCTGGTCGGGCCTAATGCACCTTTGGTCTTCGAACGAGGTCAGTTAAATGATTGTTTTGCTCGCTTTTTAGACCACCACTGACTGACCTACTGAAGACCCCACTGGTACCCCAAGTTGTTACTTAGTACTTTATATTTGTACCATGTACCTCAAGTTTTAATTTAATCTTCTCAACTTTTCACCTGTCTATAATAGCCTTTTCTAGACAGGTGTTTTTTTTTTCCATTTCCATCTGTTTGTTTGACTTTTTTTTTTTTTTTTTTTTTTTTACAAAATGCAGTGTTAAGATGAGTCATTGTATGGGTTAATCAGTTGAACTGTATACGAAGTAACTACTTTGTTAACAGCGTTACCCTTTTTTAACATTAGCATTACATGAATTTTATTCGTACAGTATAGACAGGGCTCCAGAGTCCAGACTAACTTTTTTTACTAGGAGCACTGCAATTTTAGGGGCAAAACATTTAAGAACATGCCTTTTTAACTGACATGCAATGCAATTATTCACATTTTCATATACAGGCTGCTTGACAGTATGTGAACCCCTGGAGCTGTTTTAAATTTGATTGAGTTCAACCATTATTAATTCATTTTTATCAATACCAGTATTTTTTATATGAAATAACAGATGTTCCACATTTTCTTTTTCGGAAAATCAATTGTTAAAACTAATGATTTGCCAACTCTTGTATGTGCAAACGTTTGGGAACCCTGAGCTGCATTGCTTAAATCGAGCAGTTAAACACAATCAGGTGGGACAAATTTAGTGAGGAAATGGATCAATGTGATGAGAGATCTTTAGGGAAGAAATTGGGCGGCACTAGATAAAACGGAGATCAAACCAGGTAATTTTAGGCTCACCAAAGTGAACTCATACAGGTCAGACATGCCAAGAGGAAAGGAAATCTAAGAGGATCTCAAGAATAGAGTTGTGATGTTGCACATTTGTTTGGGGACAGCTATAAATGCATTTAAAAAAAAGTTTGAGCTCTATCGGTCCACAGTGAGGAACAATCATCTACAAATGGAGAGCTTTACAGCCTCTGCACACATCCTGCGTCTACCTCGGGAGCGCGTCGCCTTACCTTACTGCTGCGTCTCTCGGACTTTTCTCGGACACACATGGAACGTCTCAGCAGCAGCTGCTGTTGCAGCGCTGCTTCTAAAAGCCCTATCTTTCTACATAGAGTTTTCATAGATAATTCCCATTAAAAATGAAGTTCTTTCCTGTCATTTGATGTCGATCTGATGCATATGATTTATATTGAGTCTAATATTGAGTCTGGACAGTAATCCGTGCGCCCCATTGCCTTTTTCTTTCTTTTTTTAATTTTCGCTTGTTGGAAGTCTTATTTTGAAAGGGACACACCAGAAAATGGTGAAACTACAGCGAAAGCTGCCGGTATCAATATGACTTTTTTTTTTTTTGACTTTTATTTCTCTATCAGTTAAAGCAGAGAGACCCGAGAGAGACGCGCGGCTCTCAGAAAAAAATAGGCGAGCCTCCTGAGGTAAAGGGGAGCGTCGCTGCAGACGTGCCTCCGACGCGCATCAGCAGTGCGTCTGAGGTTGGATGTGTGCCCGCTCTAGGTTGATAACACGGTCAGTGACAAAGTCAGACGCAGACGCGAGGTAGACGCGCAGTAGAGGTAGGATGTGTGTGGAGGCCGTTAAAGAGCACCTATTATGCTTTTTCAACTTTTAAGACCTATAAATGTTGTTATAATGATTTATAGTCATGTTTAACCATACTAAAGTGTCAAATGATGACTTGCATTTATTTAGATATATTCCCTGCTGACCGTATGGGGTGGCTGTGCAGAGCGCTAAACATTAGGAACGCCGGTCGCGATTCACTTGTTCAAATCTACGGGATTTATCTATGTAGATCAAGGGGCGAGGGTGCGGAGATGGACGAAGCCCAGTGTTGCCAGATAATGCTGAAAGCCCCAGATGAGAGGAAGCATTTCCTGAAAATCTACATAGTCTTTTGTGCTGTGATTCGTGTCAGGTTGCTCTATAGGTGTCATTAATGAGAAATTAAGACCAGAAAAGTAGTATAATAGGAGATCTTTAAGAGTGACTGAACATCTGCCTAGAAGTGGACTTCCTTCAAAAATATCCACAAGCGCCAAAAGAAAAGTGATTTTTCAGGTGAAAGCCAACCCAAACATTACATCTGTAGATTCTGCAGTCCATTTACCACCACCAGGTTCTTTTGGTGGTAGGTAGAGTTGCGTTTTTGCCCAAACATGGCCGTTTTGGTTATGACCAAACAGTTAAATTTTGGACTAATACAGTGGTCCCCAACCTTTTTTGGGCTGTGACCCCATTTTGACATCAAAAATTTCTGGGGACCCCAGATAATTTTTTTTCTCTAATTAGTTTTTTGATCCTGTTTGTTATACCGTGTTGCAAATGCAGAGTAGCCAAGATTAGTGCACAAATTGACATCCCCCGCACATCGTTTTTACCATTTCGATAGCAGCTGGCAATATTAATGTCTTAGCAATACTATGCCTTTTGAGTTTGAATTTGGGAGACTGTGGTGGGGACCCTGGACCTTCTAGGGGGGTCCGGGGGAATGCTCCCCCGGAAGAAAAATGTTAACCTTTTAAAGCAAAGTTCATCAATCTGGTGCACTTTGAGAATAAAACTAAGGCTAAATCAACTGTGTCCACGTGAGCTATTTAGTACTTTTTTTCTTGAATAATTTTTGGAAGCACAGAATTACCAAAAAGCTGAAAGTACAGGTTTAAAAAGTCCAGTCAGCTTTGGGAATTTTTAAAATAATCCCTTATCCCGAAGCTCCTTCTCTCTTTGAAGTCTTTGTTTATTTATTTTTTTATGACTCAATATAGGCCCCTGATCTTCGTGGCTCCGAACAATGTTTTTAAAAAAATATCATGAATGTGATAGGGGCCTGATCTCCATACGCCCCCCTCTACGAAGATCAGGGGCCTATCATGAGCCAGTCAATAATTTATTTTTAAATAATATTTTTTGGGTTCTTAAAAGATCAGGGGCCAGTGTTGGGAAACACTGGACTAATATGTCCACAGAATAGACTTCCAGAAGACTTCAGGTATCTCCAGGGGCT
Organism: Hyperoplus immaculatus; assembly: GCA_949357725.1. NCBI lineage: Eukaryota > Metazoa > Chordata > Actinopteri > Uranoscopiformes > Ammodytidae > Hyperoplus > Hyperoplus immaculatus. The sequence continues at coordinate 90,903 of OX442365.1, read as the reverse complement.
ATATGGCAACATTGTGACAAGTAGTTTTGTTCTTTTTTGAGAGCAGAGGCTTCTTCAGCAACCCTCCCATGAAAGCCATGTTGACTGAGTTTTCTTGTAATTGTGGAACCATGCACATCTGTACCAGATGCTGCAAGAGAGGTCTTCAAATTATGAGATGTAATGTTAGGGTTGGCTTTTACCTGAAAAATCACTTTTCCTCTGGCGCTTGTGGATATTTTTGAAGGAAGTCCACTTCTAGGCAGATGTTTAGTCACTCTTAAAGCTCTCCATTTGTAGATGATTTGCCTCACGGTGGACCGATGGAGCTCAAACCCTTTTAAAATGTATTTATAGCTGTCCCCAGACAAATGTGCAACATCACAACTCTTTTCCTGAGATCCTCTGAGATTTCCTTTCCTCTTGGCATGTCTGACCTGTATGGGTTCGCTTTGGTGAGCCTAAACTGACCGCCCAATTTCTTCCCTAAAGATCTCTCATTACATTGGTCCATTTCATCACTCAATTTGTCCAACCTGAACATGTTTACCTGCTCGATTTATGCAATGCAGATCAGGGTTCACAAACTTTTGCACATACAAAAGTTGGCAAATCATTTGTTTTAACAAACGATTTCCAGAAAAGAAAAATGTGGAATTGATAAACACACACCTGTTATTAATATATAAACTGCTAGTGTTGATAAAAATTAATTAATATTAGTGAAACTATTTCAAAAATAGTTCCAAACTGCTGAAGGGGTTCACAAACTTTCAAGCAGCACTGTATATTAGGCCTACTATTAAATTATTTGGTAATAAATACAAAAAACTTACAGAAATTGCAATTTCCTATGTGACAATGTTCAATGTCACATAGGTGAATTATTGCTAACAAAGAAATAACATTTCTGGCTGGCTGCTGCACCTGGCTTGAGGCTGCTATCAAGTCAGACTGGATGCACAGACAAGCCGCAATCATCTTAATTATTCAACATGATGAAGGAATTATAATTTTAAAAGAAATGTTAGCAAAATATCCGTCACTTAATACTGTTTGTAAAAAAAAAAAGTTTAAAAAATGGTCGCAAAATACCATTGGTGGCAGTCTGGAGCTCTGATAGACGTAATTGAAGGATGCTGAAGGAGCTGAATTGAGTGTGTGTAAAGTGAAGTGTGAGTTTGTGATTGACAACTACTGTGGCTTTGGTGCAGGTCTGCGAGGAACTCACATGCAGCATGCATATGACTTCTACAAGCCAGATCTGGTGTCAGAATACCCTGTGGTGGATGGCAAATTGTCGATAGAATGTTACCTAAGTGCCTTGGATCGCTGCTATTCTGTGTATCGCAAGAAGATTCAGGCACAATGGCAAAGAGGTGGGTTAAAATGGTTATATATGATCAATACATACTCATCCTCCTACATTCAAAGTGTTCCGTTCTTGATGGCTCTCTTACAGTTAGAAAAGCTAAAAACACTTTAAGCCAAGATGGCCACTTTTATCAGGTGCAGATATATGAATGTACAGGAAATATGTGTGCATGTTTTGTTTTCTGAATTACCTGTTCATTCTCATCACTGCTCCATGTTGGTCAGACATCCGAATACCTTTTTTAAAACGTCTACAAGTACAGATATAAGGTTCCAGCAGAAAACACATGATACTACAACATTAAAGCAATATCTGTTACGGTTATGCATTTTCTTGACTTGTTCAATCTTCAGTGACTTTCTGTAGGAAGTGCTGTTGCTAAAATGCATGGATAGAAATGTCTTCTGGAGGGACTGGTTGGATAATCACTTAAAAGGCTTTCGGACATACTTGTATGCTGTGCTAAGAAGTTTACCTCAGTTTAGTGACCATGCATTTTTTTTCAAGATAAGCTTCACATGTGTCAACATCTACAATATCTTAAAACACAAGGCTATTAAGGAAAGATTATAGACCATTAAGTTGCAGCACAACATGTCCATCTCTGCTCTCTGGGCTTGATATAATGGGCTGTGTTTCCATGAGCTCTTTGACGTGAACTTAACTTAATCATTTTTCTTCTTGGCAGAGGGTTCAGAAAAGCGCTTCAGCCTGGACGATTTTGGCTATCTAGTCTTCCATTCTCCATATTGCAAGCTGGTGCAGAAGTCGTTGGCTAGACTGATGCTGAATGACTTTCTGATCCACCCCAGCCCAAACACTGAGACAGGACCCTTCACAGGCCTTGAAGCCTTCAGGTACACCCAGAAAAGTACAGTTGCTGTCCTTAAATTAAAAACACGTATTCATTAAATTCCTGCTTTAGAGGATAAAAAGGGTATATCTTATCAAATTAGACTGTGTAAAGATAGGTTCTTAAGTTCTTGTGTGTACAGAAAATAAACGGCTGAATTAATTGACACCTTCTGACCAGATTTGGCGGAAGGCGCAAGTTCCAGTTAAGCTTGATTTATGACACACAAAGATAAATGTGTCTTACTGCTTGAGTTTAATTAATGAAATCATGTTTCTCGCATGATTATTGGGTGTATCTTAAAGGGATACTTCAGTATTTTTGAAGTGGGGTTGTATGAGGTTCTTAATTATGCATAGTTAGTCTGTTACCTTATGGAGATGGCAATCAACGCAGTCATTTTTAGGAGTTTTGGAGAAGTTTTTTTGTTTATAAATATTAATATTCTAATATATTCAAATATGTTTTAATAATATTTTGACCATTTAATGCCTTCAGTAAGTAAATCTGTTGCGCCTCTCTGTATAAATGTGTCCGCTGCGGAACAGGGGCGAGTGTGAAGTTCCATAGCCTACGTTCTAATCATGCGACCATGTTAGCAGTAATGTAAATGTTAACATTAACCACAACGGCACAACGGCCTGATATCCCGTAAAAATCGCCAAAGAAAAGGAACGGCGTATAATCTAGCTGGTTATAAGGTCAGCTGCTCAATCCAAACCCCCTCACTTCATTTTCCAGAGTGTATGAGTTAGGGATGCACCGAAATGAAAATTCTTGGACGAAACCGAATAAAATTAAACAGTTGGCCGAAACCGAATACCGAAAGAGGCTTTTGCAGTTTTGTTTATTTATTTTGCCAATTCTTTCAACATTGCATACATGAATGTACAACCCAAATGTTCTCCTCAAACATAGCCTACAACTAAAAAGCAACCCTAAATAAATAAAGAAACAGTAAAACCTTCAAATCTTAGAGTAAAATTAACATTTTACAAGGAATTTAATTGTGAACCACTCATTGATTTGTACCTTGACTTAAGGTGCGAAGACACTAGGCACTTTACACGCGTAAGATTTACGTGTGTAACGCAGCTAAAATGTTGCTTGATAATTTTGTGTCAAAAATGGTTATACGCGCGTAACGTGCCTAGTCTCCCTCCCGATATTGTATTTCCCTTATCAACCATGGCTGCGATCAGAACCGACCCGACACAACAGCGTTGCATGTCCACACCAAAACAACAACAACAACACGGCCAACAACTGTGCCAAAAGACAAACTGAACAGCAGAAATAGCCTAGCATTAAAACAGCATTGCATATTCACGGCAGCTACATAACAAACACAGTTACAGCAGCATCGGTGCACGGCGGCACAACATAAAGGCAAAATTACCCTAACTGGCTGTGACAGGGGACCGTGACAGGGGACTGTGGCTGGCGTAGATCAACACCGGTGCTTCGTGTACTTGTCGTGAAAGTCCCGCGGACAGTCGCCATGTTTGGGTTCATAATATGAGGCACTAGCCGCCCGCACACAACAGGGTGAGTTAACTAATGCTATACGGCGCTAACTTTGTTTATCGGCTGAAGCACAGCCGCACATATTCACTGAATTAACCAGGAAGTCCATTCTCCTGGTTTACTTTCCCCACGTCTTCTAACCCCGAGCGGCTTCATACCGCACCGGCCGCCCGCAATACATTTTCCTCCTCGGTGTCTCTCATCAGCCTCTGTGTACAGTACACTGTTCTCCGACCCTGCCAATGTATGTGACGTCGGGTCAAGCCCAACGCTGATTGGCCAACGCGGCTAATCGTCACGCGTAGGAGCGTAAAAAGTTAAAAAAAATTTAACTCCTCGCGTAGGCGTGTATATACGCGGCTCATACGCAGCTAACGCGGCTAAAATGTTGCTTTAGCGCGAGTGACGCATCTACGCGCCATGTACGCGCGTAAACCAATGGTTCCCTATGGAAAAACGTCCGATTTTATACGCGTCTGTACGTGTGTAAAGTGCCTAGTGTGTTCGCACCTTTAGGCTATATGAGGATGAATCTACAAAAAGATCGACTTATTGCCTTTCAAATTTTTTTTGCAGTGCAGGTTGAGTTGCTCTAAAAAAAAAGTGTAGCCTACCACAGCTCCCACCGTAATGTTCAGACTTTGCATCAAAGCCCTATTATCATAACAATGAAAGGCCATGCTTAAACGATGTCCATGCTTAGGAGGTGAGTGTAACTTTTTCGGCTGTAGACTGAAACTAACGGGGGGAGGTGGCTCACTGGACATATCGCGCAGTCAGTTTGCCGACATGGCTCTGTGTATTCTGGCTCGAGAAATGCAATCAGATCGAAGGAGCCTTTCCCCCCAACAGGGATATCTCCGGTTGTCATTTTAGCCGTCAAACCAGAGTTTTTTTTGCACTGCGGCTCTCACCGGCGAGGTGTCACTGTGAATGACACCGTTACCAACCGTCACTGAGTTTCACCGGGTGAATCGCTTGCACAAGGCTTTTGTTTTTCTAAGGTGATTTAACAACAGTCTTAGACTAGCGTTTTAACTTTATGGTGCTTAAAGCATTGCATTGCGTGTTTTATCCAGTTTAAAAAAATGTTCCCACACTGGACTCTGACATTTTCATGCACACACCCTATAGGCTGTGTTCGGAAAGCCATACTAACGTCCTACTCATACTCATTTTGACTTCAATTTGAGTATGTGACGGTTGGGTTGGGTTATGCGAGAAATTCCCGGATGATTACTAACTTTCGGGAAGATTTTGGGTATGTATCAATTGGATATTTTTCCTACTCAACCGCCCCACAATGCACAGGGTAAATTCTACCCGCACAGGAAAATTAAATATTTTCGAGCAAGTTGCTAGGCAACGACATTGTTTGGGGTTAAGAAGCTTTATTTCCCTGTCTGAAAGTTTATTTTTTTACTTCTTCCCTTTTGGTTCTCGTATGAATTGGTGGTGTCATGTTAGTCTAAATTTTTTTTGTAAGGAAAAATACCTAAAACTCTTTATCATTAGGCTGCCATTGAAATGTTTCCCAATTTCAACTATATTAGGCCTACTGATGATGTGTGTGTGTGCGTGTGTGTGTGTGTGTGTGTGTCTTCTGCTACAGAGATCTTTCCCAAACTCATGCATATGTACCTCATACAACCATATTGAACTGTGAACTGAACTATTATGTTGCTAATCGTGTTTTTTTTTTTTTTGGATTGAAGAGATGTAAAGCCAGAAGAGACTTACTTTGACCGGGATGTGGAGAAGGCCTTCATGAAAGCCAGTGCAGATCTGTTTGAAAGGAAGACCAAGTGTTCCCTGCTGATTTCTAACCAGAATGGAAACATGTACACCCCCTCTGTCTACGGCTGCCTGGCCTCACTTCTTGCACAGTATGTCTTATTGTCTGACTATTGCATTCTGCATTTATTCGTATCAAATAAGGCGGTGCGGCGCTTTGCGGTGGTGGTAGTTTCACTTTAAAAATATAATAGATCTTTTAACACCTCTTTACATTTTGTGTCGTCCGGGTGGTGACGTAGGGCTGCATTTCTCTAACAGTTGAGCAGTTTCTTCGAAAAGTAGCCGGCTGCATTTTTTTTTCAGGCAGCCGCTGCATCGCTCACCACTACAGCTTAAACGGGCAGATGCGTTTTTGCCACACCGCCTGCCTGATTTTCTGTGAATACAGCCTTTCTTTCATTCATTCTACTGTTAATCCCTCTGTGCAGCCATGTGCTCAAGAGATAGGAAATTGGAGTATGCTCCTCCACAGATTTGCTCAAACAGCTCAAAAAAACAACATAGAAAACAAAGCATGTCTAAATTTACACTTGAAGACTTGAAGTAAAGAAAATTAAAGTTATATATGCAACACAATGAGTCTGCTTTAGAATGAACTGCTGTAGAGTCTTTACTTCTGAAAATCTTGTAGTAGACTTTGAAGTTTAAACATTACAAAGACGGAACCTATAATAACTATCCATGTCTGGGCCAAAATCCAATTAAAGTCCTTTTACGTAAATACATTCCAATTTACCTTTGACCTTCTTTGCAATATTTGAAAAAGGGTTCAGTATGTATAGGGAATATTGGCATTTTTCAGAACCAACTTCATAAATTTATGAAAAATGTTTTATGGTGTATAATCGCTTGAAAAAAAAAATTATTAGCCTATTTACATGCAATATGTGCCAGATTGCCTACATAAATGTACATGTTCAAGTAATAAGTGCAGGATTTCCAAAATTATCAAATTCATGAATTTAGACTAAATGATTCATAACAAATGGAATATAAAAGAACAAAAGAAAAATAGCTCCTTTGGCTTCCCTAAGAGGACCTACCTGGGGACATCCCTCTATTCTGAACACAGACAAGAGCACAAACACAATTTTTATATTTTCTTTTTATTCATTTATTTAATTAGTCTTAATGTACTTTATTTTGCATAACTTTAAAGTACTACCACAAAACACTCTCTAGAGGCATATAAAGCCTGTGCCTGGCTAGCCTCTGCTTTAGCGTGCCCAGCTTTGTGCACTTTGCTCTGCAACAGGCAACAGGCACGCTTCAAATGCTTTTTCTTAACAAGCGTCTTTTATTTCTGTAGTTCATTACAAACTTAGGAAAAATTGGAGAATGCAATAACTTTGCCAAAAGACTGAGTTGAGAACTACATATCGGGCTGCAACATTATAACTCTCCAAGATCCTGGAATAGCTGAATGTAATAGCTTAAAACAACTGAGGCTCAGTGCTATAGTCTGTAAACGGAGTGTTTGTTGCCTCTGTGTTGCAGACACACACCTTCACAGCTAGCGGGACAGAGGATTGGATTGTTTTCTTATGGCTCAGGATTTGCGGCTACTCTTTATTCCCTCAGAGTCTCACAGGACCATACACCCGGTAAGTCAGCCGAGGATCAGTTCAGTTGGGTGACATGGATGATATTGGAATGTTTAATAAGATGCAAATAGTGGTGTGTTCTTCAATGTGATTGGTTGATTGTTTGTTGCAGGATCTGGTCTGGACAAACTTGTGTCCAGCCTTATTGACCTGCAGGTCAGACTGGACTCAAGGAAGAAGGTTTCGCCTGCTGTTTTCTCTGAAAACATGAAGCTGAGAGAGGAGACACACCACTTAGGTATGACCCTGCTCTCTATGTTTCTCCATGTTTTGGTTCTAAAGGTATAACTGCAGTCGCACAAAAGTTTGTCTGTGAGGACACCGCTCTCTGCACTGTGTATGGCTTATTTTGAATCAGTGAGTGATGAGATCACCTAAAGAAAGTGGAAAAAGGGGGCGCCCTTAGCTCAGTTGGTAGGGCGTCCCCCCCATGGGCCTCGGCCAGCAGCGGACCCGGGTTCGATTCCAGCCCGCGGTCGTTCTCTACATGTCACTCCCCTCTCTGCCCCATTTCAACTCTGTCTCTACACTATCAATAAAGCATAAAAAATGCCAAAAAAAATATATATTAAAAAAAAAAAAAAAAAAAAGGGGAAAAAGAAATTAGCCATGTGTTCACGCAAATATATACGGTATACAACTTTATCTTACCGACTTAGCTTCTATGACTCATCAGTACTGTAATCACTAGAACACATCACATGGTTGTTTATGGCACGGCAGCAAAGGGTAATATTATTGCTAATATTATAAGCTCTTTCTTTTTCACCAGACATGTATTTGCATCCTTGGTTGTAATTGTATATTTAAAGAGCACCTACAGTCCCCTCCAAAAGTATTGGAACAGTGAGGCCAATTCCTTTATTTTTGCTGTAGACTGGAAACATTTGGGTTTGACACCAAACTATGAATATGACACAATAGATCAACATTTCAGCTTTCATTTCCAGATATTTACATCTGGATCTGATACACAACTGAGAATATAGCATTATTTGTAAAAGAACACCACATTTTTAGGTGAGCAAAAGTATTGGAACAGATACACTTAAAATAAACTAAAGTGAATAAGATTTAATATTTTGTTGTAAATCCTTCGCTTGCAATAACTGCATCAAGCCTGTGACCCATTGACATCACAAAACTTTTGCATTCTTCTTTTGTGATGCTTTTCCAGGCTTTCACCGCAGCCTCATTCAGTTGCTGTTTCTTTTGGGGGGTTACTCTCTTCAGTCTCCTCTTTAGCAGGTAACATGCATGCTCTGGATATTGACTTAGCCAGTATAAAACCTTCCATTTCTTGCTCCTGATGAACCACTTTGTTGTTTTTGCAGTTTTTTTGGATCATTATCTTGCTGCATGATGAAAGATCTTCCAATCAGTTTGGTTGCATCTTTCTTTAAATTGGCAGACAAAATGTTTCTGTAGACTTCTGAGTTAATTTTTCAAGGTGAACCTTTAACAAAGTGATGGAAAGGCTAACGTTTGGAGAAAGAAAGGATCTGCTCATGATCCCAAACATACAAGCTCATCTGTGAAACACGGTGGAGGCAATGTCATGGCTTGTGCTTGCATGGCTTCTTCATTGATGATGTAACACATGATGGCAACAGCAAAATGAACTCAGAAGTTTACAGAAACATTTTGTCTGTCAATTTAAACTAGAAAATCCCGCGGAGATTTTGAAAGTACGGGCAGCCCTGCGCAGGCCGCCAATCCCCGCTTCGGCGGCGCCCCGCCCGTCGGCAGGGCCAGAACTCTCCTACGAACCGCCGCCGCGGGCTTTCCGAACTCCAGTCCCGAGTTGTGGCCGTCCCCTGATGCTGTGTATACAATTTGGTGATGATAGGTTGGAAATCCACAGAGCGAATGTGACTTCACTGTTTCAGGTCATGTAAGTTAGGGAAGAAAGAAAATAATGGCTGACCCCTATGGTCCAAGAGGCTTTATTGTAGAGCACCATGAGCTGTACATGTGTAAGAAATGTCAAGTCAATCAGAGTCAGGGGGCGAGGGGCGTGGCCTGTCAAACATTGCATTTTTGAATGATGGTTTTCGCATTTGTGGGGGCCCCTATGGGTTAATCTCGACAAGTTTAGAGGGCCATGCTACCACATGTCTTCTGCACATATCCTGCAAGTTTCATGATGATAGGACCTATGGTCAATTAGTTATGGCCAATTTGTTATTAAGCCCTGCCCCTGCATAAACGTTTTAGTCAATGGCGGCCATGTTTTCCAAGCTATCCTACTAATATTTTTTGGAGACGTGCGTCATAGTCCCCCGGGGCTTCGTGAGACATTTGGTGTTGATAAAGTAAAACTTGACAAAGTTGTGGATAAAACCCTGTTTTTCAGTTTATGCTAATTAGCCGAAAATATTTCCAGGTTGACTTTAATGATCCAAGAGGCTTTTTTGTAGAGCACCCTAAAATACACCTGTGGGAGAAATTTCAAGTCAATCGGACTTACGGTGTGCGGGGCGTGGTCTTTCTTCAGTCGGGGCTTAATAACAGCGCCCCCTAGCGGAAATTCAAAAAACTGTCCGAGAGGCTGTATTGTAGAGCACCATGAGCTGTACAAATGTAATACAGGTCAATCAGAGTCAGGGGGCATTTGTGGCGCCCCCTATGGGTTAATCTCGATAAGCTTTGAGGGACACGCTACCTCTAATGTCTAATGTGGTCAAGGGGAGGAGTCTAATGTGGTGAAGGGGAGGAGCCTAATGTGGCAAAGGGGAGGAGCCTAACGTGGTAAAGGGGAGGAGCCTAATGTGGTAGAGGGGAGGAGCCTAACATGGTAAAGGGGAGGAGCCTAATGTGGCAAAGGGGAGGAGCCTAACATTGTAAAGGGGAGGAGCCTAACGTGACAAAGGGGAGGAGCCTAATGTGGTAGAGGGGAGGAGCCTAACATGGCAAAGGGGAGGAGCCTAATGTGGTAGAGGGGAGGAGCCTAACATGCTAAAAGGGGATGAGCCTAATGTGACAAAGGGGAGGAGTCTAACATGCTAAAAGGGGAGGAGTCTAACATGCTAAAGGGGAGGAGCCTAATGTGGTAGAGGGGGGAGCCTAACATGCTAAAAGGGGAGGAGTCTAACATGCTAATGGGGAGGAGCCTAATGTGACAAAGGGGAGGAGTCTAACATGCTAAAGGGGAGGAGCCTAATATGGTAAAGAGGAGGAGCCTAATGTAGTAGAGGGGAGGAGCCTAACATGGTAAAGGGGAGCCTAACGTGGTAAAGGGGAGGAGCCTAACATGTTAAAGGGGAGGAGCTTAATGTTGTAAAGGGGAGGAGTCTAACGTGGTAAAGGGGAGGAGCTTAATGCAGAAAAGAGGATATATTGTAGAGCACCATGAGCTGTACAAGTGTAAGAAATTTCAAGTCAATTAATTTTCATTTTCCTTTATTTATTCTCGAAAGATCAATTGAGGGTTACCCTCTTTTACAATGACGTCGAGACAAATTACAAATACACAATATACAATTAGAATACACAACAAGCTTACAAAGAGACAACAAGAATTAAAACATTCAGATCAATTGAATAAAGCAGAACAATAGCCTAATTAAAACAGTTACAAGTGGAGTGGGGCTGATTCAAAATAATAACTTTAAATTGGTTAACAGTTACGAGTGTATTTATTTTAATTTGATGTTGTAGGCTGTTCCAGGAGTCAGGGGCACTGTGGCTAAAAGCAGTTTTACCAAGGTCAGACCGGGCATATGGAACATATAACATAAGCATTTCAGTTGAGCGGGTTTGATAAAGCCCATCTGAAATATGCAGCATTGTTGTCAAATAGAGTGGTAGTCAATCAGAGTCAGGGGGCATTTGTGGCGCCCCCTATGGGTTAATCTCGATAAGCTTCCAGGGACATGCTACCACAAGACTTCTGCACATACCCAGCAAGTTTGATGATGATAGGACCTATGGTTAAGGAGTTATTGCCAATTTGTTAATAAGCCCCGCCCCTGCGTAAACGTTTTGGGCAATGGCGGCGAAAAAAATTATCATGGCTGACCCCTATTGTCCGAGAGGCTATATTGTAGAGCACCATGAGCTGTACATGTGTAAGAAATTTCAAGTCAATCAGAGTCAGGGGGCATTTGTGGCGCCCCCTATGGGTTAATCTCGATAAGCTTCGAGGGAAATGCTACCACATGACTTCTGCACATACCCAGCAAGTTTGATGATGATAGGACCTATGGTTAAGGAGTTATGGCCAATTTGTGGATAGGCCCCGCCCCTGTGGCGCCCCCTATGGGTTAAGCGCGATAAGCATCGAGGGACATGCTACCACATGACTTCTGCACATACCCAGCAAGTTTGATGATGATAGGACCTATGGTTAAGGAGTTATAGCCAATTTGTGGATAGGCCCCGCCCCTGTGGCGCCCCCTATGAGTAAATCGCAATAAGCTTCGAGGGACATGCTACCACATGACTTCTGCACATACCCAGCAAGTTTGATGATGATAGGACCTATGGTTAAGGAGTTATAGCCAATTTGTGGATAGGCCCCGCCCCTGTGGCGCCCCCTATGGGTAAATCGCGATGAGCTTCAATGGACATGCTACCACATGACTTCTGCACATACCCAGCAAGTTTGATGATGATAGGACCTATGGTTAAGGAGTTATAGCCAATTTGTGGATAGGCCCCGCCCCTGTGGCGCCCCCTATGGGTAAATCACAATAAGCTTCGAGGGACATGCTACCACATGACTTCTGCACATACCCAGCAAGTTTGATGATGATAGGACCTATGGTTAAGGAGTTATAGCCAATTTGTGGATAGGCCCCGCCCCTGTGGCGCCCCCTATGGGTAAATCGCGATGAGCTTCGATGGACATGCTACCACATGACTTCTGCACATACCCAGCAAGTTTGATGATGATAGGACCTATGGTTAAGGAGTTATGGCCAACGTGTTATTAAGCCCCGCCCCTGCGTAAACGTTTTGGTCAATGGCGGCCATGTTTTTCAAGTTGTCCTACTAATCTTTTACGGGTATGTTTATTGTAGTCCCCCGGGGCTTCACGAGAAATTTGGTGTTGATACAGTAAAATTTCAGAAAGTTGTGGATAACACGCTGTTTTTCACTTTATGCTAATTAGCGGGAAATATTCCCTGAAGACTTTTTATGGTCCCAGAGGCTTTTTTGTAGAGCACCCTAACATACACCTGTGTGAGAAATTTCAAGTCAATCGGAGTTACGGTATGCGGGGCGTGGCCTCTCAAACTTTTTCAGTCAGGGCTTAATAACAGCGCCCCCTAGCGAAAATTCAAAAAACTGTATAATAGCACACCCCGTGGGGTGGGGACGCACGTTGTGTGAAATTTTTGCATGTCTGCGTGTAACGGAGGAGAAGCAGCTAGAAAATCTGGCGGAAGAATAAGAAGAAGTAAGAATAAGTATGGTGGAGAGTAATAATTACGGGCCCTCAATACATTGAGGGCCCGTAACTGGTTGTAAGATCCTCCATCATACAGCAAGATAATGACCTAAAAAAACTGCAAAAACAACAAAGGAGTTCATCAGGGGCAAGAAATGGACAGTTTTAGACTGGCCAAGTCAATCTCCAGAGTTAAACCCTAAAGAGAATATATTTTAACTGCTAAAGAGGAGACTGAAGAGAGTAAACAAACAACAACTGAAAGAGGCTGCAGTGAAAGCCTGGAAAAGCATCACAAAAGAAGAATGCCAAAGTTTGGTGATGTCAATGGGTCACAGGCTTGATGTAGTTATTGCAAGCGAAGGATTTGCAACAAAATATTGGGCCGGTTTCACAGACAAGGCTTAAACCTAGTCCGAGACTAAAATGCCCGTTTGAGCTGGATTAATTCAAAGCTACTTGCACAGACTCAGTTTAAAATAGTCTTAGATTAAAGCTATTCTGGATTAAACAAAGCCAATTGCAAGACGGACGACTAGAGCTACTCTAGGTCTAAATTTGATCTTAAATTAATCCTCCGAAGAGGCAGGTTTAACTTCAGTTTAGTGGTGTTTGTGAGAGAGCATGGACTATTTGGAATATCTAAATTAAGACCAACTCCCACTGCAGAGGCCAGCCAGAAGAGTACTTGTGGATAGGTGTTATCCAAAACATTTATTTGATGAACTTACATTTCGAGACTGCTTTCAATATGGAAAATGCACTGGAAATAACAACTTTGCTTGAGCTTATTAGATGGATACATTTAAATTGAAGATGTATTCAGCATAATAAAATGAGTGTCTAAAACAATTCTGTTTTCAAATGTGGTTGTTGTGATTTAAAATACCTACACACGAATAACAAAATGACAAAACACAACATTAACACCTTTTATTTTCTACTTATTAGTAATCACAATTGTCTCAGTACTGTACAGTGCCTTGCAAAAGTATTCATACCCCTTGACATTTTCGACATTTAGTCACGTTATAACCACACACGTACATTTATTTTATTGGGATTGAAACTGAAAGGTGTGGCGTGTAAAAGTATTCAGCCCCCTGAGTCAATGCTTTGTAGAACCACCTATCGCTGCTATTACAGCTGCAAATCTATTGGAGTATTTCTCTACCAGCTTTGCCCATCAACAGACTGAAGTTTTTGCCTATTCCTCTTTAAAAAATAGCTTGAGCTTCAGATTTAGCATCAGATTGGATGGAGAGCGTTTGTCAACAGCTATTTTCAAGTCTTCCCAGAGATTCTCAATTGTATTGAGGTCTGGACTTTGACTAGCCTGGTCCAACCAGACCATCGTACTTCATTTCATTTGTACAGAAGGTCTGGAAGTGCTGTAATTGGCAAACGTTAACTCACTTGGAGGCGGGTGTCTGTCGAAGTTTAAAACTATTGGATCTGCCCAGTGCCACTCTGGATTAGCCAACCAATCGCATCACGTTTGGTCATCACGTGTGTCATGAGCCGGCTTTTGATGGTGCCTTCCAGTTGGACAGGGAACTCGGAAATTTCCGACTTCACTACATATTGTAGTCTATGAATCTACCGGTACCTGGCAACAGTAACTTGTTAGAGCCTAACGTTTAGTTATTTGGACGAGAAAGGTTTTAGGCGTCCATACTTTCGCGAGCAGATGCACTGGAACACAGACAGGTTGGAACTAGGGCTGGGCGATATGGGCAAAAATCAATATCTCGATATTTTTTTACTATATCTCGATACACGATATATATCTCGATATATTTCAAATCTCCTCTAGAGCACATCCTAAATGCTCAATTTAATTTATTTTTTGCATAACATCACACCAGTAATATGATTTAAATAGTCCCTGCAAAATGTGTCTGCACTAACAATGCATTAGGCTACATGAAACATGTTTATATTCTTTAGTGCTTTCTTTTGGAACAATTTGAAACTTGCACATGGCAAAGAGTTTGCACATTGATTATGGAATATTGATTATTCCACATCCTTCCACTCCCATACAATGGATCCAGCATTATTTTATTTGGAAACAGTTTTTTCCATCTTCTGTTAATCTGTAAACTGAGAACACTAATTATGACTCATTACAACCACTTACTAATTGTTTATCACCACTAACCCCCTGAAGATAGCAGCCACACTTTAAATGCAGAACCGGTTTTGATCCATAATAGTAGTCTATGTGTATAAAAGGCTCTGACATGTATAATGGTTACTGTCGCTTTAAGAGCAGTTGCTCCCAGTCTATAGTGTAAGTTAAGTTTCGTTTTCTGCCTGTTAGTCCGAGAGAGAGATTCATGCGAGTGCAAACAGCAGGTGGCTCATCGTCCCTCTGTTACCTGCCTTATTGTTTAATTCTCCTGTATTTAGTTAATGAAAATAAAACTGGAAGACAATCAGAGGATTTAAATAAATACGGCTGAGAATAATATAGTCTAAAGAAAGCAAAGTCTCATCATCATCATTCCTTGCATTCTAACCGATGCACCATTCCTGGATGCTATTCATACCTATTGATCTAGCCCTCCTGCATTATCACTAAAACATTGTTTTATTTTATAAAAAATACTCGCAAATGTAGCCTACTTTACATAGACTTTTAGTTAATAAACGGTGTGCACATCCCTTGGTGCTGACATGGACCTATTATAAGAGGCTGCCCGTAATAAATGTGATGCCGTGGTTGGACCAAAAACTCCCCCGGCGCTCGTTCGCCTTCCTCTCATAAGGACCAGGCTCTGTACAGCGGCCGCTTATACTGTCAAGCGCCCGCCACCTACAAAAAAGGTCCATGCTATGAACGACAGCCGCCATCGCCGTCTTTCGCGCCCCCTCCACCCGCTCGTTCGGCTGTCATAAGAGCATAAGAGCCCTCGTCTTTTTTCTCCCCCTCTCGTCGTTGTTTTCTACGGTGGCGCTGAGCATTCACCAAATAAAAAAAAGTTTCACAGCAGGATCTCGTAATTACGAGATAATATCTCGTAATTACGAGAAAAGGATCTCGTAATTACGAGAAAAGGATCTCGTAATTACGAGAAAAGATCTCGTAATTACGAGATAAGGATCTCGTAATTACGAGATAAGGATCACCCTCTCATTCATTAATAACGATGTCTGTGTGTGTGTGTTTGTGTGCAGACGAGGTGAACCTAGCCATAGGAAAACGTAGGCAATAGCCTTGGTTTCCGGACTACAATGGGCCCCATAATCAATACAATTAATTTGAATATTTGTTTACTGTTCATTCATTAATCAGCGATCGCATCGGGTACTGAGGGACACACTTTCGGCTTTACGCCCGTGATCAGCTGCTGAGGTCCAACTGGGCTTTTCTCCTGAATAGTCCCAGTGACTGCATATCTGCACAAAGTTGACATGGCTATACTCATTGTCATGCCCTCCTTGTAGAAAGTTCTTATGTGTTTGTATGAGTCATGGATCACACCGAGTTTAACGACTGCATTTAATCAAAGCATTCAATAAAACCGCGCTCCGATAAACAGGAGGTAAAAGTGAACTAGCCCACCGGGCATTCTGATTGGATGAGGCAACACGGTACGGTGGCTCCGGTGGCTCATAATGATTAAACTGCATATAAAAAGTGAAAGTGTGTCCCTCATTTCCCGATGCGATCGCTGATTAATAATTAATGAACAGTAAACAAATATTTAAAATAATTGTATTGATTATGGGGCCCATTGTAGTCCGGAAACCAAGGCTATTGCCTACGTTTTCCTATGGCTAGGTTCACCTCGTCTGCACACAAACACACACACACAGACATCGTTATTGATGAATGAGAAGGTGTTCCTTATCTCGTAATTACGAGAATATCTCGTAATTACGAGATAAGGATCTCGTAATTACGAGAAAAGATCTCGTAATTACGAGATCCTTATCTCGTAATTACGAGATATTATCTCGTAATTACGAGATCCTGCTGTGAAACTTTTTTTTATTTGGTGAATGCTCAGCGCCACCGTAGTTTTCCATGGCGATAAAAGTAAACACTCACAGGGCACAGACTACGTCACAGGTGCGCGCCCAGGAGACTCTGGTTGGGAGGGGGGAGTGAGTGAGTGGCCAATGCATGTTAGTCCGTGAGGCAGAGAGCCACAGGAAAGAGCGAGAGAAGCGAACACCAGCGAGTTTGCCGGTGGCGGCTAAAAAAAACACATTACGTGCCAATTTGTATTCGATGGTCGCGATAGGGTCATTTTATACATCCCCTGGAGCACATCTCGCGATATATCGAATATATTCGATGTATCGCCCAGCCCTAGTTGGAACTCGGAACTACCAAGTCGGAAATCTCCTTCTTTCGAGTATAAAGGAACGCAGCATTCAACTGAAACTGGAGCGTTCTCAGCCACTCGCTCTGTTCGCTGATTGGACGATCGTAGATTCTCCGGAGAATCTGGGAAATGCGCTGTACACCCAGACTGACTACTGAAGGGAAAATGAAATTTGGCCGGAAGTAGGCGGGCGGGCGGAGCCAGGCTAGACTTTGACTGGACCATTCGAACACATGACTATGCTTTGATTTAAACCATTCCATAGTAGATATGGCTGTATTTTTAGGCTAGTTGTCCCTCTGGAAGGTGAACCTCCACCCCAGTCTCAAGTCTTTTGCAGACTCTAACAGGTTTTCTATCCTGTATTTGGCTCCATCCATCTTCCTATCAACTCTAACCAGTTTCCCCTTCCCTGCTGAAGAACAGGACCCCCATAGCATGATGCTGCCACCACCACCATGTTTCACGGTGAGGATGGTGTGTATAGGGTGATGTGCAGTGTTAGTTTCTGCCACACATTGCATCTTGCATTCAGGCCAAAAACTTCAAGTTTGGTCACACAGCATCAACTAATGCCAGTAAGTGCTACACACACTTGATTGCAATGAGTTGATGCAGTGTCACCGAAGTACTCTCACAGAGCTGAAAGACTCTGTGTCTTCACAGAAAGCGAATGAACGAGAGACGTCGGTTAGTATGGATTACGATGAGGTAATGTGTTTATGTTGTAAATAATGACTTTCAGATGAATAATGGTCGACTCATCTGATGATGGTGAGGCAAAGTTAACTATGTTTTAGTAGGCTATCGCTCATTCATTTAGGAGTAAACACTGCAGTCTAGTTCGCACTGTGTATACGTTGCTTGGCAACGCCCTCCTGCTCGTCTACCACTCTCCCTTTTAGCTTTTCTTCATTGCATTTTCTTTTTTTTCTTTGAAGGTTCAGCCCCATTATCAGTCATTATGACGACAAACAACTGTCTCAAACAAGGCTCCCGCTCCCCTTCCCTCACCTGGAGGGATAGGCTTCTCAAATCGCGTTGTTGCGCCACACTGAAATCTGCGACCAATACGGATATGTGACCAAAGAGCCTGCACGCGCAAACCGAAAATCGGACTGGGTGTGCGACCAGACCAAACGCAGTAATAAAAACTATTTAAAAACGTCTTTCTTTGCACTGATGGTCTCGTTTGCTGTTAAAGGTAATTTATGATTATCAGAGGAAACATGAGGCTGTTTATAAGATATTTAAATGTTACTCGGAGCTGCTTTAAGTCTTATTTACTTAAATTTATTTTAAGTCTATCTGTTCCATTACTTTTGCTCACCTAAAAATGTGGTGTTCCTTTACAAATAATGCTTTCTTCTCAGTTGTGTATCAGATCCAGATGTAAATACCTGGAAATGAAGGCTGAAATGTTGTTTTATTGTCTCATATTCATATTTTGGTGTCAAACCCAAATGTTTCCAGTCTACAGCAAAAATAAAGGAATTGGCCTCACTGTTCCAATACTTCTGGAGGGGACTGTATTATGTTTTTTTCATAATTTCTGACCTATAAATCCTGTTATAATGTTTTACAGTCATGCTAAATTATACCAAAGTGTCAGATAATGATGTACATGCATTTTAGACAAATTCCCTGCTTACTGTCTGGGGTGGCTGCAGGTGGCTGTGCACAGCCTCAACACTCCGATGCCAATCGCGGCACCCTAGTGCCTAGTTTCCTGGATTGCATGACTGTAACCCCCTCCCCGCCTGTTCAAATCTGCCCGCGCTCACACTGCAGTCTGCTCAGTGTAACGTGAAACTAGGGGGTGTGCCTGTTGTCATGGAGTTACCGGCCTGCTCTGATAAGCCAAGTTCAATCAACAAATCGATCGATTTACTGTGCAATTCCAAAAAAGGCAGTGTGCCTTTTTTTCACGGCAGCAGCACCAGTTGTAGTGCTGATTAGAATGAGCAACTGCACTTTCCTTTAAACAACACTGCTGCCGCTGTGTGTGTTCAGACTTCAGAATTTGCATCAAAGCCTTTTTGATAATAAAAATGAGAGGCTTTAATTAAACGCTGTCCATGCGTTGGAGGTGAATGTAACTTACTCGGCTGAAAACAGAAACTAACGGAAGCTCGCTGTACAGTCCCTTCAGTCGCGCTGTCAGCTTGACGACATGACTCTGTGTAATCGGGCTCGAGACAGGCTAAAAACATCAGTGTTTCCCCCAGCGCTTTATGGCTAAGGCGGCCTGCTGGCGAAAATAAAAGCAGCACTGTTCTATGGGGATATTAATGAATGAATTTTCAATGCCGTTTTATTTGTATGTTTTAAATTGGGAAATACATGTTCCAAAACGACCAATAACCTCTATATTTAAAAAGAAATCAAGCAAAAAGGCTAATAATAACCATTAATGAATTATAGGCTATCGCATCACAGTAGGCCTATTGTCCACAATAATTGCACAACAAACCCCCATCCAAAAAGGAACTTTAAAAAGTTGAAATTGCACTTTGATGTACATACACATGTTAAGTGTATGGTCCATTATTTGTATTTAGTGTGTCTGTGCATAGTATTGCACCAAAACAGTAGAATTTCTTTAATTGTATTTTGTACTGTCTGCTTGTTTGCACAAAATTTGTACCTGCACATGGCAAACAAAATTGCACAACTGTAAGGTCAGTGTCTGTTGTATTTTGTATTTAAATAAACAGTTGTCTATTTCTTTAGTGCGCATTGGCATATTTGAGCGGGGGTATTTTGCGCCGCGCCTCCTGTAGCCCTAGGCTGTGACCACGTTGACTAAGACATTTCCTGGGGGAAACACTGAACATATTGCGGAAGCTGCTCCCATACACAATTTTAACGGGCAGGATTTTCCCTACTTTCATTTGGCAGTTTTTCTGCAGGGCGGCTCACTCGCTCACACTGGTGAGGTCTCTGGGTGATTTTTACCGTCACAACGTTCCACTCGCTGCTTTGTGGGGCTTTGTTTGAAGGTGATTTAACATCACGGCCATAGAAGAATGCTGTAACATATTTTGCATTGCACTGTTGACCCACACTGGACATTTAATGCACGCAAATTGCAGAAATGAAGCGTCTGCAGCGTGCTCGCGACCACTCGTGAACTCGCATCCTGGACGTCTCTCATGTACCCAAAAAAATATAATAAAGTAAAACCCCCGATTTACTGATTTCTATTGCGCACAAGTCGACAATCGACACATTGTTCACATCCCTAGTTCAAACGCAGTGCAGACGGAGACAGAGGGCAGTTATATTTAGACTCTCAACAGAACGTTTTTGCAGAGGCTAAACTGCAGTAACAAAGTTTGACTGATAAATAGCATAATAGGTCCTCTTTAAAGTGCATATTGCAAGCCTATCGCACAATAATGTTAATGATACTAAGAATCATGCATGCTCATAACTTGCTGTCTGATAATTTTTTTGTATGGACAGCCAGCTACATCCCTGGAGGCTCGGTGGAGGATCTGTTTCCAGGGACATGGTACTTGACACGAGTGGATGACAAACATCGCAGGGAATACGATCGAAGACCTCTGGACCATGACCTGTCAGCAGAGCCAGAACATGTCCGCTCCATCACTGCTACGGAGGTACAGTATTTCTTTATTCGCCATCAAAAGAGTGATCAGTTTGTTTATTATTTCACACCCTTAACATTGTCAGACTGACTGATTGATTGATTGATTCAATGTATTTCAGACATATAAAACGCAAACAAAAACAGACTTTTGACGTTTTGTCAATGGGTAACTCTTTACAATATTCTGGGATTTTTACTACCTCCGAGGTAAAATTCCCGGCGCGATCTGCCTTTCCATGTCAGTCGCTTTTACACAGTAGTGCGAGGGTAAAAATGCCTGTTTATAGCCATATTATTGAGGAAATAAACTCAAAGCAATATAAAAGGACAAAATAAAGACGAACAAACAGAATTTCAAAAATAGTACAATAAAATTAAAATAAGCTTAAATAGAGTAAATCTTGTATTACCGGAGAACATAACATGAAACGCTGTTGAATATATGAATGAGAAATCCCTAATGTATTTTCATTAAATGCAGTAGTTCTGAAATATTCAGTGCTTGATAAAACAGCTGTACATTCTTGAAGTTCACGGTCTGTATTTCTCTTCCAGCACATCCCAAGTCCAGCCAAGAAGATGCCTCGCATCCCTACAGCCTCAGCTTGCACAGAGGCTGCCATTAGCAACTGACCTCACTCAGTTTACCTATGATGACCGCTATCAACATTCAACAGTTTGTAACTGTAAGAACTAGAAAGACTACCAGAGTCTAGAAGGTTGGACAGGTCCCACAGTGTGCCCTTCAACATCGTTATGAATTCAAAACAGTGGGTCATTAAAGTGTTGTATGGAGACACTTCTCAACTGCCTGTATCCTTCCCTATCTCCCCATAATGCTACTGTTTTTCACAACTAGGCTTAATACTGTTGGACAGTAAACTCTATGTTGGACCTTGGCATCTATTTTTAACACAATACTCTTTTGTTTTAACAATCCTTTATTTAACACTTTTACATATTTTTCTTCATTGAGTGCTGCTGATCTTGGCAGCTGGAAGCCAGTGACAGGAAGTGGAACTGGATATAACCAATATGGCTTCAGAACTCTGTTGATTGAAGGAACTAAACAGGGCCCACTTTCTTTTTAACTAGGTTAATGTATCAAAGTAGGGCTATGATCAAACATCAAGAAGAGTGGGACACAAGACTGAAGGTAATGCTCCTCCCACAATGCACTGCACACAGTGGAGGGAGCCTACTTTAAACGTTACTTTTTCTTGACTGCTGTAGCTGAGCGAATAAAGGCAACATGTTATCATTCATCCACATACAAGATGTCAGCTGTCGCATATTTTGTGATCCTCAAACAGAAGGCAGGTTATTTTACATAAATACATGTTAAAGTGAAAATATTTTGGATTCAACTAATATAGTAGTTTTGCTATTTGTCTTATATTGAGTTGTAGAAAAACCCATTGAGTGATTCAGTACTGAGTAGCTGTTCAGGAAATGTATTATCACATGTAACATACTTCATTGATTATGTTTTATTTTTTCTGTTGAAGGGACAATTGATTAAATCAATTGAATCAATGATTCAGTCAAAGTTTTTCATATGACTAATCAGATTGGATAAAGTTGGGCTGCAACTGATAATTACATTCAAATCACAAAATGTATACATGTGAGGTAAGGGTTAATACTTGAGAAAGAGAGAAATAAAAAAAATACCTAGTAAGTTAGTTCAAACGACTGCAGTACTCATGCTTCAAGCCTCTGTGAGGTCTTTTTATTGTATTGTTACTCAGCAATGGAACTCAAAGTACAGTATTGTCAACAGCAGTGATTTCTAACATTTCTAATCTAAACCAGTGACGCCACAATTCAGGACATCCCCATCAAATACATGTAGCTGCGCTGGCTCTGCCTTAGGAACATTTTTATCAGCATAAAAAGAGGTGGCAGAAGTCGCATTATATGGAGTTTAATTTGTGCCAAGAGTTGGTAAAATATTACCCATTGCCCATTTTTAAAGTGTATGCAATATACGAGACAGTTCATTATAGACACTTCAGAGTTTTTTGTGATGTGAAACCATATTGTCAGGCAGTTTTGCAGATTGCCTGTTAAACTTCAGTGTTTCATTGTTTTTGTCTTTCCATGTAAGTTTGATTGAAATAGCTAATGCTTAACATTCATTTATGCTTAAACTTTAATTCCAAAGGGCATTGTTTGCTTTTAAATGCAGCATACAGAGCTGAACAGTAATTTTTTTCTGTCAACAAATTCTTGAAAGGGCCGTGTATGGATTTGTCTAAATTTTTCCCTCTTTAACATTAACATTGATTTGATAATATATGCTGTATACATATGTTGAAACTGATTTTTTTTTAAATCAGCCTTAAGAGACATAACACTGTTGGTTTGTTCCTGTTGACGGTTGGACTGGGTCATAAACTTGCACACGGGGATCAGCGAGTCTGGACAGTTGATGTAAAGGCGACTACATTCTTGAGAAGCCTTATGTATGTATGGACTGTAAACAGACAAAAGAATTTCTTTGAATAATGTACAGATATTATTTTTAATTGTACAATTAGAGTTGGTTCCTCTGGAGTCGAGCCTTGCTCACACCAGAACACACGCACACACTGTCAGTGAAGGTTCTTTTTAGGAATTATATTCTGTGTTGTGTGTTTTACAGGGCCTTTCTCAGAGATCACATCATCTTCACCAATTTCGATGGTTATGTACAGTACAAACAAAGATTATGTATTCTTTGTAGATTTAAATAAATGGATGTCTTGGATGAAGTGTGTGTGTGTGTGTGTGTGTGTGTGTGTGCCTGTATAGATACTGTGTGCGCGCCGTACATTTGGCCTCACTCACGGACAGTGAAACTGGGTGACTTCCTAGCTTGGAACAAAGGTTGCGTTCCGAATCGCATACTTTCTACTATATAGTATGTAGAAAAAAGATTTAGGATGTCCCGATTCTTGTGGCCAGATTTAGGATGGTTAGAAGTACCCGGATGTCCTACTTCATGCGGCCAAGATTGTTAGGCCGTGTCCGAACTGCCATACTAGCGTCCTACATACTCACCATCTACTGCATACTCTCTACTCAAAGATCGATTGTGTATGCGAGCTGCGTCGAAACGTTCTCAGTTGAAGTATACTCAAGCAATGAAGAATTTCTTCTTCTTCTTATAAGATTCAGGCAGTTTACACTGTTAAGCTTATAACCGCCCTCAACAGGTTAGATATTGAACTAGATTTTTACAGTCCTGTGTTCATCATCTGTGTTTTAGACCTCTTGTTTTATAATAATTATATTTTGAGGCGGAGGATCCCTCCGACGCTCTGTCCGGTGTTCTGACATTTTCTGCTCCCTCGTCAGATTTTGCTACCTATCAGAAAATGCTACCTTACGTCATTGGTAGCGTATTTGATCTGTAGACCCATTAACTCTATCAAACGATGCTCCCAGTACGAATCACGTTATTTTACACCACTACTCATCCAATGTACACTGTAGGAATATTGGGAGCATATTTTGATGCTGCTTTATAACGTGTTTATTGAATATTTCAGGGGTACAGTAAGCTTTGTGAGACCCATTGTCTTTATCAAATAATGCTCCCACTACAGAATCACGTTACTTACACCACTAGCTACTCACCCCTTGTAGCCTACACTGAAAGCTTGGGGAGCATATTTTGATGCTCCTTCATAACGTTATTATAGATTTAGTAGGGTATAATGTGAGAGTGAGATCAATTGTCTCTATCAAATAATGCTCCCACTACAGAATCACGTTATTTTACACCACTACCCATGTACACCCCCCTCCCACCACCGACGAAAACTTTCTCCACTCTGAGTCCGGTTAAGTTAACGCTAGCCTAGCCTATCATTTTATTTCTATATTCAGCAGCAAAGCTAGTATCTACATGCACATTTGTACATGCTCACAGGTCAAAAGGCGCAATTTAAACATATGTGTAGCATAATTGCACAGTTAAATTTTTTTTTTAAAGAAAATACCATCAGCCAAAAAGGTAGCAGAATCTGACGGATGCTCACGCAGGATTATTATTTTCGGAATGCGCATGCGCAAAACCACTAGGGAGCAAAATCTGATAGGTAGCAGAAAATGACAAGTCACCGGCTCATCAGCACTCAGCTGTCTGTGAGTTGAGCTGGACGAGCCGCGGTGTGTGGAACAGCGATCTGTTCTAATCTCTCTCCACTATCAGACTCACTGTTGTTAGGTATTTATCTTCATCTCTTATCTATTGTAAGAGTTTATGAATGACTGCACGTACATCTGTCAGATCGCGGAACCCCAAACAATGTTGTTGCCTAGCAACTTGCTCGAAAATATTTCATTTTCCTGGGCGGGTAGAATTGACCCAATGCATTGTGGGGCGGTTGAGTAGGAAAAGTATACAATCGATTCATAGGGCCTATCCGAAAAGTCCAATCTCCTAACCTATAAGCCTCCTTTCCTATGCCTTAACCCCTAAACGTCATCGGGGTTAAGGAGAGATGAAAGGTGCTTCCTATCGAACATAGGAAAGGACAGCACCGTTTCAAATGAATTCTGAAATGAAAATGATGTTGAAATGAACTGCCCCCAGTAACTTCATTAAATGTGAAGTTGGTATTTTATTTTCTTATGGTGTAAATTATGTGCTACGAAAATAACTAAATTATGATTGGTCTTTTATGAGTTCTTTATTATCTTAATGGGGGGGTATTTTGTTTTAGCTGAGTTAAATCTTCCTCTCTTCTCTTCTCCTCTCCACTCTTCTGTTTTGCCTCTCTTTCGTATTCGTGTAGAGTCGGTAAACTCCGGCGGTGGCTTGTTGCTTTAAATCTTGCCACCGTAAAGGATTATGGGATACCACTATCTCCTTTCCTTTAGCATAGGTTGGTCAGGAGTAACCTATGCTAAAGGAGGGTTAAAGGATGAATCGAGGCTCCTTTCCTATGCCTTTCCTAAGCATTTTGGGAATTCGGATCACCTATCCGCCGAGTACTTCCGGTTCATATCGATAGGAAAGGAAATTTCCTATGCAAAAAAAAGTTTTCGGATAGGCCCATAGAGACAGTGCATGAAATAGGCCACGCCCATGGCCACGCCCATCGTGGGGGAAAACATTGAACAGCGCTCCATCCACTTTGTATTGAAGGAGACCTGTCTTCTGCAAACAAACTTAATTAAAATTTAATCAAACATCCATTTAAGAAAAAAACGTTACTTTCTTGAAAGCCACGACTCTTGTTTGTCTATTTGAGCTGTTTTTGTGAAACATAATTGAGTAGTTTTCAATATTGAGGTGTTTTTGTCCGGTCGGACCGGGTCGGACCCATCGTGGGGGAAACCGTTGAAAACCGTTCCATTCACTTTGTATTGAAGGAGACCTGTCTTCTGCAAACAAACTTAATTAAAACGTAATCGAACATCCATTTAACAAAAAAACGTTACTTACGACTCTTGTCTGTCCATACGAGCTGTTTTTGTGAAAAATTATTGAGTAATTTTCAATATTGAGGTGTTTTTTCCCGTCCGTGAGGGTTAGCCTATGGTTAGCCTACAGCAGAAGGCTAACATTAGCCTAGCATTCAGCATACATTAGTTAAGAGTTTTGTCTCGATATTGAAAATTACTCAATACTTTTTCACCAAAACAGCTCGTATAGACAGACAAGAGTCGTGGCTTTAAAGAAAGTAACGTGTATTTGTGAAAGGCATGTCGTATTACGTTTTTATTAAGTTTGTTTGCCGAACACGGGTGTCATTCAATATAAAGTGGATGGAGCGCTGTGTATTGTTTTCCCCCACGATGGGCGTGGCCTCAGATTATGACGCGTTATGCACTGTCTCTATACCCAAAATCTTCCCGGAAGTTAGTACTCATCCGGGAATTTCTCACATACCCAAACTCGCATACCCAACCGTCACATAGGCCTACTCAAATTGAAGTCAAAATGAGTATGAGTAGGACGTTAGTATGGCAGTTCGGACACGGCCTCTGTGTTGAAAAGTGCATCCTATTTGGGCGATTCTGACCCACAATCCAGTGCGCACGTGAAGTGACGTAACATCGACGAAGCCTCCATATGAAAACAAACGGGGATGTGACGGATATAAAAGCAAGAGGCAAGATGAAGGCGCAATGTTATGATGAAATAAGAGAGTAAAGTATGTCCCAATAGTATGCCTACTGCACCCTAACTAGATTCTTTTTATCGTCGGATGTAGTATGTAGAATAGAAAAAAGAAAGAGTATGTGATTTGGAGCGCAACCTTAGGATGTCCCGATTATTGTGGCCAGATTTAGGATGGTTAGAAGTACCCAGATGTCCTACTTCATGCGGCCAAGATTGATGGGTTGCGTTCCGAATCGCATACTCTTTCTTTTTTCTATTTTACATACTACATCCGACGATAAAAAGAATCTAGTTAGGATGCAGTAGGCATGTTTTCATATGGAGGCTTCGTCGATGTTACGTCACTTCACGTGCGCACTGGATTGTGGGTCAGAATCGCCCAAATAGGATGCACTTTTCAACACTAACAATCTTGGCCGCATGAAGTAGGACATCCGGGTACTTCTAACCATCCTAAATCTGGCCACAAGAATCGGGACATCCTAAATCTTTTTTCTACATACTATATAGTAGAAAGTATGCGATTCGGAACGCAACCGTAGTGTTGAAAAGTGCATCCTATTTGGGCGATTCTGACCCACAATCCGCACGTGAAGAGACGTAACATCGACGAAGCCTCTATATGAAAACAAACGGGGATGTGACGGATATAAAAGCAAGAGGCAAAATCAAGGCGCAATGTTATGATGAAATAAGAGAGAATTTTTTTTTTTTTTAAAGAGAACGCGCGAAATCCAGATGGAGGGCAGGAAGTGAAGTCTGCCCATAGAACTGCTGTGTGAATAAGTCAAGATGCCTATGTTCTGTGCAGTTTACGGCTGCTCAAATCGTTCTACCCGTGAAAAAGACAAGAGTTTTTTTAGAGTACCAATGGTTGTCGTCCATAAAGGTGAGAAATGTAAAAAGCTCACAGAACAACGCCGTAAAAAGTGGATTTTAAACCTACGTCTGCGGTCGGGAGGAGCAGAGTCTGTTTACTCTCGTGTCTGCAGCGACCACTTCGTCAGAGGTATGTTAGCAGCTAGCTAACTAACTTTGTTTTTTTGTGGCTGTGTTTATATAGCATTAGGGTGTTGTTATAGTAATAGTAATGATTTAAGTTACCAGTAGTCTAATATGGGCTTCATTGGGATTTTTTAGGCGTCCCTAGTGCTTTGGGTGACGTTGAGTCGGTAGACTGGGCTCCGACGGTCAAGCTCGGTTACGAAACCACTCAGCCGAAATCTGAGGCATCTCTTCAACGAGAGCAAAGGATGAAGCTGAAGGAGGACCAACAAAGACGGTCGGCATGTGCAGTGGCTATGTTGGATCTCCAACAGACAGCTGAGAGCCCAGGTATGAGCCCAGATCTGATGCAGCCAGCTGACAACCCACAATCAGAGGACATCAGTGGGAATGGAACATTAAATTATCAAGGTAAACTATTGTACTAAGATGTGTAACTAGCATATTATTACATAATACAAATGTGATTATCAGAAAATATAGGCAAACCTCGAATTAGGTTTTCAAAATAGACCCTATAGCCTTCCTCCCCCATAGGTCCATCCCTGAAAGACAGGCCATAAGTTAATGCTAAGGGTTAGTATGTGGCCTGTCTGTCAGGGATGCACCTATTGGTTAGGATGTCGGCCATACTTAATCCTGTAGTTTATCTGAGTCTGCGTATCCTATTGTGTTTCAATAAACCACAATACTCATTGAAATACACAAGTGCAATGTGATTAAAAACTTTGATAACCACTGAATACATAGAATAAATCTGATTAACATATCAACTGCTTTTAGGATACATTTTTTAAATGGTAAAGAGACTTTGTGGACAGTGGACACCCTGTATAATTGGACCAGAGACAGTGTTTCCCGCAGGATTTTTTTCAGCAGCGGTGCTGTGGTCCCCGAACCCTCTAGGGGGGTCCGGGGGCATGCCCCCCCGGCCAATTTTTTTTTGTACCATGTACATTGGAATCCATGAATCTGGTGCACTTTGAAAGGAGAATATGCACTTAAATCCTATTGACACAGTCCTGTGTATTACTGTAGATAGGATTATTGGTGTTGTAACTTTGCCTTTTGTGTCTTACAGATTTTGACATTTTTGTATAGAAATTAATATTTAAACAAATGCCACAACGCAAAAATTATTTGCACAATTTATTTACAGATTTTTGCCTAATGCTTAAACACTAAGGGTGTATTCACACATGGAAAGTCCGTTAGTTCACTTGCTTTGGTCCAGACCAAATGGAATTTGGATTTTTTTTTGTTGGTGTGGTCCACTTTCATATTGCCCCTTTTGCAAGTGAACCAGCATTACGAAGCAAAACCACACGTGATCTGAGGTCATTCATTCATTGGACAGACATTCTGGGGTGGAGAGAAGCAGGAAGAACGAAGTAAAAACTGCGAATTTATCATTGATATAATATGGGGTTAAAAATAATAAAAATGCCTACATATAACCTATAAATAAAGAAGAAAAACATCAAATTATTGTTGTTTCATATGGTTACAATATGAAGCCCTATGACAATGCCACGTTAGGTGGCTTCTAGCCTACGATGTGAAACATAATTTTTACTGTATTTTTGCTGCTGGACGCGAGGCTCGCGTGAAGAATAGGCTCAAACTGAAACACAGCTGATTAAGCTGTGTATCAGCTGGGTGTCAGTTCGGCGCAGTTCAGCACCAAACTGACACGTCGGGGACAGTATTGACGGTCCCGTTGGGAAGAACAATAAAAACACACACTTCATGCAAAGCGCAGCGTGAACCTGTTGGCACTGTAGGCTACGGGAGACGCTCCTCTCCATCTGATCGCTGATCCGCACGCGTCATTATCAAATGTAATATTTTCGCTCGGGGCTCCCGGTCAAACCACAACTAATGCCTCATTTCCAGCGAGTAGAGCGGGTCGTATCGGAGCGGTTCGGTCCGGATAGTTTGGCTTTTCATTTGCCAAAAGTTGGGTAGGGTACGGTTTAAGCGCACCTAACCGCTCTGAGCCGCTCCCAATCTCAGTACTCCTCCGTAGGGGTACTAGCCGCCTGAAAGCGGTCCGAAAATGCGGAGCGACACACCCCCGTCATTTGATTGGTCGAAAGAATCATTTCCGCCATGTGTAGTCATCTCGGCAAGAGTGAAGAGAGTCTTGTGTTTTGTCGAAAATGTGAGCACAGCACTGTTTATTGTGTGGTGTTTTTCCTCGTCAATAAATTAATCAGTTGGTTACACTGTGTCCCACTGCTGGTCACGTAGCTGCCGCAGCCAGCGCTGTTCGCTCATGAGTTACACCGAGCCGTTTCTCTGTGTTTTAGCCATAGATAGTAGGCTAGTAAATACACGTTCACAACAACACGGGGGGAATAAATAAAGAAGCGGCTGGTTTGACCAAGCAAAAACGAGAGACCGCTGGCTTGACCACAGTTGGTAGAAAGAATCATTTCCGCCGTGTGTAGTCACCTCGGCTAGAGTGAAGAGAGTCTTGTGTGTTGGCGAAAATGTGAGCGTAGCACTGTTTATAGTGTGGTGTTTTTCCTCGTCATTAAATGAACCAGTTGGCTACACTGTGTCCCACTGCTACGATGTCACGTAGCTGCCGCAGCCAGCACTGTTCGCTCACTGTATATCAGTTGCACCGAGCCGTTTATGTGCTCACAACAACACGGGGGGAATAAATAAAGAAGCGGCTGGTTTGACCCAGCAAAAAAGGGGGACCGCTGGCTTGACCACAGCTGTTCCACAGCCCGATAGTTTGACCCACATTCTGGCGGCGGCTATCGCAGTCCAGCCGAAACCCCGCCATACCCGTAAAGGTAGGGTCATAAACCCCGCCCTACCAGTAAAGGTAGGGTCGGCGG
Source organism: Hyperoplus immaculatus (assembly GCA_949357725.1). Taxonomy (NCBI): domain Eukaryota; kingdom Metazoa; phylum Chordata; class Actinopteri; order Uranoscopiformes; family Ammodytidae; genus Hyperoplus; species Hyperoplus immaculatus. The sequence goes on along the minus strand of OX442365.1, from coordinate 60,436 downwards.
TGGAAACAACACCAAGATTCTTAAAAGTGAGCTGTCCCGCTCTGAGCCGCTCTGACCCAACCCGCTCTACTCGGTGGAAATGAGGCATAATCTTCCTAACAATGGCGACAACAACACTTTCCCATAATGTGAAGCTGATGGCGATTTATTAAAAAAGAAAAGAAAGAAAAGGCGCAGTGCTTCCTGCAAAATGGGTCGGATCGAGTCCAGCCAAATTCACACCACAAACGAACTGCAGCAGAGTGCGTTTCGAAGCGCATCGAGACCACCTCTTCAGCTGGGTCTCGGAGCGTTTGTTTGGTCCGCCCCCGAGTGCGATTGCTGTATTCACACCTGTCTGAAAGATGCGCACCGAAGGTGGAAGTGCACCTGAGTTCGTTTCAACCGAACTAAACACAGCATGTGTGAATACACCCTAAAAGTGGTTGCTATGCCCAAAGCATCACAACCTCTAACTTTTGTAACCATGCCCTAAACAAAAGCACCAACCCTACAAACACAATAAGTGCTTTGCACTGTGTTTGAAATTCTCCAACACACTTCTTTCAAAACACTACACACTGTTTTTTACACAAGACACATTGTTCAAAAATGTAATCTCCTGCAATCATGGGCAAAACACCTCTCAGGATCTACCACAGCACCCTCTCTCTCTTGTTCTCCTTGCTTCTCTGTCACTTCTCTTTCCTCCCTTACTTGGTCTACCTGTATTTTCTGTAATAAACTTGAGCACTTAAACAACAAGTAAGAAATGCTAGAAATCTTATTTGTTTCCTTCAAATTACCCTATATATGTATTTGTTATGTTCAAATAATATCACCTAGCATTATGCATTCAAATCCAAAAGAAAATTCTCATTAGCTTGAAAGTTTGCTTCCCTAATTTGCTTTACTAACCTCAGCTCCTCCATTGTCCCCGTCTGCCTTTCTTTTTCACCCAGCTTTTTAGACTCATCTGCAAATGTAATATATATTATTTAACTATGTATATATACATTGTGCACAGTGCATCCCTTAAGAGCTTGTACCAGCCTTTTAAACTCTGAGCCCTAAGCCATTTTTGAGATGTTTTGGTTTGCCTGGATTTATTCTCTTATTAAGATTGCATTCATCACCCCTATAATGCATAGCTGTCAAGTTATCATTTATTTGGGCCACAACCTGGACTATAAGAATATGTGTGCTGCAGTGATGTCGTTTGAATGTAGGAAATTATCAATTAGACAGTAAAAAAGCTAAAAATATCTCACAATTATTTATTGATATGACACAAAAAGGAACATTGATTAAGCTTGTTATTGCTTAAAACACTTCTTCTTAGTCTTGGGAGTCAAAAAGTGATGAGAAAATTCTAAAATAAATATAAATTATACATAATAGAAACTATTCATAATCTTTTAAAAAGTCCATAGGCTTTTTCCCTGCATTTATGCTAATGACCACATGCTTACAGGCGATTAGCATAAATTCCTAACTAAAATACGCGATGAAAACAGATTTTATATGACAATAAAGAACAACATCGGATCTAACAGTTCCCGAAAATACCTAGGCTACAAGCTCCTGACTGGATATAAGCTCCTGTAAAGGCTATGAGTGATCCAAAAAGAGCGACAACACACACACACACACACACACACACACACACACACACACACACACACACACACACACACACACACACACACACACACACACACACACACACACACACACAATAGTCTACTAGAGGAAAAACGGCACGGAGGTTACGGTTTATAGCCTAGATAAAATAAAATAAAATTACGATAGGGCTCAGAGGGTTTTTAACACTGGAGGTCATGTAGCGACACATTTTAGCATCTCTCTCTCTCTCTCTCTCTCTCCCCTTCTTTCTTTCTTCGTGTAGAAAAGGCCCCAAAGTTATAGGTTACAGTGTTTAATACTTCTTACAGTGTGTTAAGTTGTGTTTTGTTTAGTGTGGGTAGCTGTCAGTTAGGGCCGTGACGTCTGTCGGCAGGAGAGTCTTTTTAGTAGTTTCCTTTCTCCTGAGGAGCTCCTCAAGATGGCGACGGAATAAGTTGTTCAAACGGAACTCTCCTCCAACTTTTTTTAAAGAAAACGCATCAGTTCTTTTCCACGAGGAATTGCAGTGATGCCACACATCTCCTCTACCAAACGCAAAACTGAAGGTGGCCCACCCGTTACTCCTACGAAAACACCTCTCTCAAAAAAAGGGAAAATGGAAAAAGAAACGGCAGACAACATAGTAGCTGTGCTAAAGCTAGCTATCGAGAAGCAAGGCTCTTCGATTGGAAAGTCTATCGAGGAGCTCAAGTCTTCCATCAACTTTCTCTCTGCTGACATGCAAGAAATAAAAGGTACAATGCAACACAGTGTTGATCGAGTTACTTTCGTGACATGATTTGGAAGATGGCCAAAAATTCTGAATATCTGAATTTCTTAAAACCTATTCACAAAGCTGATAAAACCAACTTTTACTAAGGAATGGGAGGGACTCCTTAGCTAAGACTAGAGGGCGGTGTTGACCCTGTTGCTATGGATGATGTCATGTTCATACCTTCTATGCCCACAGTGATTGGCTGAGAGGGAATGAGAGTGAAGAGTGAATTTATGATGGAAACACTGTGGGAGATATCCATATCGTGTCGCTGTATTAAAGTAAAGAGTTTTTATATACAATTAATGACAAGTGACACTGATTTAACATGAAACCAAGATACTGCAGGGTTTCCCACACATTTGTTCACAATTAACCTACAATAGCGCCACGTAGGTCTATTCATTTAAAATTTTACAATGATTTGAATCGGAAAAAATATCCTCATTGAACAGCTGCACGCCATGCACTCTCACTGTATTTCTCTCAACGGCGGACTATGCAGCAATAGTCAGACAGCGACCAACCAGGAAATTCACAATTTAGAAACAACAGCCGGCAAAATCGTAAAGTGCATGAGGAAGGAAAAAGGCGAGACGCGCAACTATATAGTAGCGGTCCTGTGGAACGGAGGAGATGCTGGGAAGTGCCACATATAGGCCTACTCTAATAGGAAATTAAACCCAAACGTGACACCAACAGTAACTTTCAGTGCATCGTAAACCCAAAGCAGCTGGAGGAAAAGGAACTTAATAAATATTTTTTTATATAAATATAATAAATATAAATGTGTCTATACTTTCTAAATATAGCTTTACTAAGATCATTAAACCCTTACAGCTATTAAAGGTACCTTTTGTAAAGCTCACTAGCATTAAATCTCTCCAAAACACCATCAAATGGTTGTCTGTGATTTACTCTTAAGGTGAGAACACACCGGGCGCGTTGGGTGTGGTGGGCGCGTTGAAAAATCCTATTTTTGCATAGGGAACCATTGGTTTAGGCGCGAGGATCCGTTGGCCACGGCAAAGCGGCGCTTTGGGCACTTTGGGCGCGTTGCCAAAGCGTCAAAAAAGCGTCACCGCGCCGGCAAAGCTTCAAAAAGCGTCACCGCGCCGGCAAAGCTTCAAAAAAAAGATGAAAATATTGAACTTTCAACGCTCCGGCGCGTGACGTTTAGCCGCGTTGGCCAATCAGCGGTGAGCTTGACCCTACGTCACTGGCAGAGAGCCGGAGGACAGAAAAATCTGAGACAAAATGGAGGCGCAAATAATCACCGCTGTGTGTGCGAGACCGTGACAACACAGAGGCAAACACCGAGTAGGAAATGTATTTACGGCTGGCTGCCTGGTGCTGTATGAAGCCGCTCGGGGTTACAAGACGTGGGGAAAGTGAACCAGGAGCAAATAATCACCGCTGTGTGTGCGAGACTGTATAAACACCGTGGAGGAAATGCGGCTGGCTGGTGATATGAAGCCGCTCGGGTGGGGAAAGTGAGCCAGGAGAATGGGCTTCCTGGTTAATTCAGTGAATATGTGTGGCTGTGCTTAAGCCGATAAACCAAGTTAGCACCGGTCGGATAGCGTTAGCTAACTCACCCGGCTGTGTGCGGCCACCACCTCCATATAATGAACCCAAACATAACGGCTAAATCCGGGGAACTTTCACAACGAGTACAGCGAAGCACCGGTGTTTATGCCTGCCCTATAGGCTATCTACGCCAGCCACGGTCCCGTCACAGCCAAGTAATGTAGGCTACTTGCCTTTATTTTCTACTGCCCTGTGCACAATGCTGCTGTAAATGTGTTTGGTATGGTGCTGCCTTGCTGTTTGTGTTCATTTCCGAGTGGCGTGAATCTGCAATGCTGTTTTAAGGCTATTTGTTCCGTTCACTTGCTGTTTATTTGTTTTTTGGCACAATTGTTGGCCGTGTAGTTGTTGTTTTTGTGTGGACATGAACGCTGTTGTGTCGGGTCGGATCTGATCGCAGCCATGGTTGATTAGGGGAATAAATATATCGGGGGAGACTAGCTGCGTAGCTCCGTTCCTCGGACTCCCACAAAACATAGAGCGCAGCGATGGGGATTATCTCAGCCATGGTTGATCAGCAATAGAAAAAGCAGGGGAAAATAAGTTTCGTGCGGGCTCATCTACGTAGGCCATGACGTAGGCGCGTTGCTTTTGGGCGCGTTGGACAATTTTTTGACACAAAATGACCACGCGCCAGATCGGGAGCGTTGGTCGCTTTGGCCCAAAGCGCCAACGCGCCCGGTGTGTTCTCAGCTTTAGTGACTTAGGAGTCCTCTCGAGGACTCCTAGCTTTTTATAAATTTAGGAGCTAGTTTTAGCGCAAAAATGCTTTGTGAATTACACTTATCTTAAAAAGTTAGGAGTCCTAAAATTAGGAGTGAAACGCCCCTTATTTTTGAGAGAAACTCCTAAATCAGCACGTTAGGACCTACTCTTAGCCTTAAAATGTTTTGTGAATACGGCCCCAGATCTCCCCGCGCCTGATGGAGATATCTCTATGTAAAGGTGGAGCAGCTGGAGAAATGGTGCATATTTACAAGGTGTGTATTGAAAAGGGTTGATCTATTTAGTGTTCAGTTTTAAAAATCCTTAATAATATTGACTATTTGAATATATTTTGTTCAGTGCTGGGCAGAAGTCATGAATTCAAGCACATATAAATGAAAATTGTATGTATTTTATCCCACAGGACACAGACACAGAGGCCAGTGCTTCCATGGTGCAAACTGCTGGGAGTGTCTTACAGAAGGAGGGTGTGGAGCCTGGAGATGACCCAGACCAGAGGACAGCGGCGTCCTGTTTGAATGTGTGAGTCCTCATTCATTTGGGCAATATTGGGCTTTAACATGAGCTATCCACCAGAGCGCAAATTAACTTTTGGAGGGATGCAGAAGATTCTTCTGAATCTGGATGGGCAGAGGTTGTCATCCAATGCACAGTTCCTAAAAAAATAAGGTCATAGAGTAAATTTGCTCTACAATGTATGGTTTTATTTATTTGTGCTTTTAAGTTTAAAATGCTAATTCATACAAATGTTCCGAAGGACCGAGAATGTTGGCCAGGTTGACATTTCTTTGTTGGGCAGACTGGCATCTCTACGGTAGTATTAGGGCCAAGAGGGGGGAAAACATTTGCATAAGGATTATTTTTTCTTTCATTATGCACAAAGTCGAAATAAAAATGAATTGTCTGCCTTATGACCATAGCAAAGATGAAAACGTTTGGGTTTAAATAACGTTTTACTTAAGAGTTATTGATACCAGAAGTTCAGAACATTGTATTTCGTCTTTTTTATCGTCATTGTATTTTCTTTTGTCAAAATTTTTACTTTTATCGACTTGAGGTGCTAGTTTTCTCTCTATCTCCCATGGAACTAATACTCTTCCATACTTCTCTGTTAAAACTGTGATTAAATGCATATTCCAGTCATGTACAGATCTTGCTGGGTGATATCTTACCTGTTTTTCCTATGGGCCAATAATATTTTGTAGGTTACAGTGTCTCTTATTTAATTTCTTTATTTATATATTTTTTTTTATTACATTTTGCACTTAGACCATAAGAACTTGCATATAATGTAAGATTGTATGATGATTTTAATTTACCTTTACCAGTTGCAAATGTTTTGGTCAGAATATGTTTTGGATGCATTTGGGGGGGAAATGGGTATTGAGCTTTAACCTTAAATGGGGAAACGCCACTGCTTATGTGAAAACATTGTGTTAATGTAATCTGCTAAATTGTTTCTTGTAATGTTACTCGGTAGCAAAGTTGCATTGTGGGTAATGTAGGCAAATGTTTTTATAAAGCTTGAATAAAATGTAAAATGGAATTGCATGTTGTCATTCTTTATGCATTTAGGGTCATTTAAAATTATTGAACCAATGGAACTAAGAACAAACATTTAAATTATAAAAGAAGCAAATTAGTTGAATGCATGTATTATCATTATGTTCTAATAACATGGTTTGTTTACGTGGAATTTAGGTGTCATGATAAAATCACATTGGTCCAATGAAGTACAAACATTTAAATTCAACAAAATGCAAATGAGTTGAATGCATATATTATCATTATGTTCAAATAACATGAGAAAGGTTAGTTGACATAACAGGATTTGTTTACGTGCAATATAGGTGTCATGATGAAATCATGTTGGTCCAACATGATTTGTTTACGTGGAATTTAGGTGGCATGATAAAATCATGTTGGTCCAATGAAGTACAAACATTTAAATTCAACTAGATGCAAATGAGTTGAATTAATATATTAATTAATATTATGTTCAACCCACACATGTTTGATGTGTTCAAATAACATGATAAAGGTCAGCTGATATAACATGATTTGTTTACATGCAATGGCCGCGTTTCCCAGATTCGATCGTTCTTTGGGACCAAAGAAGGGTCGAAAGAAGGGTTCGCAACAAGTGTATCCAAGTAGTAATCAAGCCCATTAGCGCATATATACCCCGTGGATAGGCACACACATGTGAGAGTGGAAGAAAGCGGCAGCAAAAGAAACAAGCGGGCACCGTCGTTTACCGCGGAGGAGATGGGCGTCTTAAGGCCAGGACACACCAGTCCGACACGTTCCGACTACCCAAAAACTGGAGTCGCCGTTTCAGGAAGCTCCAGTCTTCCCGTCGCGGCCACAAAACACACCGAGACGACTGCTTATTTTTCCGTACGCTCTGCGCTTGCGCGGGACGTAATGTCTCCACAACAGCAGGCGGCGCTAATCTGTATTGTGGCCCGAAAAAATACGAAAGCCGAAAATGATGGGACAGCTCTCTAGAGCATAAACATAGATAGAAATACGTATTTATATTTATGGACCATAAGAGCACAATTTTTAGCAGAGAGTGTCGAGCATGGTGTCGAGCAGTCAACAAGGGTTGATGCATGTGAGTACTCGCAAAACGAAACGAACAAACACATTAAAACGATGGCTAGCTGTTGTTAGCTGTTTGTGCTATCCGCCTCACTTCCGGGCTTCACTGATTCGCTAGCCCTCCACCAATCAAATTGCTCCAAATGAAAGACGGTCGGCCGCCGATTGAACATGTTCAATCGGCGCAAAACAAGCCCGACGACCTCTACGTCGGCCGACGTCACGGCACACACCAAATAGATTCGTGTCCCGACCCCCTACCGACACTACGACGGCGATTATCTGGCCGGTGTGTCCTGGGGCCTCATTTATCAACCGTACTTACGCACAAATCTGTGCGTAAGTACGGCGTAAGAACATTGCCACGCAAAGTATGGAATTTACCAAAATGTACTTTGACTTATGAATGTGTGTAAATGTAAGCAGAACTCTGACCATGCTTACGAACAGAATCTAGTGGTAGAATAGCGATATTACAAGCACAAAGCAAAGCATTTAAGAGTTTCAACGTCTGCATTAACACTAGAATCGCCAGCGTTCTCTTTATATAATCGCCACGCGTCAAATCCACCCGTGCATTTCTAGGGTAATATAAAGTCATACATTCATTTGTTTAATCATCATCTGTGTTTTGGACCTCTTGTTTTATAATCTAAGTTTCTTTAAGAACACTGATCACGACTCAGTAATGAAACTGAAGTAGATATAATATCGCCAATACATCAATGAAAACAGACGGTCAAAACAGCGTCCAAATGAGCTAACATCCTAATGCAATAAATAGTTATATGGCTCACTTATTTTTAGGTAAACTCTAATGGATTAGGCTACTCATTAAATGTGTCACACGTTTACATATTTTGAAGCGGAGGATCCCTCCGATGCTCTCTGTGCGTCTCATCTGTGAGCTGGACGAGCTGCGGTGACTCGCCAGACTCGCCAATCACTCATTTCACTTAGTAACTCTAATGTTGTTAGGAACTTATCTTCATCTCTTATTTATTGAAAGAGTTTATGAATGACTGCACGTAACGTTGTCAGATCGCGGACCCCAAACAATGCCGTTGCCTTAAAACTTGCTCGAAAATATCACATTTTCCCATGGTATGTGTTATGTGTTGGAGAACTTTCTTTTCGTTGCCCTCTTTGCCATTGTAGCGAAGAGGGATAAAACATATTCACATGGTTGATAAAGGGATGTGTTATGACCATATATGGTTAATTGGAGGAGTTTCTGAATGCAAATGGTCTGAGCGTGAACGAGCATGGTACTTAAGAACATGTGGGATTTATCAAGATTGAGGACTTACTGGTGTGCGTACGATAGGCCAGCGCACGTTTGATAAATACCGATTTTTTTTGTACTTAAGCACATACTAAATTTCATTCGTAAGAGTGAATTTAGAACCTTTTCTACGTACTGTTGATAAATGAGGCCCCTGGCCTTTAGTGGACGAGGTCTGGCAGCACCGGGCAGTTTTATTCGGGGGAACAAGGGGCAAAAAGAACATCACGGTGAAGAACCGTGTTAGGCAGGCCATAGCCGAAAATATGTCCCCCTCCATCCCATGTGGCCTGCGTGACTGGCGTGCTGTGAGGAAGAAGTGGCAGGAGTTCCAGAACCAAACAAAAAGGAAGAGTGCGAAGGTTTCACTAATCAATCTACCTTCGTTGCAGGTGATGCAGACGCCCAGTAAAGACAGCGCGGAGTAACCCCTCCCCCATATGGTTTCAATAAACTACTTTGGTTTCCTTTTTAACCATGTATTGTGTGGATCATTTTGCATTGAAATGAGAGTGTCAAACCAATAGCAAGAAAAAGTCCCAGGCAATTTGTAATTTATCTAAGCGTTGGTTAATGACGTGTGCGTATTGTGCGCCCTTTCAACAGCATTCCGTGCCAGACTTTCAGGTAAAGCACTCGGACACTGCAGCAATACTCATAGTGTGCAGGACGTTACATGTAGCCTACATCTGCTGGTTCTGTTTATTTATTTCAGCCTTCAGGCCTGAGAGTTGATATGGGTGATGTGGTGGTTTTGGGTTTATGGTTTAGTGATCAGTGCTGAGTGCTGCTTGGTGACTGGTGGTAAAGGGGTAGGGGCTGGGGGTTGTTGGACCTCAGAAGAGGTTGATATGTTCTTAAAAACGCAGCGCAAACAGAAGCTGCATCTCCGGGCCGAAGGAAAAATTGCATGTGTGTGGAGACACCAGAGTGATCAGCCGTTGGATCTCCGCACGGCCGGGGCAGTCGGTACTTTGCCTGGACGGCCCGGTCTGATAGCACGTCCAGTGGGGAGAAGTGCCGACGCACGTATGCATTTATGTAAACCGTCTGGCTTCGCGCACGGCGAGGCTGTTGTATTGCAGCCATGGTTTCTGATAGGTTTATCCAACTTGTGTGTAAGACAAAAACCCAGGCGTTAGTTCAGCCAGACGAATGAGACAGACACAATGATAGGGTGAGACCAAAGGATCATGTTACTTGCCTTAGGATTAGGACAAGGAGAGAGGTATGGCGCAACTGGTGTTACGTCGCCAACCCGGAAACCAACTCTGAAATCTCTCCCATCCTAGGTCCGTCTTTTATTCAATTACATGGTGCATACGAACATGACTTTGTGTGTACATTACAACTAATGATTGACTAATGTCTCTGAGAGCTTGTTTGTTTATCCCAGCTGGGGCATGGCAGTATGTTCTGACCAGGTCACTTCTGGCCACGACAATCCCAGCACACATAGTTTTAAACGACACGTCATGTATCAGCTTATTTTGGATCATGGTTACATAATGAAAAACATTTAACCCCTTACAGTTTCTCACACGTGCGGACTTTGGCAACGCCTTTAAAGCAGGTGGAGCCGCTCTGGATGAGGTTCAGCTGAGTTCAATTAAATCTGTTTCTTTGATATCTGTCAAATGCCACAGGATTGTGGATGTTTTTTTATGTGTAGTACTATAAACTCTTGTGTGTGGAAAACGTAAACGTGTAATTCATTAAAAAAAAATTCTCTACTATTAGTTTATGTTTATTATTATGTGTATCGGCCTTATTTCCCATGGGGGAAGAAGTAAGTAAATTTATGTTTATTGCGCCAGGTCCGCATTGAACATTGTTTTATTATTTCGAAAAGTGGAGGAAATAAATTTCCCTGACGCGGCATGATCACTGACGATTTGGTCGCTAAGAAGGTTGAAAGAGTGGGTCAGCGCCGTCGTACAGTTCCGTCTTAGTGAAAGTACTACTTTCGCTAAGAACGAATCTGGGAAACGCATTCTTCTTTCACAGTGTTCTTAAGAGCGCTCCAAAGAAGTACTTAGCCCAAAGAGGCTCTTAACGAATCTGGGAAACGCGGCCAATATAGGTGTCATATAATCACGTTGATCCAATGATTTATTTAGGAGTGTAGAGATAATCCTTCACTCATAAACTTTGATGAATACAAAATTAAAACAACCTCAGAAGTAAAGAGAACTTAATATTTTTATTTTCACCTGACTTATTGGCTGGTTTTGATTTCTATACCCTAAATGTTATGAGTTAGTAGTAGGCTACTGTTCGGGTTTACAGTGTACCAAAAGGGTGTTTTTTATGTTTGTTCTAAATAAGTGACTGAAGTGTATTTTTCTTTTGCACAATGCTGTAGAATTGCAAAGAACATATACAGTAAAAATGTGAAACATACGTATTCAGTGTCTTGTACTCACTTACTCCCCTAACTACAGCAATGTGTAACTTTACTGTAGTTTTCAAATGGCTGTACAAGTGTATAGTGCTGTCTTGAGCATTTTCAGGTAGTGTCACCAAGTTCTGACCTTTTTTTTGCATTGGAAAACACTGAGGGAATAAATTGTCATAATGAAAACATGACAAAGCCATTTGACTATCTTGTTCATAAAAGATGGTGTCAAGACTTCTCATTTTGATGACACTGGCAGTTTCATTGACACGAATACTTACTTTTGAGGAATAGACTATCCATTCTGAGCAAGTGACGTACTTTTGCAGGTTATCCACTAGGTTTTGCAGTTTGCACTAATTGTTTTGAGAAATGCACTAACTTCTGTGCAAATGTTAATAGTGATGTGAGAAAAGCACCAAAGCGACTGAGAAAAACTGAATGAGTATATATAGTCCTACTTTAACCTTCAATTTCCTCAAAATATTACAGAATCCACATTGTCTTTTAAAGGCGGAGTCAGTGATTCTGGAGAACACTTGTTGTCAAAATATATTTTTGTCTAAATCAGTGAATATCTCCTCATGATCCACTACCTGTCCGTACTGTGTGTGCACTGAAAGAAAATATGCTGTTGATACACAGCCTAGGGTCTGTAAACTGGTATGTAAACAAAGGGAGCCTAGGCTTTGTTTTAACACTGGATTTTTTTCACAAAGTACAGCCCCCATACAGCCGCGGCGCTACTAATGGGCCCGGGTGGGCCCAGGCCCACCCATTTTAGGCTGGGCCCACCCATCCTAGCTGTTCATCCAATAAGCATCCCGAGGAAAGCTTTGAATGAAAGCTTCTCAGCCAATCAGCGGCTTCTACCCTACGTGTGGCGCCTGCCGCCAGGCTGAGTCCCGGACTCCCGCCTCAGAGCCGCCTCTGACCAATCATGAGTTAGCAACGGTAACTAAGAGGGAGACGCCGGACAAGCAGAGCGATTTGGCAAGCTTTACGATGCTTTATGACAAAATCTATGACAATGGCCAAGCAAAGCAGTTTATTTTCTTTTAAATTTACTAAGAAACACTCCGAGGAGCAAGAGGAGGAAACTCCTGCCTCTTCAAATGAGTTACCATCCAGTTCGGCAGCTCTCCCCCCATCACCTCCCGTAGTCACCCCCTCACACCGGCAGCAAGGCAAGTAGCCTAACAGTCTAACTTAACGTGAATGCAATCTGATCTCACAGACATCAGTGGGATTTGATTTCTGATATCAGGTTGCATTAACGTTAGTGTCTGGCTGTCTGTATGTACATTTTCTGGAGGGAAAAATAATATTGGCAGTAAGTTAACTTAGAAGACCCCATGGAAGATCAAGCAAGAGGAAGTGTGACCCTGCCCGGAGGAAGCCCGGGGCCCCCGTCTGGAGCCAGGCCCAGAAAGGGGGCCCGCCTGCGAGCGTCTGGTGGCCGGGTCTGCCACGGGGCCCGGCCGGGCACAGCCCGAAGAAGCTACGTGGCACAAACTCCCTCTACAACTGATGGGCCCACCACTCGTCAGAGGAACCGCTGGGGTCGGGTGCGCTGCCTTATGGGTGGCAGTGAAGGGCGGGGACCACGACGGACCAGACCCGGGCGGCAGAGGCTGGCTTTGGGGACGTGGAACGTCACCTCGCTGTGGGGGAAGGAGCTGGAACTGGTGCGGGAGGTGGAGCGCTACCAATTAGATCTGGTGGGGCTGACCTCCACGCACCGTCTTGGTTCTGGAACCGTACTTCTGGACAGGGGTTGGACTCTATTTTTCTCTGGAGTTGCCCAAGGTGTGAGGCGCCGGGCCGGTGTGGGGATACTCACGAGCCCCCGGCTGGGCGCTACTACGTTGGAGTTTACCCCGGTGGACGAGAGGGTCGCCTCCCTACGCCTCCGGGTTGTGGGGGGGAAGACTCTGACTGTTGTCTGTGCGTATGCACCGAACAGCAGTTCGGAGTATCCGGCCTTCTTGGAGACCCTGAACGGAGTCCTGCATGGGGCTCTGGTAGGGGACTCCATAGTTCTGCTGGGAGACTTTAACGCGCACGTGGGCAATGATGGAGACACCTGGAGAGGCGTGATTGGGAGGAACGGCCTCCCCGATCTGAACCCGAGCGGTCGTTTGTTGTTAGACTTCTGTGCTGGTCATGGTTTGTCTATAACGAACACCATGTTCGAACATAAGGATGCTCATAAGTGTACATGGTACCAGAGCACCCTAGGCCGAAGGTCGATGATCGATTTCGTGATCGTATCATCTGATCTGAGGCCGCATGTTTTGGACACTCGGGTGAAGAGAGGGGCAGAGCTGTCAACTGATCACCATCTGGTTGTGAGTTGGGTCAAAGGGTGGGGGAAGACTCTGGACAGACCTGGTAAGCCCAAACGGGTAGTGCGGGTGAACTGGGAACGTCTGGCGGAGGCCCCTGTTCAAGAGATCTTTAATTCGCACCTCCAGCAGAGCTTTTCTAGCATCCCTGTGGAGGTTGGGGGCATTGAACCCGAGTGGTCGATGTTCAAAACTTCCATTGCTGAAGCCGCGGCAGGCAGCTGTGGTCTCAAGGTCTTAGGTGCCTCAAGGGGCGGTAACCCTCGAACGCCGTGGTGGACCTCGGTGGTCAGGGAAGCCGTCCGACTGAAGAAGGAGTGCTTCCGGGATATGTTATCACGGGGGACTCCTGAGGCAGTTGCAAGGTACCGACAGGCCCGAAGGGCTGCAGCCTCTGCCGTGACAGAGGCAAAGCAGCGGGTGTGGGAGAAGTTCGGAGAAACCATGGAGAAGGACTTTCGGTCGGCACCAAAGTGTTTCTGGAAGACCGTCCGGCACCTCAGGAGGGGGAAGCGGGGAACCATCCAAGCTGTGTACAGTAAGGATGGGACGCTGTTGACCTCAACTGAGGAGGTGGTCGGTCGGTGGAAGGAGCACTTTGAGGAACTCCTGAATCCGATTAACCCGCCCTCTATGTTGGAGGCAGAGCTGGAGGCTGATGGGGGATCATCGTCAATTTCCCTGGTGGAAGTCACTGAGGTAGTCAAACAACTCCACAGTGGCAAAGCCCCGGGGGTTGATGAGATCCGTCCAGAAATGCTGAAAGCAATGGGTGTGGAGGGGCTGTCTTGGATGACACGCCTCTTCAACATTGCGTGGAAGTCGGGTACAGTGCCGAAGGAGTGGCAGACCGGGGTGGTGGTTCCTATTTTCAAAAAGGGGGACCAGAGAGTGTGTGCCAATTACCGAGGTATCACACTTCTCAGCCTCCCCGGCAAAGTCTACTCCAAGGTGCTGGAAAGGAGGGTTCGGCCGATAGTCGAACCTCAGATTGAAGAGGAACAATGCGGATTCCGTCCTGGCCGTGGAACAACGGACCAGCTCTTCACTCTCGCAAGGATCCTAGAGGGAGCTTGGGAGTTTGCTCATCCAGTCTACATGTGTTTTGTAGATCTGGAGAAGGCTTATGACCGGGTTCCCCGGGAGATACTGTGGGGGGTGCTGCGGGAGTATGGGGTGAGGGTGTCTCTTCTCAGGGCCATCCAATCTCTGTACGCTCAAAGCGAGAGCTGTGTACGGGTTCTCGGTAGTAAGTCGGACTCGTTTCCGGTGGGGGTTGGCCTCCGCCAGGGCTGCGCTTTATCACCAATCCTGTTTGTGATATTTATGGACAGGATATCAAGGCGTAGTCGTGGTGGGGAGGGGTTGCAGTTTGGTGGTCTGAAGATCTCATCTCTGCTGTTTGCGGATGATGTGGTTCTGATGGCATCATCGGCCTGTGACCTTCAGCTCTCATTGGATCGGTTTGCAGCCGAGTGTGAAGCGGTTGGGATGAGGATCAGCACCTCTAAATCTGAGGCCATGGTGCTCAGCAGGAAACCGATGGATTGTCTGCTACAGGTAGGGAATGAGTCCTTACCCCAAGTGAAGGAGTTCAAGTACCTCGGGGTCTTGTTTTCGAGTGAGGGAACAATGGAACGTGAGATTGGCCGGAGAATCGGAGCAGCAGGGGCGGTTTTGCATACGCTTTACCGCACTGTTGTGACGAAAAGAGAGCTGAGTCGTAAGGCAAAGCTTTCGATCTACCGGTCGATCTTTGTTCCTACCCTCACCTATGGTCATGAAGGCTGGGTAATGACCGAAAGAACGAGATCGCGGGTACAAGCGGCCGAAATGGGTTTTCTCAGGAGAGTGGCTGGCGTCTCCCTTAGAGATAGGGTGAGAAGCTCAGTCATTCGTGAGGAACTCGGGGCAGAGCCGCTACTCCTTTGCGTTGAAAGGAGCCAGTTGAGGTGGTTCGGGCATCTGGTAAGGATGCCCCCAGGGCGCCTCCCTAGGGAGGTGTTCCAGGAGCGTCCAGCTGGAAGGAGGCCTCGGGGAAGACCCAGGACTAGGTGGAGAGATTATATCTCCACACTGGCCTGGGAACGCCTCGGGATCCCCCAGTCAGAGCTGGTTGATGTGGCCCGGGGAAGAGAAGTTTGGGGTTCCCTGCTCAAGCTGCTGCCCCCGCGACCCGATTTCGGATAAGCGGTTGAAGATGTATGTATGTATGTATGTATGTATGTATGTAAGTTAACTTATGATAGCGCTTTATGTGTTATAGGAGACAGGGTTCAGCAGCATAGAACAAACGCCGTTCCCCAGCAACCTCCGCTAGACCTGTCATCAATAGATGAGCCCGCAAGCCAGCACAAACTCCGTACCTTCCCAGCCACACACATATCAGGGAAAGCTAGGAGTTTTTCTGGCAGGTGGTACTCCAAATTCCCGTCTGGAGAAATAAGCTACAGCAAAATTCATTTGGGACCGTTTCCCTGCTGTTTTTGAGTTTTTTCCATGTTATTTCATATGTGTTTCTGATCTGAATAAGAATAGAATGAATTAAGAATAAATGGAGAGAGAAACAGACCCTCACCCTCCAAAGATATAATTCAGTTACAGTCTTTTTGTGCATTGAACGTTCAAGAGAGATATGAAGTTAGTTGAGCTGAGGACAGCGACGGAAGAGCCACATAGATATTAGTCGCTGTCCTCAGCGCCGCAGAAAAGTGCTGAAACGGAGATGACGATGATGACGCTGTGTTTTTTTTTTTTTTTATGTCTTATTTTAACTGGCCCATCCAGTTTTCTGAAGGCCCACCCATAATCAAAATCCTGGCGCCGCTACTGCCCCCATATAACAAAGACTCCCTTTTTTACTGCTAATGGTGCAGATAGATGAATCCACAAAAGCAGACAGGTGACAGAGGTAAGGGAACAAACAATGTGTTTGCATGAAGGATATTCTTGGACCTTTTATGTGTGGCTGGTAATGGCTAGAAAGGGAGCGATAATGGGGTGTTGAAAATGAGGAAGTAAAATTATTCTATGCAGGTTTCACTTTGCTGTGAAAAATGTATCAGGTGTAATTTAAGACTTTTTAAAATAGTCTGAGTTGGGTCTTGGTGGGTAAATGTATATGATGTTGTTTTCATAAAATCAGCAAAGTAGATTGTGAGTCTCAATGTAGCCTATAATAAAACTTGGGCTACAAAACTCAAAAACAAGCAGTTTTAAAAATGATTTATGACATGATTTGTGAAGCAAACAAGCCATTCATAGGCTGTACAGTAAGCTATAGTTCCTGTCAATAACTGTATTAATTTATTTAAAAAAATAAAAAAAAATCTTTTTCTTAACTCTGAAGCCCTTACCTTTGTTGCATTTTTACACTTTTTTTGCATTAGGTTAAAATGGTATTAATAAGGTAATGACACTCTAAAATGCAAGATAGACCCACCAGGAGTAAAAACAAATATGTTAAAAAAAATATTAGTGTCTTTTAGCAACAGTAAAGGCTGTTACATACTCCGCGAGAAGAAAGAACAAAGTTCTCGGTGACAGAGCTGCGAGAAGAAAATGACGTCATTTTCTTATCTCAGCTCTTGTTTAGCTGTTCTCGCAGCTTGTTCTCGACACATCACCCGGGCCGAACTTTCTTCTCGCAGCTTGTCCGAGAACTATTGTGTGATTGGTCAGTCTGAAGTCAATGAGGAAAGCGAAGTGAAATCAGCTGGCGCTACTGAGTCAATTACCATGGTAACAATGCGCCGCAGTGAGGAGTTCGGCAGTTGAGTTCTCGTGAAGTATGTAATGTCAGACCAGAAAGAACTTCTCGCAGCTCTGTCACCGAGAACTTTGTTCTTTCTTCTCTTCTCGCGGAGTATGTAACAGCCTTTAGTTCCAACCGAGTAATTTAGACTGCACGAGAGCAGAGCACGAGACGCACATTGACTAACCCTTTCACACTACACTGGAGAGAGAGAGAGAGAGAGAGAGAGAGAGAGAGAGAGAGAGACCACATCATCTCAATCTTTTTTTATTTGAAGTTGTAATGAAGTTAAAATACCAATGTCATGTGTGCCCACAGTGGACGTTTAAAACAGCCATGGCAAGAAGCTTCTGTGTCACCTGTACAAAACGAAGACCAGACAAACCAGGTAATTATCTTTGTAAAGACAATCAGGGATTTATTCTTCATAAATATGTTACATATTATTTTACATTTATGTTGTTAAGGAGATCCCCTTGGAAAACAAGATTGGTTTGACCAAGAGGTCATTTATTCACAGTAAAAATTATTGAATTGTCTTAAAAAAATATACAGTTCCAGAAAACAATAAGAGGCCAGTCTGGATTTTTCTTAAATCTTAATTTCTATGTAATTTATTGAAAATGCTCTTAATGACAAAACATATATTGGAATTTGGTGGAAATGTTGTCAGGAGTTTATATTATGAAAACAAAATGTTCATTCTAACCAAACATATGCTCAGAAATAGTAAAACGAAAGACACTGAACATTTGGACTGGTCTCTTAATTTTTTTCAGAGCTGTATAATTATTCTGTACATTATGAAATCGACATTGTCAACCTTTTCCAGATTCCTTCTTGCTTCTGATTGTGTGTTTTTCTCTTGTTTTCATCAGAGCTGAAGCACTGAGTCTGCGCCTGCACAGAGGGAGGAGGACACTCGCAGACTAAAGCACAACAGGTAGGCGACAATAAGACGCAACATACACACAGCTTCTGAAAAGAGTTTTGTCCCAAAAAAAGAACATTGTATGACTAGGTTAAACACTAAAAACTACTTCAGATTAACCTTTTGGCTTTTTCTGTCATTTTTAACCCACATACACTGCCCGGCTAAAAAAAAGTCACACTCAAATATCTTGTTGGACGATCTTTAAATTTGATTAAGGCACATATTTGCCGTTATACATTTTCATAAGCTTTATTGGTTGCTTAGAACCTAGACCTGACCAACTGAAGCAACCCCAGATCATACTGGGGCATGTACAGTAGACACTAGGCATGATGGGAGCATCACTTCATCCACCTCTCTTTTTACCCTAATGCATTCATCACTCTGGAAAAGGGTCAATCTGGACTCATCAGACCACACAACCTTCTTCCATTGCGCTAGAGTCCAATCGGTATGCTCCATGGTAAATCAAAGCATTTTTTCCTTCATCATAACATCGCTCCTTGATCTTGCCTCTTGGTTATATATTCGTGGCATCCCTGATTGTTTTCACTCGGAGGCTCAGTTGATGTTTTGGGTCAGAATCGCCCAAATTGCATGCTGATTTCCACACTAAAAATCATGAGTCACTATTAAATGTATTAAGGCATGCGGTTATTTTTCAGCATGCTCTATCTGACCACATGTATTGGGACAAACTTAATCTTTTTCTATCACACTAAATAGCAGGGAAGTATGGGGATCCTCTCTTGAAATGTAAGGTTTGTGTGACAAGTTTAAGGTCAACTCTTTTGCTTCTCCTGCTATTGTTTTCTAAATTTTTACGACAATGTTTTTATCAAGTCAGTATATTTATAAAAAGTCTTTATTCTCTTAATGCACAAGTTTGTATATCTAACTTGTATATAATTCCACTCCACGTGCCTTTACGTAGAACATACCCCCAGTTGGCATCACACAACACCAGTGTTCAAGCAAGATGAAGTTATACAACAGGTAAGAATATGTATATTTCTGAAACACACACACACAAACGTAACACTCTCCTTCTGACTTTTGAGTACTTATTAAACCGTTGCTACTAAGACATCTACAGTTTATAATACTTCAGATATTACTCTCTCCTGACTTTTTTACTGCAAAAGTAAGTTATACCCACTGATAAGAGTATATGTGTTTTCATTGTGCGTTTGTTTTTTCAGCAATACCTGTATGGAACCCAGGCCCGGCACCTTTCCTACAACGACTTTATCAACAAAGAGCTGATTCTGTTCTCCAACTCTGACAATGAGAGATCCATCCCATCCTTGGTGGACGGTGCGTATACTCTCCTCGTCTCTGTCATCTGTTTGGTGTTCTACTTCTCTCATAAGTAGTGACAGAATCATTCATTCCACCATTCTATTCTAAAACTATACAGTTAAAAGCTTCACTGTCTGTCTGTCGATGATGGCTTGTGTGTGTGTTTTTTGAAAAGGTTTGAAGCCCAGCCAGAGGAAGGTGCTCTTCACCTGCATGAAGAGGAATGACAAGAGGAAAGTGAAGGTGGCACAGCTGGCTGGTTCAGTGGCAGTTGACTCCCAACCGTCGAAAATAACTTTGCGCGTCCAGACGAGTTGTTGCGTAATACAAACTATTGTTCGCGACGTCAAGTCAACATGACAGAGGAGGAAAAAGACAATAATGGCGATCTCGCCAAAACTGAGACTGAACTTAATATGGGTGCAATTGTAAAATCTGTAACTGAGACAGGCTCTGAAAAACCTGTGATTAAATTAACACCCAAAGCTTTATTGGAGAAAATAAGCCAATTAGAAAAGGCAAGAAAGTCTCAATTTGGTAAACTGTCTGCAACAAAAGAGTCTATTTCTAAACTGATGGGTGACAAAAATAATGTAAATGAGGTTGAAAGTGCATTTAACATGTACAATGAGTTGTGTGACAAAACAAAACAGGTGCATACATCTTTATTGGGTTTTTTGCCTGCTTATGAAGCAGAAAAGCATGAAATATGGTACAAAGCGAAAATGTTGAATGTCAATGAGTTTATTGCGGGTACAATTAAATGGTTGTCTGACACTAAAGGCTGCTCAGCTACCAAGCATGATGATGATGATTATGGTGGGAATATTGAAACTCAAATTAAACAAACTGAGACTCAAATGGTCCTTGACCATACTTCAGAGGATGTTGGTACTGTTGAACCTCAAGTTGTTGATACTGTAAATGGAAGTGAGGAAGAGGAAGATGGGATTCAACCTCATGACAGCATTTCAAATGTGGAGACAAAATACTCAAGAGTCAGCAAAAGGTCATCAGGAAGCTCCACTTCTTCTGAAAGACGCAAGGCAGAGGCGGAAAAGGCCGCTCTCTTTGCTCGTGCTGCTGCTTTAAAGGACAAGTATGCATTGGAGGAGCAGGAGCTCATCTTGAAAAGGAAAAGGGAACAGCTTGAGCTTGACACTGAGATAGCTGCTACTACTGCTAAGCTAGCAGTGCTACAGGCCCGCAGCAGCATAACATCTAAGCATGCCAGTGTCACATCTCAACAATCTGATGGAATGGAGTCTTACTACAGGAAAGGGGCTAAATCTAAGCTCCAGCCCATCTCTCTCAATCCACACACCTCAAAGTTTAAGCCTCAGTCCTCACAACAGCATGCATCTCTTTCAATGCAGCACCTGCCCTCACAACAGTGCGAGTCTCTCTCAATGCAAAGCAATGCAGCGCCATCACTGAGAACACCAACTGTCACACCAACCCAACATGTTGTCATTTCAACATCATTACCTTCTCATTTGGGTTCATAACCAAAGGCAACTGTCAGTCAAGGCTCTCAATCCCACCAAGGTCAAAATCAGACCGCAGATCTGTACAATCTGCTGCAACAACAAAATGACATAACGTCACTCCTTGTTCAAATGCAAACCTCACAATTGCTGCCGCGCCGAGATATCCCAACATATGATGGAGATCCACTTCAGTACAACACATTTATGAAAGCATTCGAGCATTGTGTGGAAGCAAAGACAAGCTGCAAAGGAGACTGTCTCTACTACCTTGAGCAGTTCACTAGGGGACAGCCAAGGGATATTGTACGCAGCTGCCTTCACATGACTGCAGATAGAGGATTTGCTGTTGCTAAAAAGCTGCTCAAGGAGCACTTTGGAAATGAGTTCAAGATAACCGCAGCCTACATGGCGAAGGTCACTGGATGGCCAAGTGTCAAAGCTGAGGACACCAAAGCACTCAAAGCATATGGACTTTTCTTGCGTGAATGTTCCAATGCTATGGAGGAACTACAGTATTTGGAAGAACTAAACATGCCAGCTAACATAAAGATTCTGAGCCAGAAGCTTCCATATAAGTTCAGAGACATGTGGAGATCAAAGGCATGCGATATACTGGAGAAAACGGGTCGACGAGCACGTTTCCATGACATTGTGGAATTCATCGAGCGCCGAGTCAGAATCACTTCAGATCCAGTCTTTGGTGACATACAGGACACTCCACCTGTAAAAGTAACCTCTAAACTCAGCATGTCACAAGTCAAACCACAGCTGAGAAGAAACAGCTTTGCAACTCAATTGACATTTGAGGATGGATGCAACTCTGATGCTTATAAGAATGAAAATGGATGCAGCAAAGCAGGTGCTGGCAATAATGATAAGGCTCAGAAAAAAGTCACATCCTTCACCAAGTCGAACCCTACTGTCTGCTTGTACTGTGATGGTGGTCATGTTTTGGACCATTGTTTTAAACTGGGAAGAAAGACACACAGGGAGAAACTGGACTACCTAAAGGAGAAAGGTCTGTGTTTCAGCTGCTTGTGCACAGGACACTTAAGCAGGAATTGTGATAGGCGCATCACCTGCAAAAAGTGTAACCGAACACATCCCAGTGTTTTGCATATAGGCGACAAAGACAGGGTTACTCATGGTCAGAAGGATGGTGAAAAGGATACTGAGCAGGCAAAGACTTCTCAGAGCTGCACAACATCCTCTGCTTGTGGTCTTACAGGGGCTGGCCACTGCAATGGAGTTCTTCCCATTCTACCTGTTAAGGTGAAGAGCTCAAAGGGAAACAAGGTAATTGAGACCTACGCTTTTCTGGACCCAGGGAGTACAGGAACTTTCTGTTCTGAGAAGCTTCTCAACATGTTTAATATTGAAGGACGCAAAGCCAAGATTCATCTCCGCACCATGGGTCATGCAAAGGTAGTAGAGAGCTCCATTGTTGATGGCCTGGAGATATCTGACTTTTCTGGTGAATACTTCTATCCACTCCCTAGCGTGTGTACCCAGAAAGATATGCCTGTCTCTACAGGCAACATAATCAGTGAAAGTGAGCTGGAAAAATGGCCTTATCTGAGGGATGTGAGGATTCCCTATGTAAACACCAGTGTCAACTTGTTAATTGGCACCAATGCCTCTAAGTTGATGGAGCCATGGGAGGTGATTAACAGTTGTGAAGAAGGTCCCTACGCGGTCAGAACCCTATTGGGGTGGGTAATAAATTGTCCGGTACAGGGAAGCGGTCAGTGTGAAGGTAACCACCCTTTGATTCATGCCAACAGGACTGTCATTGATAAAATCGAAGAGCTGTTAACCAGCCAATACAACTACGACTTCAATGAGAGAGCCTCGGCGGAGCAGGAAGAGCTGTCGAGGGAAGAGAAGAAGTTTGTGGAGATAATGCAAAGCTCTGCTCAGCTTCAGAACAGACATTACACATTTCAACTGCCTTTCAAAGAGAAAGATGTTTCGATGCCCAATAACCGCTGTATTGCCATGCAACGTATTTGTGGTCTGAAAAGGAGACTTCAGAAGGACGTAGGCTTTCATAAGGAGTACACCAACTTTCTGTCAGAGGTCATTAGCAATGGTTATGCTGAGCAAGTGCCGCAGCATCAGTTGGAAACGCCAACAGGGAAGGTGTGGTATATCCCGCACCATGGCGTGTACCATCCTCGTAAAGGAAAGCTACGAGTGGTGTTTGACTGTGGAGCAGAGTACAGAGGGGTCTCACTCAACAGTCAGCTCTTGCAAGGCCCGAACCTCACCAGCTCATTGGTAGGGGTCCTTATGAGGTTCAGACAGGAACAAGTGGCAATAATGGCGGACATAAAGGCTATGTTCCACCAGGTTAAGGTGGCAGAGGAACACAGGGATTACCTACGGTTCGTATGGTGGCCTCAAGGGAACCTGGAGCAAGATCTTGAAGAGCACCGCATGACTGTCCATTTATTTGGAGCAGTCTCATCACCAAGTGTCGCCTGCCTTGCTCTAAGAAAGACTGCTGAAGATAACCAAGCCAACTTTCCACCAGAAGTAATTGAAACGGTTAACAGAAATTTCTACATGGATGACCTGCTGAAGAGCTTGCCCTCTGAAGAGGATACAGTCACCATGGTCAAGAACCTCATATCCATTTGCAGCAGAGGAGGTTTCTCCCTCACACAATGGATCAGTAACAGCCGAGAAGTGCTTCAAAACATCCCAGAAGATCTCAAGTCCAAGAACCTGCAGAAGCTTGATCTAGACAGAGATAAGCTGCCTTTGGACAGAGCTTTGGGTCTGCAGTGGTGTATCGAGACAGACACTTTCAAATTCAAGCTGAAAGTCAAGGAGAAGCCTGCAACCAAGCGAGGCATGCTATCTATCATTAGTTCTGTCTACGATCCATTGGGATTTCTTGCACCTTTTGTACTCCCAGCCAAGCTGCTGTTGCAGGAGTTATGTAGGACGAAGTGTGATTGGGATGATCCAATGCCTCCAGCTTTCCAGCAGAAGTGGAACCAATGGCTAGCTGATCTGGAAAAGGTGGCAGATTTCAAGGTCAACAGATGTGTGAAGCCTGAAGGATTTGGGAGGATTGTCAGTGCCCAATTACATCACTTCGCCGACGCTAGCGAGAACAGATATGGTACGGCTACTTACCTCAGGATGCAGAACATGGAAGAGAGGGTTCATGTTGCCTTCCTATTTGGCAAAGCCAGAGTGGCTCCCCTGAAGCCCGTCACCATTCCCCGTTTGGAGCTCACCGCTGCCGTTGTTGCAGTTAGAGTGGACAGGATGCTTCAATCAGAACTCCAGCTTCCACTAAAGAAGACCTGCTTTTGGACTGACAGCACATCAGTTCTTAAGTACATCAAGAATGAAAACCAAAGGTTTCAAACCTTTGTCGCAAACAGGGTCACCACCATCAGGGACCACTCGGAAGTCACTCAGTGGAGATACATTCCCACATCCCTGAACCCTGCTGATGATGCTTCACGTGGTTTGAAAGCAGAAAATCTTGTGAAGCAAAGGTGGATGGAAGGCCCAGAATTCCTACGGGAACCTGAGGAAGCCTGGCCAACCTTTCCAGTGGATGTCAGTGTCACTGCTGATGACCCGGAAGTAAAAAGAAATCTTACGGTCAATGCAATACTTGTTGACATTAACGCCACTTCTGAACTGATAACCTATTTCTCTGATTGGCACAGACTAAAGGTTGCAGTCGCTTGGATCATCAAGCTCAAATCAACTCTGCTCAAACTCAGTAAGAAAAGAAAAGAGTTGCAGGTTGCGAACACAAGTGCTACTGGAGCACCAGCAGTTGATGTGCATGGAGAAATGCAAGCCTTCACTGCATCAATTGGGAATCAGAAAATATCGCTGGAAGATCTCAAAGAGGCTGAGACGTCCATAATCGCCTTTTGCCAGCGAGAGAGATTCCCCACTGAATTTGCTGCCTTAGCCTCTGGCATGCCGGAAGTGGCGAGAAGTAGCAGCATCATCAAATTAGATCCTGTACTGGAAGGAGGATATCTACGAGTTGGGGGGCGGCTGAACAAAGCAGCAATCCCTGAGGACATCAAACATCCCCTCATCTTGTCAAAAGATCAACACATATCTGACCTTATCCTCCGTCATGTCCATCTACAGCTTGGCCACGGAGGCAGAAATCATGTTCTTTCCACCGTAAGGAGAAAGTACTGGATCACAAGTGGACCTTCTGCGGTGAGGAAGATCATCTCAAGATGCCTCATCTGTAGGCTCCATGGAGGAAAGACCGGCGAGCAAAAAATGGCAGACCTGCCAAAAGAGAGAGTGGTTCCCGATCTTCCGCCATTCACTAACGTTGGCGTAGATTATTTTGGGCCAGTTGACGTAAAAAGAGGCCGTAATATTGTGAAACGGTATGGAGTCGTGTTCACTTGCATGACAAGCAGGGCCGTGCACCTTGAAGTGGCCTATTCTCTCGACACGGACTCATGCATCAACGCATTACGACGGTTCATCTGTCGAAGAGGACAGGTTTCACACTTGAGATCGGACAACGGTACCAACTTTGTAGGAGCAGAAAGAGAGCTACGAGAAGCCCTAGCCTCTTTAAATCAGGACCGTATTGGAAGTGCCTTGTCGAAGAAGGGAATCAAGTGGAGCTTTAACCCTCCTGCAGGGTCACATCACGGTGGAGCTTGGGAGCGGATGATCAGGAAGATCTTGTGTTCTGTGCTCCGTCAGCAAACCTTGGACGATGAAGGATTTCATACCGTTCTCTGTGAGGCTGAAGCTGTGCTCAATGATCGCCCAATCACTAAACTGTCACAGGACCCCAACGACCTTGAGGCATTAACGCCAAACCATCTCCTACTCCTAAAAGGGAAACCAGTTCTCCCACCAGGACTATTCGACAAAAAGGATCTCTATGCAAGGAGACGATGGAAACAAACCCAGTACATCTCTGATCTCTTTTGGAAGCGGTGGATCCGCGAATATCTACCACTGTTACAGGAACGCCAAAAGTGGAACCAGGAGAAAAGGAGTTTCGTTCCTGGAGACCTGGTCATGGTCGTGGACTCCACAGCACCTCGAGGGTCATAGGTGCTAGGAAGAGTCATGGAAACCTTCCCTGATAAGAGAGGGCTGGTTCGTGTTGTTCGTGTGAAGACAAAGACAAGTGTCATTGAAAGACCCATAACCAAAATATGCTTACTAAATTAAGCTAAAGATTGATAGGTTCCAATCTGAAATGGGCAAGTTTTCTTTTTTGTATCTTTGGCTCCTTTGAATTATGTTTTTAATTGCTCTTGCAGACGCAATTAGGGGCTGGAGTGTAAGAGCCATATTAATGTATTATGTTATGTTCATGTTTAAACACTAGGGGTCTGTACTGGGTGTGGCTGAGGTAAGTGGGTCAGCCCAAGGAGGTGATTTAAGCCTGGGGAAACCAGGAAACGGGTGTTGTCTGATTGGAAAGCAAACAGTTTTTCGACTGTGCCCTGTGCCCTTTGTGCCCTGTGCCCATGTGCTGGATGCCCTTTGTTCTTTAAGTGTATAGCTATCAGCAATTCGTTTTTGTTATTTTGTTTTCTAAGAATATTAGGAGTAAAAGTATATTACCGGTGAATGGATTATAAAGGAGAATAAACCTGCCGTACTATTGTAAAACTTTTCTCCGTTTATTATTTACTGAGCGCGCTGGGCGCACGTCGGAATGATCCATTAAACAACCACAGGTAGTGGCTTCGAATAGGGGCTTGGCCGCTACAGCTGTATAACAAGTAGTTTGAGCTTGTTGTGCTAATATTGAAATGGGAGTTCATGTTTATTAATCAAAGACACAACTGAGTACTTTTTTTTTTAAACCTATGTTCCGTAGCTTGCATGTAGAGGTATTGCAGTGATTCTCAATTCTTTTATGACCTATGTCATGTTTCTATGTCCTGCTTTTCCATTTGTCCCTTGTAGCAAGCCCTCATGATGACCATAGTCAACTTGGCTCAGAACTTTGTGGGCAGCAACAACGTGAACATCCTGCAGCCTCTGGGTCAGTTCGGTACTCGCATCAACGGAGGCAAAGACGCTGCCAGCCCTGGTTACATCTTCACCATGCTCAGGTAAAGCACCAGCAGAGAGCCGTACCCGTTTGTTGTGTTCTCTTTTCTGATTGGATATCAGGTTGTGGGATCCCAGAAAAGTTTATTTGCTGATTACATGCAGAATGGGTGACTGAGAGACCTGTGTTATGAAGCACGCGCACACTATATAAGTGATCACTGTATGACTATAGAGCGATTTAACACGTATGTCAACATAAATATGTCGCTCACTTCACCTTTTAACTTTCAAATTTGAAAGTGTATTGAACTATGAAAATAAAATATGCCTTGTGATTCAGTTTCTTTCTTGTCTCAAACGGTAAAGTTTAGAAGAATTATAATTTTTTTAATGGTGGTCTGATTTCACCCTACAGTCCTCTGTCCAGCACTGGACGGCAACCTGCTCAAGTTCCTGTACGATGACAACCAGAAGGTGGAGCCAGAGTGGTACATCCCCATCATCCCCATGGTGCTGGTCAACGGAGCTGAAGGCATCGGCACCGGCTGGGCCTGTAATAATGCCTCGTTTCCACCAAGTAGAGCGGGTTGGGTCAGAGCGGGACAGCTCACTTTTAAGAATCTCGGTGGTGTTTCCACCGCCGACCCTACCTTTACTGGTAGGGCGGGGTTTAGGCTGGACTGCTATAGCCGCCGCCAGAATGTGGGTCAAACTATCGGGCTGTGGAACAACTGTGGTCAAGCCAGCGGTCTCTCGTTTTTGCTTGGTCAAACCATAGATAGTAGGGTTAAACCAGCCGCTTCTTTATGTCTTCCCCCCGTGTTGTTGTGAGCACAGAGACGGCTCGGTGCAACTGATAGACAGTGAGC
The DNA here is from genome assembly GCA_949357725.1 of Hyperoplus immaculatus. NCBI lineage: Eukaryota > Metazoa > Chordata > Actinopteri > Uranoscopiformes > Ammodytidae > Hyperoplus > Hyperoplus immaculatus. The sequence continues at coordinate 32,717 of OX442365.1, read as the reverse complement.
GAACAGCGCTGGCTGCGGCAGCTACGTGACATCGTAGCAGTGGGACAGTGCAGCCAACTGATTCATTTAATGACGAGGAAAAACACCACACAATAAACAGTGCCGCGCTTACATTTTCGCCAAAACACAAGACTCTCTTCACTCTAGCCGAGGTGACTACACACGGCGGAAATGATTCTTTCGACCAACTGTGGTCAAGCCAGCGGTCTCTCGCTTTTGCTTCGTCAAACCAGCCGCTTCTTTATTTATTCCCCTGTGTTGTTGTGAGTGTGTATTTACTACTATCTATGGCGTAAAGACACAGAGACGGCTCGGTGCAGACAGTGAGCGAACAGTGCTGGCTGCAGCAGCTACGTGACTAGCAGTGGGACACAGTGTAACCAACTGATTAATTTATTGACGAGGAAAAACACCATGATAAACAGTGCTGTGCTCACATTTTCGCCAAAACGCAAGACTCTTCACTCTTGCCGAGATGACTACACATGGCGGAAATTATTCTTTCGACCAATCAAATGACGGCAGTGTGTCGCTCCATCTTTTAGGCACCCTTTCAGGCGGCTAGTGCCCCTACAGAGGAGTACTGAGATTAGGAGCAGCTCAGAGCGGTTAGGTGCGCTTAAACCATACCCTACCCAACTTTTGGCAAATGAAAAGCCAAACTACCCGGACCGAACCGCTCCGATCCGACCCGCTGTACTTGGTGGAAACAAGGCATAAATAGCCAACTACGACGTCCGGGAGATCGTCAACAACATCAACCGCTTACTCAAACACCAGGACCCACTGCCAATGGTAAACTGCCCTCACAAACTTTTAATTTCTATTTGAAAGATCCTATATTATGTATTTTTTCTGTTTCAGATTTTTATTACTTACTAGAAACTTGTTTTCATGGTGAAGTGTCAAAAAATCCCTTTTTATTTCTCACACTGGCATTGCTGCATTTCGTCTCTGCGAAAGACGTTCTGTTTAGAGCCTAAACAAAACTCTCTTTAAGACCCCACGTCTGCCCTCTGCACTGGTGGGCTCTGATTGGTCAGGTTCCCCTCGTGGCAACAGGCACCGCCCCCTAGCTTCACTGCTACAGATTTGAGCAGGCAGGGGAGGGCCTGAGAGTGTAGCAGCATTACCATACATGGACATTTGTGTTGAACACAGCGAAATGCAGGAAATTAGGCCCTAGTGAGTGTTTAACATTATAACAACATTTATAGGTCAGAAAAAACAAAAAAAAACACAATAGGTGCTCTTTAAAGTAGCTACAAGGTACTTTCATTTTGTGTTCATTCTTGCGGCCTGGGTGAGCATACCTGGACAAAGGCATTAAAAACACTGTAAAAATAGCATTTTTATATATTATCATATTTAAAAGTTCCTTGTATCTAATATGTAAAATGGACTTTTTCGTCAAAACAAAATTATGTAACGAATTATGAGTCAATCAATCAACCTATATAAACAAATAAACACATAAATATCAGAGACAGGCTATATCATTACTCAATATGGTCAGTTGTCTTCATTAAGTCTGAGACAGCAACGCATATACTGCCAAGGACCACAAGCTGCCGGTGAGGAGAAGTATTGTCAGAGAGTGTCTATGACGTGCATGGCAGCGACAGACCCACTGCCTCCTTCTGTCTTTTATATCGGGGACGGAAATTTGAACTCTGCTCATCAGAACATCCACACTGGATCACATGCAGATTGTCCACGGAGCTGTGTCGCATTTTCAGATCTCGCCGGTGGCAAACAGCTTTTAGACATTGCAGCCTTATCTAACTATCTCTCTCTCTCCCAAACAGCTACCCAGATACAAAAACTTTAAAAGGACAATCCACGAGCTGGGTCAGAACCAGTACCTGGTCAGTGGAGAGGTGTCGGTCATAGACAGAAACACCATCGAGATCACAGAGCTTGCTGTCAGGACATGGACACAGGTACTACTCAGCCTCCCTTTTCATTTACAAGTTGTATAAGTATGTTATAATGGTAACAGGATACAATGAAATGAAGATGGTTGATAGTATAATTATTTCATCAAACAACCCAAGTGTTTGTAATAAAAGAAAACTGAGTCAGGCATCTTCGAAGCAGAGTGAAGTTTTACTTGTAACAGCATACAAGGGTCAAACAACAATGTATCTGGTTTGGTACATGGTTGAATACAAAGATTGAACAGAAATAGCAGAGGTTATATGTCCGATTCCTGTGTAGGCGTATACACTCGGTTTGTGTCTCGCCCTCGTTTTGCTGGCGAAAGCAGAAACATTTTTAATTAGGCAGATATTCCCAGAAAGTCTTATCAGCAGGTGTTGTTTTTCATACAATGTCTGAAAACAGAATATGGGAGTATTCACTCCCCATCAACTCTCAACCACTGTGCACATGAATGTATCATACCTCTGTATGTGCCAAATACTTTAGTAGGCAGTTTCTTCAAGGCTAGACAACAAGCAATCAGCAGATGTTGTCCTAAAATGCAAGTTAGCAAAACTCTTTTGGGGCTGTTAGGTTTACTGGGACAAAGTTCAACAGGCAGAAAGCATGTATTGAGCATTAAAATATTATACAATCATAAGGAAAATTTAATTCCGTTAACAATGGTAGTGGTACATGTAGGTTCAAATGCATTGTGAGATGTATTATTCTGTCTAACTGTGTGTTCCCTGGTGTGTGCAGGCCTATAAGGAGTCTGTGTTGGAGCATATCATATTTTAAGGGTTATAGAGTAGGGTAAAGTAGATGCTATGAGGCTAACAAAATGTAACACATAAGTTACATAAAGATGATGTTTTTCTTTTCTAAACTATGTATTTCTTTATTTACTAACTAGAAAACAAATCCAAGCGTGAACTGATCCGCATGCTGGTCCAGAAAGGCTTTGAGTCGGATCCAGTGGCCGCCTGGACCAAGTCTCAGGAAAAGGTACCGATACAGCAGCTTGATTACCTTCACATCTTAACACAAAATGTCAAAACTAATTAGGCCCATTATAAGAAGATTCACTTATTATTTATTGCAATTATACACATGGCTTTAGTTCCAGGTGTGTGGTAGTATTTACTCTAACTATTAACACACACAAGAGAGAGAGCTGTTCTTGCACCAGTCTTAGCTGTGAACATTACAGCATTGATCATGGCAGTAGGCTGAGAAAGCAGTATTTTGTTTGGTGATATCAAAGCAGAGTAGAGACCTTTTATATACTATCTATGGCACAGAAATTATAGGTAGATCAATAGAACAGTGGCTATAAAGGTGCAGGCTGAAGCCAAGGCTTATTGCACCTCATACCAGTTTAACATTTGAATAAAGTAGTCATTTAAATAACAAAAGTAGTTACCCTAACCCTAACCTGATTTAACAAAAGATAAAACATACGGTAAACAAACCAAACTAAATATAAAACAAAAAAGTTCTGGAAGTTCCATAAATGATAGAATATAGTTAGTGGATGGATAGGGGATTATAGTTATGATATTATTATATACCATACATGATACTTACTATATGTTTATACTGTATACCACAATGTTAGCACATTATTATATATAGGAAATTATAGGAAATAAAAAAAAACACTGTGTTTTAAAACTTTATTAAACCCACACACAGATGTGAAGTGTGACCACCAGCTGGATAACAGCGATACACAGTGGCTGTGTTCAAAAAGCCATACTAACGTCCTACTCATACTCATTTTGACGTCAATCTGAGTATGTGACGGTTGTGTATGCGAGTTTGTGTCTCTGTAGGCTATTTAAAAATAAATCAAGTAAGTAGACTAATAATAACATTAATGGATTATTGGTTATCGCATCACAGAAGGCCTATTGGCCTATAATAATAAAAAAACACCACCTTAACTATGTTTACAGTTTAAAAATGTGTTGAATGAAATGCAAACCTCGGTGAATCATTTGCTATTGTTTCTCTGTCCTGAGATTCACACAGACTGAGCAGTCTTGTTTAAATGTTACAAATTGAGCTAATAAACTGAACTTTGAATTATTTTGCTGCAGAAGTTATCTCAGCTAATTTTTGTTATCTAATTTGATAATAAGGTGATTGTATGCAGAGTGCTCGTGCCAGAAACTCATACAGTGTTTTTGTGCGAAAAAATGTCTGTCCCCTAGGGGGGGCATGACAGAAAATAATTGAGAACCACTGCCTTAACCCCTTAACCCTCACACAAAGATATGAGGTTATAACAGTCAGCCGTACAGCAGTATTCCACTGTTTAACACTAAACTCATCCACTTTTTAACAGTAATGTCACAGAATGCATGTTTCACCACTAGGCGTCGCACTCGCATCACCGATGATGCAGAGCAGCCTGGCAAAGCAGAGCCAGAACAGTTAGTGATCGATAGATAATCAGACATAAGACTTCAGAGTATGGTGGCAAAGTGCTATAACTAATATTAACTGGTGCTGTCTGTCTGTCTGTCTGTCTGTTCCATTTATACAGAGAACTGTTCTGATGAAAGTGATTCTGACCTTAAAAAGAATCTACGTAGTTAGCATGCATGACTGGGACATACTTTAATTTATTTATTTCATCTTGCCTCTAAATAGTAGAAAGTATAGGGATTGGAACACAGCCCTGGTGCTGTATTGTATTCAGATCTATAATAATATAGAATATAATCTGTGACGGGTTAGAGCAGGCGATGGCCTTCTACAGCATTCCAGAGTTCAACGAGTGGAAGAAACAAAAGAACTTTAAAACCTGGCATGTAAAGTACTACAAAGGTTTGCTGCTTGAGTATTCCAATATCTATTTAACAAATTACATTTTAAGTATATGTTATTTGAGAAAATTGTGCAATTTAAAAATTAAAATCAAACTTTTTGTTCCAGGTTTGGGCACAAGTACGAGCAAAGAGGCAAAGGAATACTTTGCTGACATGGAGAAGCATCGCATCACATTCAGATACAGGGGCGCAGAGGACGACGCTGCCATTACTCTAGTGAGTTTAACCCATTGATGACTATTGCAATCTAGGATGCATGTCCTTAATGCCTGAGGGTTTTCTGAAAAAATAGTATGAATTGTCAAGTCTACCAAAACCTTAATATCTAAGCCTGTGTAGCACATAATAAACATGAAATAAAATACATTTAAAAGTTAAGGTTCACAGGTTTTATTTAAACATGCTCCCTTAGCGCTTACAAACCAACACATTTTTCTAAAAATCGTCAAAATTAGATGGGGGAGAAAAAAAAAGAATAAATAATATAAAATATTTAAAAATAATGTGCTAAATGAGGTTATAATCCTGCTTCCTTTTAGCATGGATAGTAGTGACTGAGTGTGTAGTGGAGGGATAAAGATAGACAGATATAGGAAGGAGAAGATAGCTTTATTTTATTATTTAGTTCAGTTATCACTGGCACCATAAATCCGACTTCCCAGTACAACTGGAACGCAGACTGACTCTTGCTGTCGGGAGCCGATCAGCTGGTCCAAACGGCTGTATACCACGGAGATGAAAACGAAACTGAAACTTAACTATCACCTGGCTGGGCTGAATTTGAGTTGGAGCAGCAAAATATAGCCTAAATTCATAAATATTGTTAATAAATAGATGCAATGTGTTGTGTGATTTTCGTCAGTAGCCTATAGTAGACCTTGATTCTGCGCTCGGAACGCCACTAACTGTTCTGTAATACACTATCGCCGACACAGCTGGCGTATTTTTTTTATTATTATTTATTTATTAATTTTTAGATTTTCGGCAAACCACACATTTTTTGGGTGGTCATGTGGTCTTAAAAAATCAACAAAACCCACCTCATGTGTATTTGAACCAATGACGGTGCATTCTATGTTGCGCACGCCATGAAAATTAGATAAAGTAACAATGCTGCTTGACGCAGCATCAGGCAGGAGATACAATGTGGCATCACGCAGCAGCCGTGATCAATGGGTGTTAATGCTGCAAGTCAAGCACTGGTGTCTAGGGGATTGGAATTGTGAAAAATACACTCTAATGTAATGCAAGGTATATATTGCAAATATTATACCAGAAATGAATTAGCTAAACAAAAGTAATTTTAATGCCTTTTTCTTTTATTTGTTTGCAGTAGACATGCTTTTATAAGACAAACAGTTCTCAAATGTTAGATATTGTACATCACGAGACGAGAACCATGCTTTAGTCAAATACATTTACAATTTTCAATATGAATGATTTGAATGAGAAAGGTGTCTAATCAAAACAGACGTGTAGGATTATGAGTGAGCGCTTTGCAGTGAGTTACTCTGTGTTCAAATCAAATCAAATCAAATCAGTTTTATTTGTATCGCCCAATATTACAAATAGACATTTGCCTCAGTGGGCTTTACATTCCATACAGTATGACACCCTGCCCTTAGACCCTTATTAGCTCCCTTGACCCTTTATCGGGATAAAAAAAAAATTGAGAAATCTCAGGGGGAGTTGACAGAGTAAGGGATCTCCCAGGACGGACATCCTGCAATAGATGTCATAAGTGGAGAAAAATCATGTTATGGTATGTTTAAATCATGTTACGGTACGTAGTGAATGAATTGTTGTGGTAATTTTTTTCTTCAGGCCTTCAGTAAGAAGAAGACGGATGACAGGAAGGAATGGCTGACTAACTTCATGGAGGACAGACGCCAGCGGAAGATGCACGGCCTGCCCGAGGTTTGTGCCTTCTTTGATCGAACAAGATGTTTCACATTGTATGCTTGTTCTGCTCCCACTGTGGGGATTCTTTGGACCTACTAGCTTCACTAACTCTGTGATTAGACGGAAATCAATAGTTTATGTGTTTTTTCTTCAGATATCTTTGGAAAAGTTCCTAAATGAACCAATCATTCTTTTTCTGATATTTTGTAAAAACTGTGAGACGGCCTTTATTCCTGTGCTGAAACAAATCTCTAAAAAGATTTTAAAAAATGTAAATAGAAAGAAAAAAAAAAGGATAAAAGAAAGTTATACCCACTGATAAGAGTATATGTGTTTTTATTGTGTGTTTATTTTTTCAGCAATACCTGTATGGAACCCAGGCCCGGCACCTTTCCTACAAAGACTTTATCAACAAAGAGCTGATTCTGTTCTCCAACTCTGACAATGAGAGATCCATCTCATCCTTGGTGGACGGTGTGTATACTCTCCTCGTCTCTGTCATCTGTTTGGTGTGCTACTTCTCTCATAAGTAGTGACAGAATCATTCATTCCACCATTCTATTCTAAAACTATACAGTTAAAAGCATCACTGTCTGTCTGTCGATGATGGCTTGTGTGTGTGTTTTTTGAAAAGGTTTGAAGCCCGGCCAGAGGAAGGTGCTCTTCACCTGCATGAAGAGGAATGACAAGAGGGAAGTGAAGGTGGCACAGCTGGCTGGTTCAGTGGCCCAGAACTTTGTGGGCAGCAACAACGTGAACATCCTGCAGCCTCTGGGTCAGTTCGGTACTCGCATCAACGGAGGCAAAGATGCTGCCAGCCCTGGTTACATCTTCACCATGCTCAGGTAAAGCACCAGCAGAGAGACGTAACCGTTTGTTGTGTTCTCTCTTCTGATTGGATATCAGGTTGTGGGATCCCAGAAAAGTTTATTTGCTGATTACATGCAGAATGGGTGACTGAGAGACCTGTGTTATGAAGCGCGCGCACACTATATAATTTATCACTGTATGACTATAGAGCGATTTAACACGTATAGGGGAGAGTGGCCTAAGTTGTGCATTTTGGAAGTTGTTTCACCCCTTGTTTCTAGAAAACCGTGGAAGAAATTGGAAATGTGACCACATATTTAAGAAGAGCCATCCATTTGACTCATCCTGTAAAGAAGGGAGACACAAGGAATAAGATATAAGCACATTTAAGCTCAAAAAACTGTGTTTTGACTTTCAAAGTAAAATTTCCATGATCAAGGTTTTTTGATTATTGTGTCTGAACAATTATAGACAAGTTTGAAAACATTTGACACATGTTTTAGTGCTTTGGTATGCTACATTTTGAGTCTATACAGTTAGCACGATGTCAGCCCTAAACTGCTGCATCATGCTTATTATCCAAAATTCTTGGGATGGGGTGATTTGTGCCAAAGGGCCTGGGTGAGTTATAAGTAAGTAAGTAAGTAAGTAAGTAAAATGTATTTATAAAAGCACATTTATGACAGTTTGCACTGTCCAAAGTGCTGTACATAGTGCATTCAGTAGGTAAACAATGAAGGTAAAATAACAATAACCAAAATAAAAGACGTAAAGCCCATACATCCACATAAACACAGATAGTAGTGCAGAGGTAAGATAGTTAATGGGGAGGAAACACCAGGGTGTACATATGGGTTTTGAGCCTTGATTTAAAGGCAGAAATGTAGGGGAATCACATTTGTCAGGTGGCAGTTGGTTCCACAAGCACGGAGCAACTAGTGCAAAGTACATTTCTGAGAGTTGTGCCAGTGGCATGGCTGTATACGCTGGTCACCAAAAGAAAGTGATTGTCTACAGTAGCTCAGAAGAGAGTGACATCTGAATTCCACTTAACGACACCACTGATGAGAGTTCAGATGGCCAGAAAGATGATGATGGTGACTTTGTCATTGTGAGCTTTGCAGGTAAAACCATTAGATCTGCTAGGCCTTGTTTAAGAAAATTGACCTTCAATCTTTGTCAACTATTTACTTTATTTACTTTAAATAAACCTTAAATAAGTAATTGTCTAATGGATTTGTCTTGCATTACAGTTTATGAGATATATAGCAATGGCACAATTCACCCCATGGTATTCTCTCCAACCGCACAACTTACACCACACCGGGGGCAAGTTGTGCAATCAAGACAACTTTTTTTCCGAAAGCTATATTTCTTCAACAGTTTATTCCAGATCCAAAGTTTTTATTGCCAGGGATGCACAACACCCTGAAATATATGTACATATTTGAGTTGGAGACTTTACTGTCAAGGCCTTACTTTAAAGTCACTTTGAGTGAAAAGTTGCACAACTTAGGCCACTCTCCTCTATCAACATAAATATATCGCTCACTTCACCTTTTAACTTTCACTCTCAAATTTCAAAGTGTATTGAACTATGAAAATAAAATATGCCTTGTGATTCAGTTTCTTTCTTGTCTCAAATGGTAAAGTTTAGAAGAATTATAATACTTAAAAATCTTTTAATGGTGGTCTGATTTCACCCTACAGTCCTCTGTCCAAGCTGTTGTTTCCAGTGCTGGACGGCAACCTACTCAAGTTCCTGTACGATGACAACCAGAAGGTGGAGCCAGAGTGGTACATCCCCATCATCCCCATGGTGCTGGTCAACGGAGCTGAAGGCATCGGCACCGGCTGGGCCTGTAAGATAGCCGACTACGACGTCCGGGAGATCGTCAATAACATCAACCGCTTACTCAAACACCAGGACCCACTGCCAATGGTAAACTGCCCTCACAAACTTTTCATTTCTATTTGAAAGATCCTATATTATGTATTTTTTCAGTTTCAGATTTGTATTACTTACTAGAAACTTGTTTTCATGGTGAAGTGTCCAAAAATCCCTTTCTACTTCACACACTGGCATTGCTGTATTTCGTCTCTGCGAAAGACGTTCTGTTTAGAGCCTAAACAAAACTCTCTTTAAGACCCCACGTCTGCCCTCTGCACTGGTGGGCTCTGATTGGTCAGGTTCCCCTCGTGGCAACAGGCACCGCCCCCTAGCTTCACTGCTACACTGTGGAGTGAAAAGAGCGGACTGCATTGCACGCGCGGGCAGATTTGAACAGGCAGGGGAGGGCCTGAGAGTGTAGCAGCATTACCATACATGGACATTTGTGTTGAACATATAGCGAAATGCAGGAAATTAGGCCCTAGTGAGTGTTTAACATTATAACAACATGTATAGGACAGAAAAAACAAAAAAAAAACACAATAGGTGCTCTTTAACCCATTTGTTATGTTTGTTCCTTATTACAAACCGGGCGCAGCAGCATGTTTAGTTCTGGTACTCTTTATTCAATAACCATCTTAATACATGTGGTAACTCCCGTGTCGGGTCTACAGGTCTACAGCCTAGACTTCCCCCCACGTCACGTATCACGTGACCTATCAGATCCAATCAACACATCTCCCTTCCTTTAGAAGTTAAGCATTTTCTTTCTAAACAAATGCATTCAAAACAAGTAACTGCATTACCACATAACAAAAACAACATTTGTTTACGTTATTATTTAGCTTAAACATAAGCATCAAACTTTGTTTTCTCAGTATAAAATATTCTAAACCAAACAAATTATACTGCCATAACCACAGCTATAAACATTCACTTATTTACTTTTCCCCCTCTTTTATTTTTAAACATATTTTTCCCCCCATAGTCCATAACTCCTTCAGCAGGATTCTATCAGTCTCTCAGGTGGTTTAACCATCCTGCTGGGTCTGTTTTTCACAGCTGGTGAACTGGGTACGGTTTGACCAGAGTCAGTAGTGTTCAGGGAACTCGGACAGCCTTTGTTGCCAGTAGTGGTGTTTATCACCTCCGGTGGCTCTGTGACAGTCTCTGAGCTGTTGGTTTGTAGACGGATGTCCACTCGATTTCTCCTCAGGGCTGATCCACGATCTGTCTGGATGAGGTAAGAACGAGGTGCAACCTCCTGTTGTACAAGTCCCTGCTGTGTCCACATTCCTGTCGAGTAGTCTAGAAGGCGGACTCTGTCCCCTGGCTTCAGGTAAGGCAGCTGTTTTGCACTTTTGTCATGCCTTTTCTTCTGCTTCACCTTCTCCTCTTCTTTGGCTTGCCTGACCTTTACTGCTCCCTTTGGTTTTAGCAGGTTGTCGTGCATAGGCAGATTAGTGCGAATGCGACGTCCCATCAACATCTGGGCTGGTGACAGGCCATTTTGCAGTGGCGCACTCCTGTAGATCAATAAACTTTTGTGAAAATCCTCATTTCCATCGTGTGCTTTCTTCATTATTCCTTTGATGATCTTAACTGAGCTTTCTGCAAGTCCATTTGATCTTGGGTAGTTTGGGATTGATGTGTGGTGGTTAAAACCCCACTCTTTAGCGAATGCTTCAAATTCGCAGCTGGAAAACTGTGGTCCATTATCTGAAAACAGTTAATTTGGGACTACGTGTCTCGCAAAAACAGTCTTCAGAAAAGCAATGACGGCTCTGCTGGTTGTGGACTGTAATGTTGCAACTTCTGGATAGTTAGAGTAATAGTCTGTAACCACGATAGGATTTTTTCCGTTGCAATCGAACAAGTCAACTCCAACCTTGTAGTATGGATATTTGGGCACTGGGTGTGGCATCAGCGGCTCTGCCTGCTGTTTGGGTCTGTATGTGAGACATACTTCACAAGAAGCCGTAGTGGCTGATATTTGTGTTCAATCTTGGCCAATACATAACTTCTCTTGCCCTCCGCTTGCATTTTTCTTCTCCCAAATGTCCTTCATGTATCTTTTGTAACATTTCCTTTCGCATTGCTGGTGACAAACTTGTTTCCTTTGTATATGATGCCATCCACAACAGTGAGTTCTGTTCGACACATCCAGTAGTCCTGTATTGCAGCTGGACATGTTTGTTTTTGTTCAGGCCATCCTTTCAGTATTGTCTCTTTTAGTGTTCTCATGCTGTGTTCTTTCTCTGTCTCTTTTCTGATGTGCTCTCTTCTCTCTTCAGAAACCGGTAGAGATGACACTATCATGTCCACATAAGCCTTTATTTGTGCTGTTCCCGTTTCATCTGTCCTTTCATTTTTGTCAACTGCGCGTGAAAGCGTGTCTGCGGCAAACATGTACTTGCCTGGTGTGTAGTTCATAGTTACGTATTTTTGCAGCCGTATCATCATGCGCTGTATCCTCATAGGACAGTCATTGAGTGGCTTTGACATGATTGACACCAGTGGCTTATGGTCCGTTTCCACTTCAAAAGCTTGACCATATACATACTGATGGAATCGCTCACATCCGTAGGTGCTGGCTAGTAGCTCCTTCTCGATCTGTGCATATCTAGTTTCAGCTGATGTCAACGCTCTGGACGCATAGGCGACAGGTTGCCAGTCTTTGTCATGCAGCTGTAGAAAAACTGCCCCTAGTCCGTACTGTGACGCGTCAGCTGTAATCCGTGTGCTTTTCTCCGGGTCATAGAACTTAAGCCCAGGCTCGTTGGTGAGTATTCTCTTCAAGTTTTTAAAGCAGTCTTCCTGTTCATGTGACCATGTCCATTATTTTTTTTCCTCAAGTAGACACCTGAGTGGCGCTGACTTTGTTGACAGCTGAGGTATGAACTTTGCAAAGTAAGTTACCATACCTAGAAACCTTCTGACGTCATCCTTATTTTCAGGACGTTCCATGTTCTCGATGGCTGACGTTTTCCTTGGGTCTGGACTAATCCCTGCCGATAGTTAAGTTTTAGTTTCGTTTTCATCTCCGTGGTATACAGCCGTTTGGACCAGCTGATCGGTTTTCGTCAGCGGGAGTCAGTCTGCGTTCCAGTTGTACTGGGAAGTTGGTTCTATTTCGTTCCTACTGACCGCCAGAGGCGGTGCTTTCAGCACTGGATGTTCCATCGCGCGCATGCGCAGGTCGAGATCTTATACCAAAATAGTCACCTGTGACCCTGGGTGACCCGAGAATATGTATATATTCCGGAAGTCACTCGAGGATCTGTTCCTTCTATCTTCTCGCGGACTAGCAGGTCACACACATTATTGTGTGTATACCATTAGCTTGTCGCAAGTAGCTTTGTAACCTAAGGGTTGGTGTGGCGATTTGACTTCGTCCACCAAAGGCTGCGACTTGCAATTCGTTCGACTTCGGCTGCGGCCGGTCAGGGGTGAGTAAAGTGTGAAGGCTACGCGTAGCCGGCGGCTATCGTGGAAGCTAATATCACCTTTCCACCTTGCTTTAATTGAGCTTGTCAGGCGGCGGCTGGTTTCACAGTCGCCGTGTTATTCTTTTGTTCTCACCGTTGCTTGTGTGTTTTTCGCTAAGCCCGTTTGCTAATTGTATGCTTGAATGTATTGTTTTTCTAGCATTGTTACTGTTGCTCGGGTGCTACGTTCGCCCCGACCGGTTGCTTACTTCGATTTAATCGACAGCGAGCGGCTTGGGGTCCAAGCCGCCGCCACAGTATTTTGTAGCATCGCCTAGAGCGGTGCATAGGCTACTTAATTTGCTCGTCAAGTGGGCGGCTTCGGGTCAGAAGTCGCTTTCACTGTTGTATTTGAGCTGTGTCATACCAGTCGTGTGCTCTCACCTAAGCCTTGCGTTGCATAGCTTACTTTATTTGCTTGCCAGGGGGTGAGCCGGGCCACACACTAGTATGTGTGGCACTAGTATTTCACAGCATGGACCTATTGGACATTTAAACTTTAAAATTAACTGTCAGTTATGCAATTTCAATGATCCAGTGACTATAAAACAGTATTTCTCTCATCTTGGGAAATATCTTAAAAGCAAAGAGACTGTTACCTGCCCCTTAAATCATTGTTCTTTCAAATCAAGTGTTTACTCTACCTTTACTTCACACAAAAGTTGTTTTCATAACAATGTCACACTGCAAGACTTGAAATCTGAGCTTGTTATTCAAACAAATGTAAATGAGGAGCACCTGGTTGATCAAGTGCAGTCAGATATCAGTGATGCTGAATTTTCTGGGGGTGAGAATGTAACCGAGCAGGAGGTTAACACTGATACAGTTCAGGTAAGACTTGCATCTTTATTTCTGCGATTGCAAACAGTTTTGCATGTCGCAAAGACAGCAGTTCAGCAAATAGTTACAGAATTGAGGGATATTGGTGTTTTAGTTGGTGAGCTAAACAAAAACACTCTTGATAAAGCATTGAGGCAGCATGGTTGTATCATTGATGAAAACACTTTAAATATAGTTAAAGATACTTTGTGCCAGGCTAATCATTTTAGCTGTCTTTCTGAAGGTGGGTCTTTGGGAACTGACAAAAGAAGGTTATAATTTTTCTAAGAAAACTTCAGTGTTATTAACCCAGTTGAATTTGTTTTAGATTTGTCATCAAAACTAACATTTGTTTGTATCAATCTTGGGTGTTCTTCAAGTATTGTTAAATAGGGGTGATGTACTTGACAGAGTTTTAGAAGAAAGCCAAAAATCACAATCTGGCCATTATACATAATTTTCTGATGCATCATACTGTAAAGAAAATCCACTTATTTCTGGTGAAGATCTGAGTATTTCTCTGGGCTTGTATACTGATGATTTCGAAGTCTGTAATCCTTTAGGGACATAAAGAAAAAAACATAAGTTGTGTGCCATCTATTGGATAATTGCTAATTTACCTGTAAGAGACAGATCATCATTATCTACTATATATCTGGCTGCTCTATGCAAAAGTCAAGATGTTAAAACATTTGGTTACAGTCCAGACCTAAAATTGCTTGAAAATCAAGGAATTTACATCAACAGATTGGGAACTAGTGTCAGAGGCACAGTACTATACATTTCATCAGATAATTTGGGGGCACATTCTTTTGCTGGCTTTCAAGAATCATTTAATGTGGACAAGTTTTGCAGATTTTGCCTTGCAAGTCGTAAAGATATTCAAACTTGTTCTGTAAGAAGTGGTGCATTTGTATTGAGAACAAGAGAGTCGCATAACCTAGACCTCTCTGAGCTTAAAGAAAATGTAACTTTGAAAAGTGTGAATGGGGTAAAAAGGGACTGTGTTCTAAATGAGCTACAGTACTTTCATTGCATCACAGGGTTTCCACCTGACTTTTTGCACGATCTGTTGGAAGGCATTGTACCTTTTGAGCTGTGTTTGTGTTTGAAAAAATTAATTGATAAGAAATATTTCACTGTAGATAATTTAAATACTGCCATACAGCACTTCCCTTATAAGTTCTCAGACAAAACCAATTGCCCTCAGAAAATTCCAGTAAATTTTCATTTGGTTGGAACAATAGGAGGGAATGGCCATGAGAATTGGACTCTGTTAAGGTTGTTGCCATTAATTATTGGTGATGTTGTTCCTGAAAATGATAACGCTTGGTCTGTGATTCTCGAACTGAAAGACATTGTTGAAATCTTGGTATCGTCCACTTTCACAGAAGAAAGCCTCTCTTACTTGGAAGCAAAGATCTTTGAACATAGGACACTTTTAATAGAAGTGTTTCCTGATGTAAAACTCAAACCCAAACATCATTTCCTTGAACATTATCCCTGTCTAATTCGATGCTTTGGACCTGTGGTTGACTTCTGGACATTTCGCTTTGAAGCTAAACATAGCTTTTTCAAGAAAGCGGTCCGTGATCTAAATAACTTCAAGAACATTGTTTTATCCTTGGCCAACAGACACCAACTTATGTTGTCATACTTTTTTGACATGCCGTGCCTGTTCAAGCCAGCAGTGGAAGTAGAAAGAGCAACATACAGTTCCCTTGAAAATCTGTCAACCTCAGTCAGACAAGCTATTCAGCACAAATTCAGTCATCTGACCAGTGCATCACTTGCAACAACAGCCTTTATACATGGGACAAAATATGTAAAGGGAATGTACGTATCATTTGGAAGCACAAGCGGACTTCCTGATTTCTGTCAAATTCTGTACATTGTGGTAGTGGACAACAAGGCATTCTTTATTCTTCAACCTTTCTCTGCCTGGTACCTGGACCACTTCAGATGTTTTGAAGTTTGCAGCGCTGAGGATCTCCAACTGGTTGTGGTCGAACCTGCAGAGCTGAACCACTACGCCCCCCTGTCAGCATACACCGTGCAAGGAAGACACCTGATTTCTCCGAAGGCATCCAATTAAATATGTTATTTGTTTATTTTTTGGTTATTTTTATTTGAGAAATCATTTGAACATATTTGTTTTGTATTTTCATGCTTTTAATTTTTCTTTTTTGATATGTCTGAAATAAAATTGAATCAATCAATCAATCAATCAATCCCTACTGCACTGAGGTGATAATTTAGCTGATTGTCATGTCAATACTTATAATTGTACACTAACCCTGACCCTTGTTGTTTTTGTCAGTGAATATCTACTCATGATCTACTACATGTCCGTACTTTGTGAGCAATAGTAAAATCCAATGGTAATACACAGCCTAGGTTCTGTAAACTGTAATGTAAACAAAGGGGCCACCATAGCTAGCAACATGCCACTTTATAGAGCCTAGGCTTTGTATTCCTACTGCATTTTTTTGCAGCACACCGAGTACGGACAGGTAGTAGATCGTGAGGAGAAATTCACTGATTATGATAAGCATTCTCCCCCGAATCGCTGACTCTACCTTAAGCTTTACTGCCAAAATATACAAAATTTGAAAACCAATTTTCAGGTATTTCATAGGGTTTAATTAAAGCATTCAATTTATAGTCTGGCAGAACAAAAATCCAACACCTTACAGTGTACTCTCCTACTGTAAAGGTTCAATTGAACATTTTATTTCACCTTGAAGTTACTCGTATGATATCCATAGGCCGATTTATGATATTTGATCATGACACAACCATTTTTGTAACATAATTTCTATTTTTTATTAGTTGGGATTCACCATGTTGCTGCGCGTCATCCTTAGCCAAGACGAGAGGATAACAATTGACAGCATGCCAGAGACTGTTGATGGCCTTCACTTGATGCTGAAGAACAAGCTTGGATTGGAAGGTGACTTGGTGGTGCAGTTCCAAGATCCAGAGTTCGATAATGAGCTTTGCAACTTGAGTAGCATGTCAGAGCTGCCGAAGGACAAAGTGACTTTGAAAGTATACAGCAAGAATCTTGAATCCTATCATACAGCCTTAGACACGGCAAGCCTAACCACATCCTCTGAGGAAAGCCCCACCCCCTCTGCCAGTCATACCCGTCAGCTGAAGTCAATTTCCTGCCAGACATCCCAGAGGGAAAAACACAACGTTCCCTCAAAGAGGAAAGAACCGAGATGGTCACCGAAATGAGGAAAAGGAAAATTGATTGGCAGAAAATAAAAGGAATGATGACCAGCACCTTTTCTTTACGGAGAAAAGAAATTGTGGAGGATGAGCCACCTGTGGCGGACGTCAGAGAAAGATGGCCGGCACTATTCTCTGAACGTCAGGTAAAAGTATTTTTCTATTTCAGATGCGGTTAGGTGGATCAGATTTGAAATTGCTTAAGATTTGCTAAATCGTTTATTAAAGAATGGTTAATATCAGTCATGAATAATTTGGTATAAAGAATACATTGATTTAAAAAATATTTGTCTGCAACAACAGTAAAGTCATTGAATTTACAGCCAACCACTTGTGTTCCTTTGCTTTTTTCTGCCCACCAGATTGAAGCAGAGTTTGCTCGCCTTACATCTGTTGACCTGAAAGACTCCCTCTTCGCTGGCCTTGACAAGTATCTGCTGAGGTTCCTTGGGGTGTACAGGGCCAGGATGGGTCTGGTGGAGCTGAATAGCCTTTTGAGGACTCTGGACATTGATGTACGTGTGTTGATATAAGTCTGTTCACACAAAGCCAATTAAATCTACCTTATCCATTTTCTTGTATATCTATCTAGTCCATAACCTTCCCATGTGTTACAGATCATAGGGAAATAGTTTCAAAACCTCTTGTAGACTCACATTTTGAGCTAGAACTTTTGGCATACTTCTATAATGAAAAGTTATTTATTTCATTTTTGTCCAATAGCCATCTTTTCCGAACATATTGATTATTTCTGAACTGAAACAAGTATGAAGACTTAAACCTGCAGTGTGTAGAATGTTGTGTTTTATTTCCTAGCAGACTTTGTAGAAAGTAATAATAATATCCATAAGTACATTTAATTTAGTGCATAATAGCTGAATTTTTTTTTTAATTATTATTTTTTCCCTTAGAAAAGGTCTCTATATGTCCATATTTCTGCATATTTTGGACCAAGGCCTAGTGCCGCCATCTTGAAAGTGTCATAGTTGGAATGTCATCAGGTGCATTGTTTAAAATTTAGAATTGTTCTTCTCCTTGAAGGCCACTGTAGCTTCTGTTATTATTCAAAAGGGGTGGGGTTACCCAGGGAGCGTTGCATTCTAGAACTTTGTAGAACTTACTTGATGATGTCATATTACACACTGCACCTTTTAAGTAGAATATATAACATCACTTAGAATTATATTCTGATTTCTGGTCTAATACATCCCATCTGTATGTTGTCTATTATTTTTTACAGGGTTCCAACCAAAGGCAAAGGGCAGTTGTTTTGATGGGGCTCCCCCACTACTTAAAAGATGGGTCCACACTGTACAAGAAAGTACAGGTATGTTTTTCAATAATAATTTACCGTACCACACCAGATAAACCAGCACCACACATTCTAGAGCGGCAGAAGTGATCATTGAGAGGGATTATTAGTGTGACTCTAATTTGTTTTATCGTAAATGTTGCATAGTCTGCCTTTAATCTGTTTAAAAATGTCACACATGGTTTTATTTGTAATACTTCACCCAATTCATATTACAATTAAAGAAAAGTTCCAATATATCTTGTCACAAGTGTTTGAACCATACTTAATGTATCACAAAATAAGTTATCTACATTTTTGTGGAATTTAAATTGAATTGGCCAATATGACTAACAGAATTGTGCACTCCCTAACATTGGTATCTGTTACTGCTGTTGATGTTATGAAACCTGACATTCCCCATGGGTATCAGTAAAGGTTTATCTTTTTTTAACATATTTGTCCACTTTGTGTAGGTCACAGATGCAGAGGAGGACTGGACAAAGGGAATGGCAGTCGGCATCCTCATGGTGGCACAGGTTGATGAGCTGGTCCGTTTCGCAGTGGTCCTCGAGGAAGAGATCATCTTTCCAAGCCTTAGTGATTTCCCAACTGCTGTGGCACTGCTGATGGGCCTGCTCTTTGCCCTTAACATTGACTACCCCAGGGGCCTTAGGTACACTTTTGAAGTTATTCAGAAGGTGCTTATGGACATTGGTGGAGGGCAATGCTCTGCCTTGGTTCATGGCTTAAAAAACCGACTCTTGAGGAAGAAAATGTAAGCTTAAAAAGCTCAGTATACGCATTTCTGACCAAAAGTGAACATTGTTGAGTGATAATTGGACTCATTTAAGGTTAAGCGTTGCGATCTGAACAAAGCAATGTTCTGCATTGGTTCATGTTGTAAGAAATTAAGTTGTTGAAACCGTGCATGTTTAAGAGTTCAAGCTGAGTTTACCGTGTTCTGGTAACAACCAAATTTCACCATCTTCATGGGTTTGTGGAATGAAAATAGGTGATTGTATAACATGCAAGATCTACTGAATATAATCTGAATGCCAACCAAAATGTGGACATGGTATGAGAAATTGACTCTTAATTGAAAACCATGCAAGTTACAGCAGCAACTTTGTTCTGGTTAACTAAATAAAGACCTGGATGGGCATTATATTTTGACACTTTATCAGCCTAAAGTGAATGGCCGCTGTAGAAGGTTAGACACTGTCTGGATGTGGGGGACAGCAATACAGATAATTCTGGGTTGTGTTTACTTACTGAACATTTTTTATGCACTTTTTGTAAATCCACATAGTTGCATGGCAACAAATTATTCTTTTTTCAAGTTGACACCACCTGTAAATGACTACCAAAAATACACATCATATATAACTGGAAATGCATATTTTCAGACTAGTTTTCCCCCTGGATCCCTTTTTTTATGTTTTGTTGGACTATTTGTAAAAGCAAATTGTTGAATGCCAACTAATGTTATCACAATACAAATCTGTAGAAGAAATTTGGGGGAGGAAATTATTTTAGGATTGATACCTACAGTCATATGAAAAAGTTTGGGAACCCCTCTCAGCCGGCATAATAATTGACTCTGCTTTCACACAAAAAAGATAAAAGTGGTATGTCTTTCATTTACCAGGAACAGTTAAGTACTGGGATGTTTTCCAAACAAAGATTTTTTGAAAAGCAGTATTTAGTTTTATGAAATTAAATAAAATGTGAAAAACTGGCTATGCAAAAATATGGGAGCCAGATGTTCTTGCAGGTCTTTGGAGGTGATCTGTGGGTTGTGTGCAACCATTCTCACAATCCTCCACCTATGCCGCTCCTGTTTTTTTCTTGGTTTGCCATGCCTGGGTTTAACTGCCACTATGCCTGTGTCCTTCCATTTCCTGACAACGTTCCCTACAGTCGAAATTGACAATTGAAACCTTTGGGAAAGCTTCTTGTAGCCTTCCCCTAAACCATGACAATGAACAATCTTTGTTTTTCAGATCTTTTGGGTGCTGTTTTGATGATCCCATTCTGTCTCAATTCAGCAGAGAGTCAAAGAGAAGTGCAACTTGCATTTAGGCACCTAAAATACATTTTCTCATGATTAAACAGACATTTCTATGAGGTTCAAGGCTTAACAACATAATCCAACCAACTTTGTGTTTAAAGTCATCAGTTTTACATGCTGTTACAGGCATTAAAATCAACAAAACCACAAGGGTTCCTATATTTTTGCACAGCCAGTTTTTCACATTTTATTTTATTTCATACAACCAAATACTGCTTTTCAAAAAATCTTTGTTTGGAAAACATCCCAGTACTTAGCTGTTCCTGGTAAATTAAAGACATACCACTTTTATATTTTTTTTGTGAAAGCAGAGTCAATTATAATGCCGGCTGAGAGGGGTTCCCAAACTTTTTCATATGACTGTATATGAAATTCATTAAAATAGCAAGTATTTGGCGAATATGTGTGCATAATATAATTGGTAACAAAATAATATATGCAGAAAAGGGCTGTAAAAATCCTGAACAGTACAGATTTGTTATTTTGATGACATGTCGGTACAGTTGTAACTTGTTACTGTTGTTTTTTCATATGTGAAGATTTCATCTTCAGTAAGAAAAAGGTAGGCCTACAATAAAACTGTTGGTCTGTGACTGCCAAAATCTCTGGTGTTAAGGCTCGTCATTTACTCTTTTGAAAAAGAAATCCTTAGACGTAATGAAATGTGATGTACGCAGATAATATGTAGTGAGCAATGTATTTACAGGTTAAAAAGAAATCATATCCACTTACAAATGTAAGTAGATCTTAATAGAGTATTTAAGATGTTGGTAAGTGCAAATAACTAGTACATCAGTTAAATTAACTTATAAATGTATGTAAACTTGATTGAGGTTTATATTCAATAAGTTCATAAATGTAAGTACAACTCACTAGTATTGCAGTTAAATCAACTTATAAATTTATGTCATCTTGATTGGGGTTTGTTTTCAATCAGTTCATAAATGTAAGTACATCTCACTAGTTTTGTAGTTACATCAACAAGAAAATTTATGTTACTTATAATCCTATTTAAGTTTAATCAACTGTTGAATTTAAGTAGTTTTGACTCAAGGTGAAGTTATGTCAACTAAAGGTTTCAAGTAATATGGACTGAAGATGGAGTTGAGTCAACTAGAAATATCTATTTGAGTTAACTTATTGTCTTAGTTGTCTTGACATAAAATTTCAAGGCAGCATGGACACTTGAATTTTTAAGTTGAAACAACAAGTTCGGGTTTACAGTGTAGGGTCCCACTACCTAGTCAGGCAGTTACTGAAGGGAGGCCAGAGGCTTCATTCAGCCACCACGACCCCTGAGGGCACCATCATGGGACTTGCAAGTAGTCCTGAGGGCCTTAGGTCTACCACCATTTGAGCCGCTGAGTCAGGCGGACCTGACGCGGCTGTCTATGAAGATGGCATTCGTCCTTGCCATTGCGACTGCAAACGGTCGGTGAACTCCATGCCTTGTCAGTGAGCCAGGCGCGCTTGCGCTGGCATGTAGAAGGGTCAGGAGTGGTGCTCTCGCCAAATCCATCCTTCCTATCCAAACGATTGTCTCCCCACTATGTAAACCAATCGATCGAGTTGGCTGCTTTTAATCTCCTGGGCTCACCAGGGGGTGCAGAAAGAATGTCAGACCCACTGTGCCCGGTGCGACATATGTTGTGGCAATAACCAGCTTGCGTAAGACAAATAACCTCTTTGTCTGCTATGGGAGCTGCAGGAAGGGGGCTGCCCTGTCCAAACAGAGACACTCCCACTGGCTTGTGGATGTGGTCTGTGAATGCATATAGAGCACAGGGGCTCCCCAGGCCTTGGCCGTTGAGTGCCACTCTACCAGAAGTATGGCTACATCTTGGGCTGCCTTGAAGCGGGTTCCACGTCAGGACATTTGCGCCTCGGCTACATGGTTTTCATCATGTACGTTTGCGCGGCTCTACAGAGTAAATGTTTCTGCTCCTCATCCTGTGGGATGGCGGCTGTCTTGTTGACGGTTGTAAGCCCTTAATTGATGAGTACTCTTCTTGACCTTTCTGGTATAAGTCATCCAGTGCTGAAAGCACCGCCTCTGGCGGTCAGTAGGAACGAAATAGAACGATAGTTACGTATGTAACTACGGTTCTATGAGTTCCGGATGACCACCAGAGTTCTCTGTCACTCAGACTTCTCAGATACCGCGAGAAGATCCAGTTGGAACAGATCCTCGAGTGACTTCCGGAATATATACATATTCTCGGGTCACCCAGGGTCACAGGTGACTATTTTGGTATAAGATCTCGACCTGAGCATGCGCGCGATGGAACATCCAGTGCTGAAAGCACCGCCTCTGGCGGTCATCCGGAACTCATAGAACCGTAGTTACATACGTAACTATCGATTTATGGTGCCAGTGATAATTGAACCAAATAATAAAATAAAGCTATCTCCTCCTTCCTATATCCGTCTATCTTTATCTCTCCACTGCACACTCAGTCACTACTATCCATGCTAAAAGGAAGCAGGATTGTAACCTCATTTTGCACATTATTTTTAAATATTTTATATTATTTATTCTTTTTTTTTCTCCCCCATCTAATTTTGCCGATTTTTAGAAAAATGTGTTGGTTTGTAAGCGCTAAGGGAGCATGTTTAAATAAAACCTGTGAACCTTGCCTTTTAAATGTATTTTATTTCATGTTTCTATGTGCTACACAGGCTTAGATATTAAGGTTTTGGTAGATGTTGACAATTCGTACTATTTTTTCAGAAAACCCTCAGGCATTAAGGACATGCATCCTAAACTGCCATAGTCATCAATGGGTTAATGTAGCTACAAGGTACTTTCATTTTGTGTTAATTCTTGCGGCCTGGGTGAGTATACCCGGACAAAGGCATTAAAAACACTGTAAAAATAGCATTCTTTAAACTGATTTCCTCATTCGCTGTTACATGTAATCTATGATCATCAGAGGAAAAATTTGACAGTTTTTAGAAATATTTAAAAGTTCCTTGTATCTAATATGTAAAATGGACTTTTTCGTCAAAACAAAATTACGTAACGAATTATGAGTCAATCAATCAACCTATATAAACAAATAAACACATAAATATCAGAGACAGGCTATATCATTACTCAATATGGTCAGTTGTCTTCATTAAGTCTGAGACAGCAACGCATATACTGCCAAGGACCACAAGCTGCCGGTGAGGAGAAGTATTGTCAGAGAGTGTCTATGACATGCATGGCAGCGACAGACCCACTGCCTCCTTCTGTCTTTTATATCGGGGACGGAAATTTGAACTCTGCTCATCAGAACATCCACACCGGATCACATGCAGATTGTCCACGGAGCTGTGTCGCATTTTCAGATCTCGCCGGTGGCAAACAGCTTTTAGACATTGCAGCCTTATCTAACTATCTCTCTCTCTCCCAAACAGCTACCCAGACACAAAAACTTTAAAGGGACAATCCACGAGCTGGGTCAGAACCAGTACCTGGTCAGTGGAGAGGTGTCGGTCATTGACAGAAACACCATCGAGATCACAGAGCTTGCTGTCAGGACATGGACACAGGTACTACTCAGCCTCCCTTTTCATTTACAAGTTAACTGTTCTCCATATGAAGAACTGGAGTATGTTATAATGGTAACAGGATACAATGAAATGAAGATGGTAGTAGTACATGTAGGTTCAAATGCATTGTGAGATGTATTATTCTGTCTAACTGTGTGTTCCCTGGTGTGTGCAGGCTTATAAGGAGTTTGTGTTGGAGCCCATGCTGCAGGGCACTGACAAAACCCCAGCTCTCATCAACGATTACGAGGAGTACCACACCGACACCACTGTCAAATTTGTGGTCCGCATGAACGAGGAGAAACTGGCCCAGGCCGAGGCAGCCGGCCTACACAAAGTCTTCAAGCTGCAGTCCAGCCATACCTGCAACTCTATGGTAAATTGGGATTCCAGCTCAACCACAAGTCAAATAGAACTCATGGACAAAAAAAAATTCTGTCTTGAAATATGGATGGCTTGGCCTGCCTCCATTTTTAAATCAAGCATTTCATTAGCCTCATAGCACAATTGCCTAAATCATATTTACTCTACTCTACTTTCACTCTACATCTACTCTATTCTACATCTACTTTTCGTTAGCCTAATAGCATAATTGCCTAAATCATATCAACTATTGACATATTGACAACTACTGCCATCGGTGTATGAGTGTGTATGAATGGGTGAATGTGGTAAGAAATGTAGAGCGCTTTGGGGCTGAGAAAATCAGCTAAAAAGCGCTATATAAGTCAAGTCCATTTACCATTTACTATATTCTACTTTTACTCTACATCTACTCTACATCTACTTTACCCTACTCTATAACCCTTAAAATATGACTTAGGCAATTATGCTATGAGGCTAACGAAAAGTAGTGCTTAACCCTTAAAATATGACTGCCGTATAACAAAAATCACTCAAGATTGTCTAGGAGTCAGCCAAGACACAGAAGGGTCTCTTGATGTCCCACCTTGTCTTCTAGTCCCTGCCACCAAAATGATGGTGTCACAACCAGTAAATGAATTGAACACTAGTAAGGCTACACATCGATCTGGACCTAGTGCCCTCACCATCTCATGAGCTTCTAAATATCGAAAAATGTTCCCAGCTCATTTATGTTGAGGGATTTTGCTGCTGTTACTGCCAGTAATCGCAAATCCTTCGTAATGTACGTATTGACACCTTGGTATACCCTTCCTTGGTATACCCTTCCTTCACATCATCTCCTGCAGTGTTTCAGTGTTTCAGTGTCACATCAGTTACCAGGAAGGAGAACAGTTCAGTGCAACACTTTGGCCAGTTTTCAAGAATGGCACTGGATGGCTCCTCGCGTTTACTAACCAACTTCCCTCTCTTGCTGTGTGTTCTGGCCTTCAGACTTTTTACCCAGGGGGCAAAACCCTCGCTTTTTTGGAAAACAGACATGGGCTGTTGTAAAAGGTTGTTCACCAGAAATTATATCTAGGACCTTCAAGGATCGCAACCTGGGTGGACAACCTGGTCAACTACCTGCTGGAAAGCTACAGGGGGCCGAAATAGAAAATTGGATTTTTTTTAACTTATATTATTACTGGCATTAAAACAATGATATTTTGTCTTGAAGTTTTTTTCAAAAATGTTTGAATATATATGCAAATTTGGCATATTTCACAAATAATGCACGAATTTGTACATCTTTAAAAACCAAAAATCTATTTATTGGTTAAAATCTGTATTGCATTTTGACATTATATAAGTGTGTTAAGTTTCTACATAACAAACGTCTTCTGTGAGAAATGGTGTGACAATTCCGGAATGCCCTTATAAATATTTGGTAGTTTAAAGGATACCATCAAATACTGGGATCTCCCTCTCAGGAAGTGACGTCTCTTTGTGCTGAATGGCAATATAATTTTGTATTTCCATTACCGTTAATAAATGGGCATTATTGTTGGTCACATCCTTTTATTCTATTATTCTATTCAACCAGCGCTCCATTCATGAATCACTGGCGCTTTGTTTACTCATGGCTGGTTTGGCATCCTGAGATCTGCTTGGCAAGCTGTGAAACATTCCATGAAACCATTTGGAAAAAAAGTTAGATTACATTTGAACATAGTTGAAAACATGCATTTTCTCACTGTGAAAAGTTGTAAAAAGCAATAAAAATCTTGTGAAATTTGATTCTCAAATTTGCTTCATATTTCAATGCAAATACTATATACAACTTTGTTTGGCATCCTGAGTTCTTCTTGGAAAGCTTTGAAACATTCTTGAAAACCATTTGGAAAAAAAGTAGGAGCACATTTGAACATATAGTCCAGCAAATAGGTTCAATATATGAAGGAATTGTGCTTTTTTGATTTAAACATGAGCTTTGGCAAGCTGTTAGAGCATGCCCTAAGGAAGATTTTTGGCTATAGGGCCATCGCCAATTTTTCCTATGGTTGCCATGGCAGCCATTTTAAAAAACGGACGCCATTGGCACCTAGGATCTTGATTATGGTGTCTAATCCTACATTTTCAAGGATGAAAAAGGCAGTGGTGCTATTTAAAACATGCTAGAAAGTACCCAACTTCATATATCTGGCATGTTGCTAAAACCTTCAAATATTAGCGGAGTTATACGTATTTTCATGAATTACAGAATCAGTTCATGAGTTGTGTGCTGACCTTTTATGCTTACAAGTGCCATCTATTTCAATGACCAATACATCAGTTTAGCCTGCTTGAGTGGTGTTATTGCTATTTTATCCATGGTCAACATTGCTCTAGGTTCCCGAAGGAGCTATGTGATATAAACAGTTACTACAATGAAAGTACCAGGCAAGGTAAGTTGCACGGAGTAACTTTTACTCACATAAAGTTGTAGGTAACACCCAAAACACATATGCATATAGGGGAGAGTGGCCTAAGTTGTGCCACCTTTTACTCAAAGTGACTTTAAAGTGAGGCCTTGACAGTAAAGTCTCCAACTAAAATATATACATATATTTCAGGGTGTTGTGCATCCCTGGCAATAAAAACTTTAGATCTGGAATAAACTGTTTAAGAAATATAGCTTTCGGAAAAAAAGTTGTCTTGTGGCACAATTTGCCCCATATTTTACAAAGATTGAAGGTCAATTTTCTTAAACAAGGCCTAGCAGATGTAGGTGGTTTTGCCTGCAAAGCTAACAATGACAAAGTCACCATCATCATCTTTCTGGCCATCTGAACTCTTGTCAGTGGTGTCGTTAAGTGGAATTGAGATGTCAGTCTCTTCTGAGCTACTGTAGACAATCACTTTCTTTTGGTGACCAGCGTATACAGCCATGCCAATGGCACAACTCTCAGAAATGTACTTTGCACTAGCTGCTCCGCCCTTGTAGAACCAACTGCCACCTGGCATATGCGATTCCCTCTCAATTTCTGCCAAATCATGGCTCAAAACCCATCTGTACACCCTGGTTTTTCCTCCCCACTACCATCTTTGTTCATATGTGGATGTCTGGGCTTCATGTCTTTTATTTTGGTTATTGTTATTTTACCTTAATTTTTTACCCACTGAATGCACTATGTACTGCTGTACTGCTGGACAGTGCAAACTGTTATAATGGTGCTTTCATAAATACATATTACTTACTTACTTATAATTCACCTTGGCCCTCTGGCACAAATCATCCCAAACCCCAGAATTTTGGATAATAAGCATAATGCAGCAGTTTAGGGCTGACATCTAGCATACTAAAGCACTAAAACATGTGTCAAATGTTTTCAACTGTGTCTATAATTGTTCAGACACAGTAATCAAAAAACCTTGATCATGGAAATTTTACTGTGAGAGGCAAAAAACTGTTTTCTTTAGCTTAAATGTGCTTATATCTTATTCCATGTTTCTCCCTTCTTTACTGGATGATTTTAATGGATTTTTGTGGTCACATCTCCAATTTCTTCTATGGTTTTCTAGAAACAAGGGGTGGCACAATTCCCACCGGCACAACTTAGGCCACTCTCCCCTACATAATTGGAAAATAAAAACATGGGCTGGGTTGTCAATAGTCCTTTTAGTCTTTCTGTTTTGTATTCACTTCCGGTTGATCGATCCACTGTCAGTGGTTCTCCTTTCAAATGTCTTTGAGTCGATCTGATGGTCCAGCAGATTGTTGGGCCACATACAGCATGCTTCTATTTTCGTTCCCCCATAGAGATGAATGGGGGTTGAAATATGGAAGCTGCTCAAATGGCCTCAAAATTAACACAGAGAACTCAGGATATCAATCATCAAGTGTTGGTGTGTGTTTTAGTCGATCTGATGGTCCAGCAGGCATTTCAGCATCATACAGCATGCTTCCAATTTTGCTTCCCCATAGACATGAATGGGGTTTGGAATATGGAAGTTGCTAAAATGGCCTCAAAATCCACTCGGAGCGCTCAGGATATCAAACATTGACTTTTGGGTGTGTGTTCAAGTTCACCTGATGCTCCAGCAGGCTTTTGAGTGTCATACAGCATGCTTACAATTTTGGTTCCCCATAGACATGAATGGGGGTTGGAATATTGAAGTTGCTAAAATGGCCTCAAAATCCACCCAGATAACTCAGGATATCAAACGTCAAGTTTTGGTGTGTGTTTCAGTCGATCTGATGGTCCAGCAGGCTTTAGAGCTTCATACAGCATGCTTCCAATTTTGCTTCCCCATAGACATGGGTTGGAATATGGAAGCTGCTAAAATGGCCTCAAAATCCACTCAGAGCACTCAGGATATCACACATTGACTTTTGGGTGTGTGTTCAAGTTTACCTGATATTCCAGCAGGCTGTTGGGCCTCATACAGCATGTTTCCAATTTTGTTCCCCCATAGAGATGAATGGGTGTTGGAATATGGAAGCTGCTCAAATGGCCTCAAAATCCACCCAGATCACTCAGGATTTTAAACGTCGACTTTTGGTTAATGTGTTTGAGTCGATCGGATGGTCCAGCAGGCTTTTGAGCTTCATACAGCATTGCTTCCAATTTTGGATCCCCATAGACATGAATGGGGGTTGGAATATGGAAGTTGCTAAAATAGCCTCAAAATCAACTCAGAAAACTCAGGATATCAAACATCAGGTTTTGCTGTGTGTTTGAGTTGACCTGACACTCCAGCAGGTTGTTGGGCCTCATGCAGCATGCTTCTATTTTTGTTGCTAAAATGGCCTCAAAATCCACTTAGAGCACTCAAGATATCAAACATCAACTTTCGATCTGATGGTCCAGCAGGCATTTGAGCGTCATACAGCATGTTTCCAATTTTGGTTCTCCATAGACATGAATGGGTTGGAATATGGAAGCTGCTAAAATGGCCTCAAAATCCACACAGAGCACTCAGGATATCAAACATCAGGTTTTGCTGTGTGTTTGAGTTGACCTGATACTCCAGCAGGTTGTTGGGCCTCATACAGCATGCTTCTATTTTTGTTGCTAAAATGGCCTCAAAATCCGCTCAGAACACTCAGGATATCAAACCTCGACTGTTGGTGTGTGTTCAAGTTAACCTGATGCTCCAGCAGGCTGTTGGGCCTCATACAGCATGCTTCCAATTTTGGTTCCCCATAGACATGAATGGGGGTTGGAATATGGAAGCTGCTAAAATGGCCTCAAAATCCACACAGAGCACTCAGGATATCAAAAATCGACTGTTGGTGTTTGTTTTAGTCGATCTGATGGTCCAGCAGGCATTTGAGTGTCATACAGCATGCTTCCAATTTTGCTTCCCCATAGACATGAAAGGGGGTTGGAATATGGAAGCTGCTCAAATGGCCTCAAAATCCACTCAGAGCACTCAGGATATCAAAAATTGACTGTTGGTTAATGTGTTTGAGTCGATCTGATGGTCCAGCAGGCTTTTGAGCGTCATGCAGCATTGCTTCCAATTTTGGTTCCCCATAGACATGAATGGGGGTTGGAATATGGAAGCTGCTCTAATGGCTTCAATATCCACTCAGAGAACTCATGATATCAAACAGTGACTTTTGCTGTGTGTTCAAGTTAACCTGATGCTCCAGCAGGTTGTTGGGCCTCTACAGCATGCTTCCATTTTTGGTCCCCGATAGAGAGAATGGGGGTTGGAATATGGAAGCTGCTAAAATGGCCTCAAAATCCACACAGAGCACTCAGGATATCAAAAATCGACTGTTGGTATTTGTTTGAGTTGATCTGATGGTCCAGCAGGCTTTTGAGCGCAATACAGCATGCTTCCAATTTTGGTTCCCCATAGACATGAATGGGGGTTGGAATATGGAAGCTGCTCTATGGCCTCAATATCCACTCGGAGAACTCATGATATCAAACATTGACTTTTGCTGTGTGTTTGAGTTTACCTGATGCTCCAGCAGGCTGTTGGACATCAAACAGCATACTTCTACTTTTGTTCCCCCATGGGAGTTGGAATATTTAATTTTCATTTAACTTTTATTTATCCTCGAGAGACCAATTGAGGGCTGACCCCCATTTACAATGATGTCGAGTTCAAATAAATTCCAAGGAAAAACAACAATACATACACAATATTCAATGCAAATACATCAAATACACAACAACAGGTGAATAGAGAAAAAAACAATTGAAACATTTACATAGTGGTGAAGAGTGGCAGCAATTAAAATGAAATGGGTGAAAGTACAATATAGCCTAATTAAATCAGTTACAGGTAGAGTTTGGCAGATTTAAGATAGTTTGTTTAAATTGATTAAAGGATATGAAGGTATTTAGTTTAATTTGTTGCTGTAAGTTGTTCCAGGAGTCGGGGGCACTGAAGCTAAAAGCTTTCTTTCCCAGCTCAGACCGGGCTTGTGGGACATAAAGCATGAGCATATCAGTGGAGCGGGTCTGATAAAGCCCATCTGAAATTTGCAACATTTCTGTTAAATAACGAGGAAGCTTCCCGGTCAAGGCTTTGTAAATAAAAATATGCCAATGTGCATCACGTCTCTCTTTAAGGGAGTACCACCCAACCTTTTCATATAAAAGACAATGGTGTGTGTCATAAGCATCTCCTGTGATGAACCTTAAAGCAGAGTGAAAAACAGAGTCTAGGAGTTTAAGACATGAATGAGATCAGAGCCGGCCCAAGCCTTCAGGGGGCCCTAAGCGAAATATGATTAGGGGGCCCCTCTCCAATGTTAGCGCTGCTGAAACTATAGATCTTAAATATCATTCACACACCCAGTGTTTTCCGCTAGTGCCTCCACTGTGCGGCTGTGCGAAAATATTAGACAGCCGAGATTCAGACCCTCCTAGGAGGGTCCGGGGGTATTCCCCCCGGGAGATTTTTTTAACCTTTTTAAAGTGAAATGCATGAATCTGGTGCACTTTGAGAGGAAAATTAAGAGGCTAAATCTGAGAAATTTGTTGTGAACAAATAATTTGGAGACACTGGGTCAGATGAATTAGAAGCTATTGAAGAAGGACATATGGATTTTCCATAAAAATATTAATATAAAATAAAATATTATGGAGGGTCCTCTGGGTTGGGCTTGGAGCTCTTTTTCTTTTACGGGACATATTTCTCTGTAATATAATGAATGCATTTAAGATTATTTTTTTTGCATTTTCAAGCTTTTTTATTAGATAGTACAGCGTTGAAATGGGGAGACAGAGAGAGAGAGGGGGGATGACCTGCAGTAAAGGTCCACGGGTCGGATTCGAACCCGCGACCACTGCAACGAAGGCCGGAGCCAATATGGTACGCGCTCTATCCACTACGCCACCGGAGCACCCCAATGAATGCATTTAAATGCAGTGTGAGGAACTAAGCAGAAGAACTCTGTTGTCTAGCTACTGTATTTTTTTTCCACAGACAAGGCTGAAATAGGCTATAGACTATACACAGTGCATGGGCAACTGAGGGCAGCCCCATTTCCAATTGTTTTTAAATAAACTCAATACACACTGTGCATGGATGTGAACGTGACATGATCAGATAATTTCGGATTTCCTCCCAGATGAACTGATTACATTTTTAGGCTATTAATTATCTAGACCAAAACATGTTATTCCTTTTTTGTATGATAACTCACATTTGCATAATATGATGTTAATATCAAACACACAAACTAAAAAAAAAAAAAAAAAAATTAATAACATTTTTTTTTTTTTTTTTTTGGAGGGGGCCCCCAGGCAGTCGGGGGCCCTAAGCGGCCTCTTAGTTCGCTTATGCCTCGGGCCGGCTCTGAATGAGATGCATGCCGGTAAACCACATCACCGTAATCAAGGACAGACATAAAAACTGCCTCAATAATCCTTTTCCTACTAAATAAAGGGAAGGTGGTTTTGTTCCTATAAAAATAGCCAATTTTTTGTCGTAGTCGACAAACAAGATTTTTTATATGGAAATTAAAAGTGAGTTTATCATCAAACCAGATGCCGAGATATTTGTACTCTGTGACTCTTTCAATTAAAAATCCATTCTTTGTAAAAATATTAAAATCATTAAAAGTTGTAGTTCTTGCTCTGGAGAAACACATATATTTGGTTTTGTCTGTATTTAGAACCAGCCTGAGGTCCACTAGACAGTCCTGCAGGGTGTTAAAAGAGCTTTGTAGGTTCTCAATAGATTGGTGCACCGAATCGGAAATGCAATACAGTACTGTGTCGTCAGCGTATAGATGGGCATGACAGTTTTTTAGCGATGAAACAATGTTATTTATATAAATTGTGAAAAGAACTGGACCTAAAATTGAGCCCTGTGGGACACCATTTGTAACAGTTAAGAACTCAGATTGGTATCTTCCGAGTTTAACTGACTGCTGTCTATCAGAGAGATAATCCCTAAACCAGCTACATGCAGACTGATCAAAGCCAATGTCATGCAGCCTCTGTAAAAGCAAATGGTGGTCAACAGTATCAAAGGCCTTTGAAAGATCAATAAAAAGTGCTGCACAGTGCTTTTTCTTGTCTAATGCTGTAACAATGTTGTCTACAACCAA
>OX442364.1:28513122-28538122 GCA_949357725.1 Hyperoplus immaculatus | reverse complement strand
AAACAGCCTAGGCTCTGTAAACTGTGTCACTAGCTACGACGGTACTGTGTGAATAAACAGCCTAGGCTCTGTAAACTGTGTCACTAGCTACGACGGTACTGTGTGAATAAACAGCCTAGGCTCTGTAAACTGTGTCACTAGCTACGACGGGCCCTTTGGTTTACATACCAGTTTACAGAGCCTAGGCTGTGTATTTAAATTGAACTTTTTTTTTACATTGTCTGTCTGTGTGTCTGTGTCTCTCCCTCCCTGTGTGTCTGTCTGTATGTCTCTCTCCCTCCCTGTCTGTCTGTGTGCCTGTCTGTTTGTCTGTCTGTCTCTGTCTGTCTGTCTGTCTATCTCCCTGTCTCCCTCCCTGTCTGTCTGTCTCTCTCCCTCCCTGTCTGTCTGTCTCTCTCCCTGTCTGTGTGCCTGCCTGTCTGTCTGTCTCCCTGTCTGTCTGTCTCTCTCCCTCCCTGTCTGTCTGTCTGTCTGCCTGTCTGTCTGTCAGGTGTATAAGAAGTTGGGGCAGACTCACCTGGCTCTGATGAACTTCAGCTGGGCGATGGACCTCGACCCCAAAGGAGCAAACAACCAGATCAAAGAAGCCATCGACAAGCGATACCTGCCCGAAGACGAGGGTGAGACACGCAGACAGACAGGGAGGGAGGGAGACAGGGAGGGAGACAGGGAGGGAGGGAGGGAGACAGACAGGGAGGGAGGGAGGGAGACACAACATCGACAAGAGATACCTGCCAGAGGACGAGGGTGACACACACAGACAGACAGACACACACACAGACACACACAGACAGACACACAAAGACACACACACAGACACACAAAGACACACACAGACACACACACACACACACACACACACTAACAGGGACACAAAGACACACACAGACAGACACTCTAACAGTCTCTCTCTGTGTGTAGCGGTGGAGGTGGACAGTCAGGACAGCAGCATCATGACAGACGCTGATGACACACAGCTGCACACGGCCGAGAGTGACGATGTGCTGTGATTGGCCCAGCAGAGGCTTAGTCCCGCCTCCCGGCCTCATCCCTGCGCTCCGGTTGGCTGAGAGAGATACTGCTGCTTCCCCCTCGCTCCTCTCACATCACAGCTGTTTTTTATGTTATTTTTATCATCGATCGTTACCGAATAAATCAATAAAAGATGTAAACCCCGCCCCCTGCTGTCTGTCTGTCTGTGTATCTGTCTGTCTGTCTGTGTATCTATCTGTCTGTCTGTCTGTTTGTGTGTCTGTCTGTGTGTGTGTCTGTCTGATTGTGCGTGTGTGTGTGTGTGTCTGTCTGACTCTCTGTCTGTCTGTGTGTGTGTGTGTCTGTTTGTCTGTCTGTCTGTGTGTGCGTCTGTCTGCGTGTGTGTGTGGATAAATGATCAAATGAAGAATTATAAAGTGTTTAAAGGTGCTCCGAGGAACTCTGCGTTCCATGTATTATATTGTATTCATACTCTGTCTTTTTTCTATTCTACATAATCTAGTTAGGATGCAGTAGGCATACTACTGGTACATACATATTTATTTCATCCTAACATGGCTCCTTGATCTTGCCTCTTGCTTTTATATCCGTCTCATCCCCGTTTGTTTTCATACGGAGGCTTCGTCGATGTGACGTCACTTCCGGTGCGCACCGGATTGTGGGTCAGAATCGCCCAAATAGGATGCAGTTTTCAAACACTAACAATCTTGGCCGGATGAAGTAGACATCTGGCTATTTCTAACCATCCTAAATCTGGCCACAAGAATCAGGACATCCTTAAAGAGGACCTATGATGCTTTTTGACTTTTATGACCTATAAACGTTGTTATGATGATTCATAGTCATGCTTAACCATACTAAATTATCAATACTTACATGCATTTCGACATATTCCCTGCTGACCGTCTGGGGTGTCTGTGCAGAGCACTAAACACTATTCTAGCCAGTCGAGAAGTCACGTCTTCAAAGCGGTCTACCCTTTCATAATTTGTTACGTCGCATAAAACTTTGTGACGTCTCCACGCGGATGTTTCCATGTATGGTAATGCTGTCACTTCCCTGTTCGCGTCTGCCTCGCGTCTGCCTCGCGCCCTTATAGGTCCATGCTCGCGCTTCCCGCCACTGAAAGTGTTCCGGAAGGAAGGTAACCAATCACAACGGAGTGGGGTCGGCAGGAGGGGGGGAGGGGAGCGGAGATGGCCAAAGCACAGGCGGAGGGAGCCGAAGCACACACACTCAAGTGTTGACAGGATGTGCTGGATCCCCAAAATAAGAGAAAGAGCTTCCCGAAAATCTACATAGTTTTTTGTGATGTGATTCGTGTCAAGTTGCTCTATAGCAGTGTAAAACAAGAAATTAAGACCAGAAAAGTAGCATAATAGGTCCTCTTTAAAGGTGCAGTGTGTAATATGACATCATCAAGAAAGTTCTACAAAGTTCTAGAATGCAACGCTCCCTGGGTAACCCCACCCCTTTAGAATAATAACAGAAGCTACAGTGGCCTTCAAGGACAAGAACAATTCTACATTTTAAACAATGCACCTGATGACATTCCAACTATGACACTTTCAAGATGGCTGCACTAGGCCTTGGTCCAAAATATGCAGAAATATGGACATATATGAGACCCTTTCTAAGGGAAAAAATAATACAGGACTCCTTTAATTTAATCAGATTTGAATCACAACCCTTTAAACTAGTTGTGACGTATCAGTGACAGATACATGGCTCGTGTGTTGACATTCTGAATGGTGACACAGAAAGAGATAAAAGATATACAGGTGAAACTCGAAAAATTAGAATATCATGCAAAAGTTCATTTATTTCAGTAATTCAACTTAAAAGGTGAAAATAATATATTATCAGTGGCGTCTTTGCATTAGGGGCCAGTGGGGCACGGCCCCACCAGAGGGCGCTGCCGTGCAGGGCAGGATTATAAACTTAATTTTATTTATTTATTTTTTTTGTCAAAAATTTTCATTGAGCATAAATTAATAATAGATTAATTATTAATTACATGTCCGCAGTTTTGATTTGATGAACGCAATTGTCTTTTTGTAGTGTAGTAGTTGTGTGTGTGAAATAGTTCGTTGCTCCGTCTCGTCTGTTCCGCTCGGTGGGGCCCAGCCGTGATGGCCCTGCTGCTGTGTAGTAGAGGACAGGGGAGATGTTGCGCGAGCATGCGCGTGCACAGCACACACTTTAGTTTCGGCAGTGGGGCCAGAAGATTAGGGCCCCAGACTGCTTCTCATTGGCTGATTTATTGAAAGGGCGGGGTTTACGGCGGGAGAATCAAAACTTTTACAATGGGAGAGCAGAGACTGATCGCCGTGGCGATGCTTTTGAAAGTGAAAGTGAACTCATACACGGACTTTTGGATTTTAACAGCAAAGTCACCGAGAGTGGAGTCATTGGTGAGTCTAATTTGTAATTATTTTTATTCTAAGTGGAATTTATAATGTAGTTTACATATTATTGTTTGAATTAGAATTTCTGCATGGTAACTGGCGATACGTGTGTGTGTGGGAGGGGGGCACAACCTCAAGTGTGCTCCCCGAGGGAGCAGTTCACCTGTCTCTGGTGGTGAAATGGCTCTTTGGCTGTGGTGTAGGCGACCCTGAGACCTTGTCTAATAACTGGAATAGCCATTGCAAACCCACTAGGTTCTTAAACTAAAACGTAGTTCAGTACGCCAGTAAATAGGAACGACCAAGGATACGACCTAGTAATGGGGGAATAGTCTGCTCGCCCCGCTAGACTGTCTGCTTCAGCTGACAGAAGGCTCCGGCTCAGCTGTTAGCCACAGAGCTAGCCTACTGTTTTGCTAACACAACTCAAGACTCGCACACTCTACAAATAATAATTCTAATTGGCCAATATGTTTAACAATAGCTCCATCTAGCTAACAAAGCATTATCCCCCAACATAAATAACACAATTCACGGAGAAAATTACTGCGGAACTTTTACATTGCGGGCTGCAGCCTGAAGTTACTGTCTAACTGTCAATATGCGGCCAAACGTACTCACGTCGTGTTGACTGGAGTCCTGTCGGACATTAACCATGACGCCTGTGTTCCCTGTTGTCCTGATACATGCAAAGTCATGTTGAAAAAGTATTCCAGTGTTTTCTGAACGAGTAGTAGCCCTGTTTGTGGACGTCTATCCATCAAAACTATGACGTAGGTCCTTAGCAACGGCCCTTGACAGCGGTCTGTCTTGCTGGAAATAACAGACCTGTAGAATGCTGTGATTTACATAGGATTCTCAAAGTGCCATGTAATAAAATAGCCTAATATGTCAGATTCGCGTTTGAGTGATGGCATTATTCAGCTGCAATTTTGGTCCCCTCTTTCACTTGCTACTTTGTGTTTGTTGTGATGGTAGTAATATGTGGTAGCCTATTTCTGGATTGCGTTATAAGATTATTTTCCTGCATGGCCCCACCAGAGTTTCCAACCCAAAATCGCCACTGTATATTATATAGACTCATTACATGCAAAGTGAGATATCTCAAGCCTTCATTTGTTATCATTTTGATTATTATAGCTAACAGCTTATGAAAACCCAAAATTCAAAATCGGAGGTATGAAACGCGCACATTATATAAGTGATCACTTCACCTTTAACTATGCAGAAGAACAGAATACAACCACACTTCATAAGAACTGTTATGTGTCTGTCTGTCTGTCTGTCTGTCCCCATTAGCTGAACTCTTCACAAACTGGGGAAACATTTAATTTAGTGGGTAATGATCTTTTATTTACTCACTGCTCTAAAGTGAATGTTTAAAATCCCCAAATACTGGGGAATATACACAATAACAGATCACTGAGTCAATTCATTTTGTACACTTCAAACAGCTCCTTCCTGTCTGCCTGTCTATCTGTTTGTCTGTCTGCCTGCCTGTCTGTCTGTCTGCCTGTCTAACTCAGAGTTTCACAGGAAACTGGAGACGAAGGAGGTGACACAGCCGTTAACAAAGGTCCTCCATGTTGTTGGTAAGCAGAAAGATAAGACATTAGCCTTCAATACAATACAATACAATACATTAGCTGTGATCCTGTTCAGACTCTCCCTCCTACACATCACACAGAGACACTGAGGAACCAGGCCAGAATGCAAACCCAGGGTAAAGAGGTTCAGTGAATGTGGTGTTGAAGGTGTGGATGTGGATCAGTGAGTCAGAGGAGACTCTGTAGAAGGACAGAGAGCCAGCAGGACAGTCCACATACACTGCTATTCTGGGAGAGGCAGTGGAGGGGGGGATGGATGTTTCTATGTTATTGTGACAGACAGAGTAAACACCATCAGAGCAGAACAGACTCCAGGACTGATAATTCCTTCCAAACACACAGTCTCTATTGTCTCCTTTCCTGCTGATTCCTCTGTAATTCACTGATATTAGAACCTTTCCGCCCCTCTCGACCTCCCAGTAACGGCGACCAGTCAGACCATTACTACACAGCAGCTGAGCGTAGCCATCAAACCTCTCTGGATGATCAGGATATGGCTGATCCTCCTTCGCCCATGTCACCGTCCTGTTGTTATCAGACAGTTTGATCTTCCTGTTTGCTGTGTTTGTGTCCAGTGTGAGTTCACAGGAATCTGATGGAGACAAAAAGACACAACACAGCAGCAGTTATTAATCCATCATCTGTTCATTTGGGGCGACTGTGGCTCAGGTGGTTAAGCGGGTTGGCCAACGATCAAAGGGTTGGAGGTCGATTCCCGCCCGGCCACCTGTGTCATGGTTGTTGTGTCCTTGGGCAAGACACTTCACCCACCCTGCCTTGTGTGAATGTGTATGATTGCTGTGTGTTTGAGGTGGTGGTCTGAGGGGCCGTAGGCGCTGAATGGCAGCCACGCTTCCGTCAGCCTGCCCCAGGGCAGCTGTGGCTACT
This sequence comes from Hyperoplus immaculatus, assembly GCA_949357725.1. NCBI lineage: Eukaryota > Metazoa > Chordata > Actinopteri > Uranoscopiformes > Ammodytidae > Hyperoplus > Hyperoplus immaculatus. The sequence continues at coordinate 28,532,226 of OX442364.1, read as the reverse complement.
CTCGTAGTTTACCACCACCAGTATGACTGTGTGTGAATGAATGGAACCTGGAACCCTGGAAAGAGCTTTGAGTCAACAACATCGAAATAAAGCGCGATATAAATCCAATCAATTATTATTGATTGACAGTTTGATGATTCTGAACATTATAAACACACTTACACTTCCTCAGACCTGGTGTCAGCCATTGGACTCCAGCAGGCTCCACCCTGAAAGGAGAGGGGGGGGGGGTTAAGACCAGCATGTACATTGGGTCCTTACAGCCCAAACCATTCCCTGCATAGCTAGCATAACGGCTACAACCATATGGCTAGCATAACAGCTACAACCATGTGGCTAGCATAACAGCTACAAGCATGTGGCTAGCATAACAGCTACAACCATGTGGCTAGCATAACAGCTACAACCATGTGGCTAGCATAACAGCTAGGACCATGTGGCTAGCATAACAGCTACAACCATGTGGCTAGCATAACAGCTATGACCATATGGCTAGCATAACAGCTATGACCATATGGCTAGCATAACAGCTACAACCATGTGGCTAGCATAACAGCTAGGACCATGTGGCTAGCATAACAGCTACAACCATGTGGCTAGCATAACAGCTATGACCATATGGCTAGCATAACAGCTACAACCATGTGGCTAGCATAACAGCTACGACCATGTGGCAAAGACATGTTGATGTCAGTGATGTTAAACTACCAGTCTACTATAAACAGCTGGCAGAGCTTTGAGACGTCTTCATCTCAGACCAGCATGTACATTGGGTCCTACTAGGTGAATCGAGTATTACGGTTCAGTGGTCAGATACATTCACTCATTAGCACCAGAGGAGCAGCAGCATCAGGTGTTTGATGGATTGATTGATTGATTGATTTCAGACATTTCAAAATAAAAATCAAACATTGAGATAATACAAAACAAAATGAAAAGTATGAAAATACAATAGACAAAAACGATGTTTAAATTATTTCACAAAAAGAAAATTACATTTATTGTCTTGATAAGGAGGAAGAAGTTTAACACGTAACCCTAACCCTAACGTAATCCCCTTTTCCAATAATTAATACTTATTAAATGTACTTCCTGTGTTCCTTATAATCTCTCTCTCTAAATATAGAATTTGCTATTCTATATTTATGATACTATATTTGATTTTTACAATCCATACATACTGTATATACAACTTGATATACTAGGATTTTTTTTATATATATAATTTATATATTTATTAAGGCTGTCAAACGATTAACATTTTTAATCAGATTAATCACAGGATTCAGTGGATTAATCACGATTAATTCTACCATTCGAAATAGGCCCAAAAAATTCCCATTTTCTCTGTATATTGTTGTATGAATTGAAAGATAAAGGACAGAAGGTGAATATTTATTTATTTATTTCTTTCGGACAATTTCACACAATACACAATTATCTCTTTCACATCATAAATCTTAATTAGTGTTGTCCGAAGGGTGACGGAAGAAGCCTAAGGCTTATCGAGTCCCGCCCCCACTTTCATCAGATTCAAAAATCAGATTCACATTTACTGATCACAGAAAAGAAAAGAAAACAGAAAAAAAGAAAAAGTAAAAATAATGAAAAAAATAAAATATGTACATTTAAATGTAGTTTTTTATTCTTTGAAAATCCAAATGATGGTGTAAATACCGCAAATAAATTATAATCAACTAAAACATATGCTACCGCACCATACTTCAATGTGGCTGTCTATTCCTATGTCTTTGAGCAAATATAGCATATGCTATAGAATGGCATTTATTTGGTAAATCCATGGTTTTGCATTCCTGAATACAACGTGATTGCAGTTTGCGCGCACGCGCGTGTGTGTGTGTGTGTGTGTAGAAAAGGCCCCAAAGTTCATAAGTTAGTGTTTGATATTTCTTACAGTGTGTTAAGATGTGTTTTATTCAGTGTGGATAGCTGTCAGTTAGGGCCGTGACGTCAGTCGGCCGGAGAGTCTGTTTAGTAAGTTTCCTTTCTCTTCTCCCTCGGTCGGATGTGTGAGCGTTGCCGCAGTAATCGATCATTCCACATGGAAACGTGTTTATTTGAGATCATGTGAATCACCCGTGAGTGAGTAAGTACATGCAGTCCCGATCGCTGTTATAAGTCATAGTTCATGCATGTTATTAACGGCCGCAATTCGCGGGTCGCAACAGCTGTTGTAACGTCTCCTCACGAGCGGAGTTTAAGCCTGTGTTTCTTTTCCTGCGATCCATGCTGCTGTGTCTGTGAAAGAAGGAAAATAAAGAGCAGATAAACCCTACTCCTCCTCTCCTAGTCTCATGCTTATAGTCTGATGTTTTTGGCCATAAGTGGTGTTCTGGCCGACACCTTTGAAGTGAAACCAGTGATACAAGCAGATCAGCGCGGTACCAGTAGACTACATCCACCAGTTTTCTCCGCTAAAGTGTGTTTTTGTGTGTGTGTGTGTGTGTGTGTTTGTGTTTGCACGCGCGACCAGGTTCTATGGGACTGTTAATTTGTAACAGAAAGCCGACGTTATGTTGATGTCACAGACGTGGCCGTTAACAGCAGTTATAGGTCCGTGGTTAGTAGTTTAAAACACAGTCTAACGTGCTGCTATGTTCGGCCGCACGCAGCTACTGATCCTGGGTCAGCCACAACGTTACAGTGACTGCAGTACAGAGCCGGTGGGATGCACGGGGCGGATCATTCTGCACATGCGTTAAAACTAGGGCTGTCAAATTTACACAGATTAATCGCGCTTCTATAATGCCCTCTGACCCGCAGAAGGGGTGAGACGACAGCGCAGCTGCACCTGGAGCTAGCGGACACGGCCCGCACGCAGGCCCGGATTAAGTGGAAAGGTTACACTAGGCATACCGCATTCTTTCGGGCCTCCAAAGGGATACTTCATGATTTGGTGAAAAAACGACATAGCCTACATTTGAACTGCCACAAGATTATGATGCTAATTTATTTATTTATGTATTTTCATTCACCTTTCAGGCTTTGTTTTACTGTTTATATGCACCGAATGTTCGGCCACCGAAATGGCAAAATAAATCATGTTCAATTACCAAATATTGACAAACTACTGACAAAATATTTGTTTATGAGTTGCGCGTTTGTAAATGGGAGTAAAGAGAAACGTAACCGTGTATGTGAGTTCACGTCTGTCCGTGAGCTCACTGCAGGAGCAGTTCTGTAAGGTGCGTGCAGAGTCCAGTGTGGGAGCAATTTTTCAAACTGGATGAAAAACAGTGCAGTGCAATGCTTTATTCAGCATAAAGTTAAAACACTCGTCCAGGACTGATCAAAACACAAAAGCCTTGCGCGAGCGAAGCAGCGATTCACCTGGTGAAACCTGGCGTGGAACTCTGTGGTGGGCAACGGCGAAATTCACAGTGAGACATCGCCGGTGTGAGCCGCCGCACAGAAACACTCTGGTTTGACGGTTAAAATAATAACCGGGGAGCAGAAAAAAATTCAATCAGACAGCTTCAGCTAATTCAGAACGCTGCTGCTCGAGTCCTCACTAGGACCAAAAAGGTGGATCACATTACCCCAGTTCTGAGGTCTTTACATTGGCTTCCAGTCACTCAAAGAATTGATTTCAAAATTCTGATGTTGGTTTATAAAGCACTAAATGGTTTAGGGCCAAAATACATTACTGATATGCTGATAAGTTATGAACCGTCCAGAGCCCTTAGGTCGTCTGGGACAGGTCTACTTACAGTCCCTAGAGTTAGGACTAAACGAGGAGAAGCAGCTTTTAGTTTTTATGCACCAACAATCTGGAACAAACTCCCAGAGAACTTGAGGTCTGCTGCAACTCTCAGTTCTTTTAAATCGAGTCTGAAGACTTTTTTGTTTCCTTTTTAACTTGCAATTTTCATTTTATTTGCTTCTTTTATTAAATTGAGTTTTAATTTTTATTTTATTTTTATTTGCTTATTTTATTCGCTTTTAAATGTTTTATAATGTGTTTTATGTATTCTAATCTTGCCCCTGTAAAGCACTTTGAGTGGCCTTGTGTCTGAATTGTGCTATATAAATAAACTTGCCTTGCCTTGCCTTGCCTTGCCTAACCGGGGAGCAGAGCCGGCCCAAGCCTTCATGGGGCCCTAAGCCGAATTTGATTAGGGGCCCCCTCTCCAATGTTGTCGTGGCCAAATTATTGACTATTGTTAAATGTCATTCACACAACCAGTTCATCTGCTAGTGCCTCCAATGTCCAGCTTAGTGAATATAGTAGCCAGCCGAGATCCTGACTCTCCTTGAGGGGTACGGGGGGTATGTGAAGTGCATGAATCTGGTGCACTTTGATAGGGAAATTAAGAGGCTAAATCTGAGGAATTTTGTGTGAACAAATAATTTGTAGATACTGTGTCTGATGAATTAGAAGCTATTGAAGAAAGACACATGGATTTTCCATACAAATTTTAATATATAAAAATTTAAAAAAAATCAGTGTCCTCTGGGATGGGCTTGGTGCTTTTTTTCTTTTATGGGACATATTCCTCTGTGATATAATGAATGCATTTAAATGCAGTGAGAGGAACGAAGCAGAAGAACTCTGTTGTCCAGCTATATTTTTCTCCACAGATGAGGCTGAAATAGTCTATAGCTTTATTGTGCATTATCTGTGCATTATTGATTTAGCGGGTGGCTAATTAGCAATGTGTGTGTCGGTGGCAGCATACGCTATGCGCACCTGCGGCAGTGCAGCGCTATAGTAAAAACTGTTTCGAGACAGACATTTAGCCTGCCTGTAATTAATTAGATTAATTTTTTTAATCGCTTGACAGCCCTAGTTAAAACAATTAACTAATTAATTCCAGAAATGAATCTCCCTGCGTTAACGCGTTCATTTTGACAGCCCTAATATTTACACTTCATATATTTATACAATCCTATCTATACAGTTTGGTACAGCAGTTTGTTTCTGGCGTTAAACATGATTTGTGCCACTTGATAGTCAACCAGGTCAATGAACTCTAGAGTATGTGCATGTAAAAACAGGAAGTTGGTGTGATCATAATATCCTGCTTTATTGATTATTCTTATGGCTCGTTTTTGAAGTGTGACCAGTGGTAGCAGTGAGCTTTTGTAAGTGGTCCCCCAGACCTCCACACAGTAATTTAAATAAGGTAAGATCATTGAACAGTAGAGAATATGCAATGATTTGTGATCCAATATATGCTTTGCTTTACACAGGACTGAGATGCTTTGTGACAGTTTAGATTGAAAATGTTTTATGTTCCAGCTGAGCTTGTGGTCGATTTTAACTCTTTCAATATTACCGCCATCTATCTTAACATTTACGTCATTATTTAAATTACAATTTCCAAAAAACATGATTTTTGTTTTGCTTAAATTCAATGATAATTTATTATTGTCAAACCACCGTTTTAATTTGCTCCTTTCAGATGTAATTAACTCCAGAAGTGAATGTTGGTTGTTAGGGATTACGGTTAGAGGGTTAGGGGTTAGAGGATGAGAGGGTAAGAGGGTTAGGGGGTTAGAGGGTTAGGGTTAGAGGGTTCAGTGGGTCTGCTGTAATGGAAATGCAAACCCTACATGGCTGAGGAGCTGAGCCAAACTGAGTGAAATGGAGACAGACAAACACCATTGGTGTGTCAGGATGATATGATAAACTGTCTGCAGCTCTTCCCCCTCTATCAGACTGACAGCAGCCTCTTCATACCTGAGAGTGTCCAGTCTCCAGAGGGGACCGTCCCGTCCAGCAGACAGTAGCTCCACTCCTGAGGCTCCTGGATGGTTGTAGCTCAGGTCCAGCTCTCTCAGATGGGAGGGGTTGGAGCTCAGAGCTGAGGCCAGAGAAGCACAGCCTTTCTCTGTGATCAGACAACCTGACAGACTACACACACACACACACACACACAGACACACTAAATTATAAAATGAAGCTAGGCCTATCTCTTCCTCCCTTTATCTGTCTGCCTACCTTTCTCTCTCCACAGTCAGTCACTACTATCCATGCTTAAAGGAAGCAGGATTATAACCTAATTTACTTTATTCTGTTTTTAAATATTTAAATATTTTATAGCATTTGTGGACGCAGGTTATTTTGTAATTCACAATGGATTTTTAAGATAAAACGACAAAGGTATCTGTTGATAATCTGACCTGAGAGTTTCCAGTTTACAGTGTGGACTCTTCAGTGCAGCAGACAGATGCTTCACTCCTGAATCCTGCAGGTCGTTGTTACTCAGGTTCAGCTCTCTCAGACTAGAGGAGGAGCTAAGAACTGAGGCCAGAGCTTCACAGCTTCTCTCTGAGAGGTTACAGCCACTCAGCCTGGAGAGACAACAGTAAGGGAAAGATAAATATGTTTTCAACTTTATCTTCTTGTTAAAGGATTATTTACAGATGAATAAACCCTACGTACAGAGCTTTGTTGGAGGCTTTGACCACTGGCAGCAGCCTCAGAAGAGCTTCCTCTGAAGCAGAGTATTTCTTCAGGTCAAACACGTCCAGTTCTTCTCCTGATGACAGTAAGATGAAGACCAGAGCGGACCACTGAGCAGGAGACAGTTCATCTGTGGAGAGACTTCCTGAACTCAGGGACCGTTGGATCTCCTCCACTAGAGAACGATCCTTCAGTTCATTCAGACAGTGGAACAGATTGATGCTTTTCTCTGCAGAGGGAGTCTCCTCAATCTTCTTCTTGATGTACTGGACTGTTGTCTGATTGGTCTGTGAGCTACTTCCTGTGTGTGTCAGCAGACCTCTGAGGAGATTCTGATGGGTCGGCAGTGAAAGACCCAGGAGGAAGCGCAGGAACAAGTCCAGGTGTCCATTTGGACTCTGTAAGGCCTTGTCCACAGCACTCTGGTAGAATTGTGTCTCTGCGGATTCATCTGAGGTTGTTTGTTCTTCTGTCATCAGATTGACTCCAGAGTTGATGAATGTCAGATGGACGTAAAGAGCAGCCAGAAACTCCTGAACGCTCAGATGGATGAAGCAGAACACCTTGTCCTGGTACAGTCCTCTCTCCTCTCTAAATATCTGTGTGAAAACTCCTGAGACCACTGGGGCTGCTGTGATATCGATGCCACAGTCTGTCAGGTCTGATTCATAGAAGATCAGGTTTCCTTTCTGCAGCTGCTCAAAAGCCAGTTTTCCCAGAGACTCAATCATCTTCCTGCTCTCTGGACTCCAGTGTGGATCTGTCTCAGCTCCTCCATCATACTTGGTGTTCTTCAGTTTGGCCTGAACCACCAGGAGGTGGATGTACATCTCAGTCAGGGTCTTGGGCAGCTCTCCTCCCTCTCCGGTCTTTAACACATCCTCCAGGACTGTAGCAGTGATCCAGCAGAAGACTGGGATGTGGCACATGATGTGGAGGCTTCGTGATTTCTTGATGTGGGAGATGATTCTGTTGGCCTGCTCCTTATCTCTGAATCTCTTCCTGAAGTACTCCTCCTTCTGTGGCTCAGTGAACCCTCTGACCTCTGTCACCATGCCAACACAGTCAGGAGGGATCTGATTGGCTGCTGCAGGTCGTGTGGTTATCCAGAGGCGAGCAGAGGGAAGCAGTTTCCCCCTGATGAGGTTTGTCAGCAGCACATCCACTGAGGTGGACTCTACCACATCAGTCAGGATCTTAGTGTTGTGGAAGTCCAGAGGAAGTCGACACTCATCCAGACCGTCAAAGATGAACACAACCTGGAACTCTTCAAAGTTGCAGATTCCTGCTGCTTTGGTTTCTGTGAAGAAATGATGAACAAGTTCCACCAAGCTGAACTTTTTCTCTCTCAACACATTCAGCTCTCGGAAAGTGAATGGAAATATGAACTGTATGTCCTGGTTGGTTTTGTCTTCAGCCCAGTCCAGAGTGAACTTCTGTGTTAAGACTGTTTTCCCAATGCCAGCCACTCCCTTTGTCATCACTGTTCTGCTTGGTTCATCTCTTCCAGGTAAGACTTTAAAGATGTCTTCTTGTCTGATGGTTGTTTCTGGGCTGTGTGGTTTCCTGGATGCTGTTTCAATCTGTCTGACCTCATGTTCATCATTGACCTCTCCAGTCCCTCCCTCTGTGATGTAGAGCTCTGTGTAGATCTGATTCAGAAGGGTTTGGTTTCCTGCTTTAGCGATCCCCTCAAACACAACCTGGAACTTCTTCTGCAGGTTGGACTTTAGTTCACGCTGACAATCTTCAGCAGAAAGACTTCCTGAATGAACACACATAAGAATGAATCAACAGTCGAAAACAGCACATATAATATCACTGAGGGCTTCATGATGAAAATATGAATGCACATACAGTATAAATATTTGTATATATGTATTATGCCCTATTTTTATGTTTTAAATAAGAATGACATATTACAAAACTATCAATAACCTTTGTATTTAAAAAACAAACATGATTACCATTAATCTATTAAAGACTATTGCATCACACGTCACCCCCCCCCCCAACCAACTACCTTAACTAACACATTTCCTGAGGGAAAGACTGAACCAACCAACTACCTTAACTAACACATTTCCTGAGGGAAACACTGAAATATAATATCAACGAGTGATTCATGATGGAAACATATAAATAAACAGATATAAACATTTCTCCCTCCATCTCTTGAGACTTCAGTAAATGTCCCATTTCCCCATCATGTTAAACCTTTAGAGAAATCCTCTTACTGCTCCACAGAAGGTCAGCCAGCTCCTTCTGCTTCATTCTCCTCAGGAAGTCCAGTGTGATCTTCAGAAATGCCTCTCTGCTGCTGCTCTGCTCCTCATCCTCACTCTGACCCTGTAAGCATTCTGGGTAATCTGGACTCAGAAGCTTCTGCATCTTCTTCAGCTCGTTCTTCACAAACGTGACGATGTTTTCCTCCAGCAGCTGGAACAGAAAATTATATGAACAACACGATCAAACTAAAATCATGAAGCAAACGTCCAATCCATGTTGGACAGACTGACAGTCCACTGGTCTAAACAGTTAACCTTTATTTATAGGGGAGAACGGGGTAATTTGTCACATGGGTTGGATGTCACATTCGTTATATCTCGCCACCAGAGCGCGCTAGCTCTGAAATGTTGATATAAAAAAGGTCCAGAATTGGGATCAGAGGTCACATACATAGACTTCCTTGGAGTTAGACTGCTGCATTTCAGGTGAGAGGATGTTTTGTGTTTTTCATGTCAAATTCAAAATATTTTGCTTCTCAGTATTTTTCTTCTAGGCTTTTACACAATGGGTTTATAACAAAACACTTGTTACCCTCAGAAAGTGTGAAGGGTAAACTATAGTTTAGATTGTGGTTAGCAAGCTAATTAGTTGTCAGATGGTTGTTGGACTTGATGCTAGCAAGAAATTCAAGTTGGGGTTGGTCGTCAAATTTTTTGGGGGATTGGTTGTCACATGTTATCTCAAGGCTGCAGCCAGAAAAGGAACCCAATAACGAAAGAAATTGTCAAGCTGTATCCTCACTGACACCCCAGACAAGGAAAGAATAGAGCAGGAAAAGGCAGCTAGCAAGCAAAAGAAAAAAGGGCAACAAAATCAAAACAACCCAGTGCATCCCAAACTAGACCAGCTGCCAAGGCTACAGAACGTTATGTAGGCCTATTTGTCAACTTGACAATGCAATTAAACATTCAAATTTGGTTCTGCCTCCTTGCCTTCTTTTTAAGATTTTTCCCATTAAGATAACATTGTGACAAACAACCCCATAGTGTGTGACAACCGACCCCTTGATGGGGTTGGTTGTCACAATGTGTCAGAGTGTCTTTGATGGTAAATTACTTCTTCATTACAATAAGTTGGAAAAAAAGAGAGACACACATTTCTAGCCAACACCTTAAGCTTCAATTTAATGTAGGAATGGCTATTGACAGATGTTTTGGTGATGAGCAATTCTCACTAGAGTAAAAAGTGTGCCTACTTACCCCGTTCTCCCCTACAGGTAAATCCCATTGAGACCGGAGACTCTTTTTCAAGGGAGACCTGTTCCCATTCCCACGTTAGAATTCTCACACACATTCATACCCCGATAGCAGGCTAACTATCGGGAGTAATTTAGGGTTCAGTGTCTCTTTGCTCAGGAACACTTCACCACAGCCGCCCTGAAGTTGGTTAAACAAGGAGGTTGTTGTGAACAGAACAGATGGACAGTAGAAGTTGTACAGACCCTGAATGTGGAGTCCAGGTGTGTTTGATGCTGCTGGTCAGACCGACCACTGGGAACCTCTGAGATCTCCTGGTCGACTCTGTGGAGAAACCATAAAGAATGAGCTCATGTCTGGGGTTAAAGTTTCCCTCCAGGGGCAACTGGTGTCTGCAGAACAGAGGGGAGGGGGCAAACCGAGGGGCCAGGCAAAGAGCAGGAGGCCTGTTAGAGCAGGTGAGCTGAGCTGGGATCAGCTTCTGCTTGACACCAGGAACACGCCGTGACAGTTTGACCCCCGGGGCAGACGCTGCAGAGTGGAGACCCTCCATCAGTTATTCTCCCTTCACAGTGGAAACGCAAATAACTGGATTCTGTACCAAACAGAACTGAACTGTACCTCAGTGGAAACGAGGCTTTAGTGTTCACAGATCTAATATATGAACTTTTTGAGATACACTGTCTATTGGGGAGCTTGGCATTTGCACAGCTAATGACTATGACTGAATAATGTTAAACCGAAGTCAAAAGTTGAATATATATAATTATAATATAAATGATGTGAAGAATAACAAAGCCGAAAATAAAAAAAAACAAGTATTCAAGATTCAAGATTCAAGATCGTTTATTGTCATATGCACAACGGCAGCTCCGTCCTGGTAATGTGCTGGGGAGCTTTCACCCTCTGTAGTGTCTTACGGTTGAGGGCGGAGCAACTGCCATACCAGGCGGTGATGCAGCCGGTCAGGATACTCTCTATGGTGCACCTGTAGAAGTTGCAGAGTATCCTGGAGTCCTGATGGCGTCGGTGTGGTGAGTCCAGGTCAAGTCCTCGCAGATGTGGACCCCGAGGAACTTGAAGCTGCTGACTCTCTCTACTGTCGTCCCGTTGATGGTGATGGGGGCGTGCCCGGCTCCCTGCTGCTTCCTGTAGTCCACAATCAGCTCCTTAGTTTTGCTGAGGTTGAGATGGAGGTTGTTGTCCTGGCACCAAGATGTCAGGCCTCTCACCTCCTCTTTGTACACCGTCTCGTCGCCGTCGGTGATCAGGCCGATGACGGTCGTGTCGTCAGCAAACTTGATGATGGTATCTGTCAAGTAACTAGATTTCTCACAGGGTTTTATTTATTGTAAGTCTTAAATCCTTACCTTAGATCAACAGACGGACCTCCATCTTTGAATAATAAAGGACTACTCTTAGACTCATCACTCTTCGTGGACCAACAGCTGGGCTCTGGTGTCTCCAGCTTCCTCCTGATAGAAACACAGGAAACAGTCAATAATCTGCACTGCATCAGAACACAGTAGTTACACTGAGCAGCTTTCACATGTCAGAATATAAATGAACCAAACTGAAAATAAACTGTTAAAACATGAATCAGAGATGTTTAAATGTTAGTAACAGTTTACCTCTCTGCAGCAGACGGTTCTTGTCCTTTGAAATTAATGATAGCATCTTTAGACCGGTCACTCTTGAAGGACAAACAGCTGGCTCCAGGACCAGGAGAGTCTGGTCTGTTCAACACACCACACACACACACACACACACACACACACACAGCTTTGAGAGTGAATAATGATGGTGCAGTGATTTGAGTCATGGACAGTTAGAGATCCTCATGTCACCTCTGAGTTTTGGTCTGGCCGCCATGTTCCCCTCCCTCCTCTGTGTCCTCACTCTGATCCATAGCAGAGCCCACACCTTCACACACACTTTCACCTGGAGAGAAAACACATCCTTTCCTTCCAACACACACACACACACACACACACACACACACACACACACACACCTGTGTGAGCCATGTCAGAGACTACAAAGATAAATCGTGATTTGTATAATTCCAAACGTCCAGCAGATGGCGCCAGATTAGAGGGAGAAACAGCCCACGCAGAGTGAAAATACAGCAGCCTGTACACAACCATTACTCACTACTGCTGCTGTTACACGGGGAAATGCAACGTTTACTACAAGTACTAAGAGCAGAATGTCCTTCATGAGACAGCAGAAGGTGAAGACTTCATGTGAAGTGTTTCATTCACTGCTGATACTTTAATCTAACTTCAGATTTGACTTGTTGATCAAATACTTTGTGAGTAAAATGTGAATGTGTAAAGTAACGAGCCGTCAGATACATGTAGTAGAACAACAAGTCCAAAGTTTCCTGCTGAAGTGCTCAGCTCCTTTACTGCAGTGAAACTCTGAGTTATGAGTTTGGACACATTCCACATAGTTTCTGTTTCTTCTGGAACTAGATTTACACTAGAAATAATAAAATATAATAAAATAAGATTAGTATTAACAGTGAGAGCAGAGTGGATCTCTTACCTTCAGCTGCAGCTTCAGAGGAGAAAATAAACTGCGACAGAGGTTCAGTCAGAAGTGAAAGTATTTGAAGCAAGAAGCAGCTAGGGCGGTGCTCTGCCCTGAGTGCAGTCTGCAGGCTTCCTCTCAGGCCCAGCCCCGACACACTCCGCTGTAAAACAGGCAGAGTCTGCAGCCTGACAAGCAGCACCCAGGGCAGAAGAGAAGCAAGAAACGTCTGTCTGTGTCTGTGGCACGCTATCTCTCTGATTGTGAGTTCAATGTAAACATTCAGGTGAATAATGACGCTGCAGTGAATGAATCAATGATCATTTTATGTTCGTGTCATACCACACAAGTGGCCCATCCCACACAGGATTACATGACACCGCTATAACTACACAAAGTGTGTAGTACAAACATGAAACAAAAACAATACCATACAAATTATCCGGCACCGAATAAACACTAAACGTAAAGAGACATATTCCTCCTTGCCCACGCCTTTTCAATAAAGTCAGCAATTGAAACAGTTCTGTATTGGAACAGCCAAGCTAACATATCAGTATCACACATTAATGAACTTCTTTTACATCGACTTTCTTGAATAAACTTAATCTCAAATCGTGGTAAAACGGACAATAAAAAATTAAATTAATTTAATTTTCAATTTCCTCAAGGTTACAAAAAGTACACAGCCTATTCTCCTCGCTGGTGCCCACCCACCGGCCGACAGACAGACAGACAGACAGACAGACAGACAGACAGACACACCCACCGGCCTGACTGAATGTGTCAAGGGAGAATTCCTGACCTAATTTGTGCACACAGGGACCTCTTTCTTTTAGACAAGTTATACAAAATATAGTTCTCTGTACCACACAGTATGCAGTTTAGGGATACCTCTTACTTCAGTGATTTGAGTCATGGACAGTTAGAGATCCTCATGTCACCTCTGAGCTTTGGTCTGGCCGCCATGTTCCCCTCCCTCCTCTGTGTCCTCACTCTGATCCATAGCAGAGCCCACACCTTCACACACACTTTCACCTGCGGAGAAAACACATCCTTTCTTTCCAACACACACACACACACACACACACACACACACGGGCTGTGTTCGAAAAGCCATACTAACGTCCTACTCATACTAATTTTGACGTAAATTTCAGTATGTGACGGTTGTGTATGCAAGTTTGAGTAGGTGAGAAATGCCCGGATGAGTACTAACTTCTGGGAAGATTATGTGTATGGATCGATAGGTTAGTTTTCCTACTCAACCGCCCCACAATGCATTGTGTCTTTTGGAAGACATGGAAGTTTTTATAAATTCTGTATCGCCTCTGTATACTTCAGTGTAAACGGTCCGACGAACCTCGCATACACAATGGATCGACAAGTAGACAGTATGTAGTATATACATGTTGACTATGTAGGAGGGAGGACGTTAGTAGGGCTTTTTGAACCCAACCACTGTTCATGGTGAAATGTAGTATGTAGAATAGAAAAAAGAAAGAGTGTGAGATTTGGTTAATCTTTTTCCACTAAACATGATAGCAGAAAGTGAATTTAATTACTTTTTATTTTATTTTTTATTCTATATTTACCGTTACCCACGACATAGTATTACAGTACATATTGTTAATCTTGTTTATCTTTATCTTATTCTACTTTATTGTAATGTTCCTATTGCACCCTGTGTGTGTGTGTGTGTGTGTGTGTGTGTGTGTGTGTGTGTGTGTGTGTGTGTGTGTGTGTCAGAGATAAACCTATTTAGATTATTATGTCTGTCTTGCGTGTATCAGAATTGACAATAAAGTTTGACTTGAATTGAATGCTGAGACTTTCACCCACAGTGTAGTCTGCCAGGCCCACTTTGCTCTGATTGGTTGACTGGTCCCTATGACACGGATCAATGGAAGCCCCTGATTGGTGGAGATGTTTGGAGGGTTTTTTTCATGATTTTTTTAAAAACATTTTTAATTCTGTTTTTAGTTTTTCAAAATAATTCTATTTTCTGTTTCACATTCTATTTCTAAGTTTTTCTTAAAGCTGGGGCTACACACTGCTCCTTTAAAGCTGAGGCTACACACTGCTTCTTTAAAGCTGGGGCTACACACTGCTCCTTTAAAGCTGGGGTGGAGGATTTGGGGAGAAAATGGCAGTTGGGATAGAGATTTGAATCCAAATACCTCAACCGCTCCACTTGTTCTCTTTGGTCCCTCCCCTATGGTCCCTCCCTGACACGCTCTACACACCAACAAAGTCTGTGCCAAAGTGAATGGACAGTCCCAACAGCCAATAAGAACAGAGAATCGGAGCCTCGCTCTGATTGGTCAAATTGTACAGCTCATGTTAACTTTGACCAATCAGAAATCATATGCCCCAGCTTTAACTGAAAACCAAACCATAAAGAGCTGTGAATTAAAACGAGGTACGTACCGAGCCGTGACTGTTGTCAGTTACACCCCTAGTATATAAATGTATGATTGCTTTTAAGGCCTATCAGGAGCCAATCATATGAATGAATAAAAACATAAAAAAATAGATAGATAGATAGATAGATAGATAGATAGATAGATAGATAGATAGATAGATAGATAGATAGATAGATAGATAGATAGATAGATAGATAAATGTTTGAGGGCGGGACATTGAGCCTGCGAGACAGAGCTCAGGGTTTTAATCCCTTCAAGGGGATGAGCAGGATTAGAACAGATTATCACTGAGTCGTTCTGTGTGTGTGTGTGTGTGTGTGTGTGTGTGTGTCAAATTAGCCTTGAAGGAAAATACAGATAGCTGGAAACATTTGAGAGAAACGGACCATTTTACAGAGGGACACAGAAGGGCTTATTGGACCGAACTACAGGGCCGAACCGGGCTTAACTGGACTGGTATTGGGACAAACTTGTGGTGGTCGAATCTGAGTGGTTGTTGCTGCTAGGAAGACCAGACTGGGACGCTGGTTAACGTCACAGTTCCTAGTGTTCAACTCGGAGAAAATCCATTTCTACCTCGAATACTTTCAGGTCGAAAATCATAAAAAAAAAATCCAAACTGGACAATTTTCTGCATCTGACTTCTCTTGAACGGACAACATAGGAGTTGGAGGTTGAGTTGAAGGGTTAGGGTGAGGGTAGAGGGGTCCCTTATTGGTGTGTGTGTGTGTGTTTAAACAGGTTTAAAAGGGTTTAAAAGGGTCTAAAGGGCTGTAGTTTGGGGGACCAGTAGCGTTCTGGATGGACGGGTTTCAGGCGTACGGCGCTGGTAAAGCCGGCGAAGCATTCGACCCTCTGACCTTCTTCAGACAACCTCAGACTGTGATACGCATCCTCTGCTGGGTGAGTGTGGGGGGGTCTGTGTGTGGGTGAGTGTGTGTGTGTGTGTGTGTGTGTGTGTGTGTGTGTGTGTGGTTGGGGGGGGTCTGTGTATATGTGTATGTGTGTGTGTGTATGTGGTTGGGGGGGGGTCTGTGTGTGTGTGTGTCAGTGTGTGTGTTTGTGTGTGTGGTTGGGGGGTCTGTGTGTGTAGGGTTGGCGTGCATGTGTGTGTGTGTGTGTATGTGTGGTTGGGGGGGGTCTGTGTGCGTGTGTGTGTGTATGTGTGGTTGGGGGGGGTCTGTGTGCGTGTGTGTGTGTATGTGTGGTTGGGGGGTCTGTGTGTGTAGGGCTGGCGTGCATGCGTGTGTGTGTGTATGTGTGGTTGGGGGGTCTGTGTGTGTAGGGTTGGCGTGCATGCGTGTGTGTGTGTATGTGTGGTTGGGGGGGTTCTGTGTGCGCGTGTGTGTGTATGTGTGGTTGGGGGGGGTCTGTGTGTGTGTGTGTGTGTGTGGTTGGGGGGGTCTGTGTGTGTGTGTGCCTCAGGGTTGTCAAAGGCTCCCCCCTCACCATCCTAGAAAAACCTCTAAATTTGAAAATAAATAATTTCCTTCAATCCTCAATTATTTAAAATTCACTAAACATGGAATTAGCTTTCTGTTCATTCATAGAATAATGTCTATTTGTGCCGTTTGTAATGAGCGTGGTTTAACAGTACAGCGTAACACACACACACACACACACACACACACAGGAACACACACACAGACACACACACACAGGAATACACTGAACAGGGACAGGTGATTTGATAACCAGCATTTCTTCGCAGCAGAGCAAGTTTTTCTTAAAGCTGGGGTGGAGAATTTGGGGAGAAAACAGCAGTTGGGATATAGATTTGAATCCAAATACCTCAACCGCTCCACTTGTTCTCTTTGGTCCCTCCCGTATGGTCCCTCCCTGACACGCTCTACACCAACAAAGTCGTGCCAAAGTGAATGGACAGTCCCAACAGCCAATAAGAACAGAGAATCGGATTTATTTATTTTTTATCGGAGCCTCGCTCTGATTGGTCAAAGTGTACAGCTCATGTTAACTTTGACCAATCAGAAATCACACACCCCAGCTTTAATTCAGAATTTCGTGTTTCGATAATTGAATTTTTTTTCATAGTTGTAGAAACTTAGTCCTCAGATCCTCCAGTATTATTGCATAGGCAGTGAGTCAGTGTACTAGCATTAACCTAGCGCTCGGTTTTAGCTCTTTTACATAGTGGAGTTGGGCTGCGTGGCTAACGAATGCTACGCTAACCTGTGTGTGTGAGTTTGTTAGCAGTGAGCTACAACACACACACACACACACACACACACACACACACACACACACATTGACCTAGCTCGTGTGTTGTTTCCAGCTCTTTTCCATAGTGGTGTTGGGCTGTGTCGCTAACGAAGGCTACGCTAACCCTCCGGAGGAGGAAGAGGAGTTTTGCATCTTCAACCGGAACCAGAACGCCTGTCGCTACGCCGTCTCCATGGGAACGCTCAGCTGTGTGTGCGCCGCGCTGTTGCTAGGACTCGACGTTTACTTCCCTCAGATCAGCGGCGTGAAGGATCGCAAGAAGGCTGTGATGGTCGACATAGGAGTCTCTGGTGAGTCTGTCTGTCTGTCTGTCTGTCTGTCTGTCTGTCTGTCTGTCTGTGAGTCTGTCTGTCTGTCTGTCTGTTTGTGTGTTTGTCTGTCTGTCTGTCTGTCTGTCTGTAGGGGTCTCTGGTGAGTCTGTCTGTCTGTCTGTCTGTCTGTCTGTCTGTCTATAGGGGTCTCTGGTGAGTCTGTCTGTCTGTCTGTCTGTCTGTCTGTCTGTCTGTCTGTAGGGGTCTCTGGTGAGTCTGTCTGTCTGTCTGTCTGTCTGTCTGTAGGGGTCTCTGGTGAGTGTGAGTGTGTGCAGGGGCGCTGCCAGGGATTTTGGGCCCCATGAAAAGATATCACTCTGGGCCCCCAACCAGGCCACGCCAAGCAAATGCAATGTTCTGTACGGAACATCCAGAACCCAACAGACCCATTGAAGCTTAAGATACCTAAACTACCTACAACTCTATTCATACAGGCGAGATACCTAAACTACCTATAACTCTATTCATACAGGCCAGATACCTAAACTACCTAGAACTCTATTCATACAGGCGAGATACCTAAACTACCTATAACTCTATTCATACAGGCGAGATACCTAAACTACCTAGAACTCTATTCATACAGGCGAGATACCTAAACTACCTATAACTCTATTCATACAGGCGAGATACCTAAACTACCTATAACTCTATTCATACAGGCCAGATACCTAAACTACCTATAACTCTATTCATACAGGCGTGCATCTATGTTGAAGTCCAATACTAAAGGCCTACAATACACTGACACTGAGCTGTTAAAATACAACACTGTGCAAATGTTCAACATTCTGCAGACAATTCTCTATACGATGCAAGGCTAATATTCTGGAAAACCAATCTGCTACAGGCCATCTCTTATGGTGAAAATCACATTTTATTTTTTCAATTCTCAAATGAAAAAAATCTCAACATCAATTGTGGTGTCAATAACTATAAATACAACTCTTTAAATTAACATAAATTGCGTCATCAACATGAATATCAAAAAACAAAAATAGGCTGCAGATTTTTAAATGAAACTCCATACCAACTAGAAACAATGTAAACATAACAGGAGTAGAAATGAACAGCCCTGGTGGTGGTGCTAAAGCATTAGGATATTCCACTTTGGATTTCTGCTGCAAAAAAACATTTTATGACATTTGGGATACAATTATGTTCAAGTGAACACCTGTTACTGTCATTTTTACAAAGCTGGCCTAGATTTAACATTGGTTATACTGTAACTTAAATAGCCACCTATCTTCAGTAGGGCTTTTATTTTTGAGATATCACAAAAAATATACAACGTACAGGATATTGAAAAGATGTCATAGAATCAGCAGCTCTGAAAGAAAAATCTAAAGCATAACCTCACCTTCAGATAGGACTGGGGGAGTAAAGCTGGTTCAGGTTCAATTTGGGGGCCGAACAGCTGAGCCTGAAGATGGATCTGATCCTGACATCAGGGGGCAGGGACCACTTATTTAGTATGAATAGCTTGCTAAAAGTTTACCTGCATTGATTTAATGTCAGCTAGAGGAGCAAAATACACACATACAAACATTTTAGTGAGCTTGGTGAATTAGCCTACTTGCCAGTCATTAGTGGGACAATAATACAACACCATGCATCGACTACACTCACCTTCTGGGCTGAAAAAGTGTGTGACATACTGTCGCCCTTTAACTCCT
>OX442364.1:28480622-28505622 GCA_949357725.1 Hyperoplus immaculatus | reverse complement strand
ACACACACACACACACACACACACACACACACACACACACTACCAATACACATGTTTCTACTGAGGGGCCATTGTGGTGCAGTGGTTAGACACCGCCCCCCCTTAGAGTCTCTGTCCTCTTCACAGCAGACCCGGGTTAGAATCCAGCCCGGGTCATTCTCTGCATGTCATTCCCCTCTCTGTCTGTCTGTCTGTGTGTGTGTCTGTCTGTCTGTCTGTCTGTCTGTCTGTCTGTCTGTCTGTCTGTCTCTGTGTGTGTCTGTCTGTCTGTCTGTCTGTCTGTCTGTCTGTACTATGGCTGACCCTGCGCTCTGACCCCCTCTGGAGTCTGTCTGTCTGTCTGTCTGTGTGTGTGTCTGTCTGTCTGTGTGTCTGTCTGTACTATGGCTGACCCTGCGCTCTGACCCCCTCTGCAGTGTGGGGACTTGAGAGGAAAGATGAATTTTACTGTGAATTGACCAAATTTAAAAACTGAAAAAAGAGACACGTGCTGGAAGTCAGGATAGATCGCAAGAAGTTGGAGATGAACACACACACACACACACACACACACACACACACTCACACACACACACACACACACTCACACACTCACACTCACACACACACACACACACACACACACACACACACACACACACACACACACACACACACACACACACACACACACACACAGATTAATATATGTTCTTAATAGACTCACGGTAGTGCAGCAGGCTTCTGTGTAGAAGGTTAGAAGGTCTTGTTCTCGGCTCGTTGCTTGTTGTGGTGTGAGGATCTTCTCAAACATCTTGTGGTTTAAATAAGACTTCATCTGTGTGTGTGTGTGTGTGTGTGTGTGTGTGTGTGTGTGTGTGTGGGTCTTCTTCCCGACCAGAAACTGAAACTGTGATGTCTTCAAAGCAAAATCAAAGCAAAAACTTCTATGAAAATCGGAAATTTCCCTTCTCACCACCCCTTACCCCTCACCTCACCCGTTCATAGAGAGACTGCCTGTGTGTGTGTGTGTGTGTGTGTGTGTGTGTGTGTGTGTGTGTGTGGCCTCTTACTGTGACTGTGAAACAAACCAGCACAGCAAAAAGTTTTTTTTTAAAAACACAAATTCTGTAAAAACAGGGAAAATGTATGTGGCCAAAAGTATTCGGCCACCTGAATGCTGCGGCCCATCGGTTAACATGGAGCTGTTTGGAAACCATGTCTCAATACTTTTGGAAACTTTAACATTGTTTCCTCCAAACCTCAATAACAACAGAAAGTTTATTTCAGTTAATTTAATTTTTATTTTTTATTTATTCTCGAGAGATCAATTGAGGTGTGTGTGTGTGTGTGTGTGTGTGTGTGTGTGTGTGTGTGTGTGTGTGTGTGTGTGTGTGTGTGTGTGTGTGTGTGTATGTGTGTGTGTGTGTGTTTGTGTGTGTGTGCAAAAAAAACAACACATACACAATATACTACAATGCAAATACATCGAATACACAACAAGCTGATAAAGAGAGAAAACTATTGAAACATTTACACAGTGGTGAAGAGTGGCAGCAATTAAAATGAAATGGGTGAAAGTACAATATAGCCTAATTAAAACAGTTACGAGTAGAGTTTGGCAGATTTAAGATAGTTTGTTTAAATTGGTTAAAGGATATGAAGGTATTTAGTTTAATTTGTTGCTGTAAGTTGTTCCAGCCGTATAATATGTAACATATGACAAACTACTTTAGAACTTATATTTAAATTTTAAACTGTAAAACCTAAAACATCTTATAGAGAATATCATGAAACTTTACCAGTTGATTACTGACATTTAAACTGTGGTTTTTACTAATTATGTAAACATTTGCAATTTAATCAATTTTTACATTTAGATGTTGGATGAAGCCAGAATTAAAATCTTTATTTAATTTTTTCAATATATTAGAGTCCAAAGTTTATAGAGAACAGATTTTGGATACCGACTTTTTTCATTTTATTAATCAGAAAATACAATGTAATGGTCTTAAAAATGCATTTTCAGTTTGTTTTTAAGAATAAAATGTCTCATAAATCAGACAGTGAACAACATATGAACAAATCCTTCTGTGCTAACCTTCAGAATAGTGCTGAGAATGATTATGGAAAGTTTAGTTGATGTAAGAGCTTTAGAAGTTGAGATTTTTGGGTCAGACTTTTGATACAATACTGATGTTGAGATAATGTCCGTTAAAGATGGTTGTATAGGAGAAATATACAGACGCAAACAGACAAGGTTTAGT
Source organism: Hyperoplus immaculatus (assembly GCA_949357725.1). Classification (NCBI taxonomy): domain Eukaryota; kingdom Metazoa; phylum Chordata; class Actinopteri; order Uranoscopiformes; family Ammodytidae; genus Hyperoplus; species Hyperoplus immaculatus. Next base: position 28,503,376 of record OX442364.1, on the reverse strand, counting down.
CAAATAAACACCTGAATGTACATGTTGGACCTTTGATTTATACTAGTATGAAAGAAGACATGTTATGGAAGATAGATAGAAACAAATCTGGAAACTGCCCACTCACCTTAACGAATAAATCTGTTTGTGGATCATAATTTATTGACGTATTTGAAAACAAAAAGAAGATGAACATTGAGACACGTTTGGCCACATGGTGAATTCCATTATTTCATTTCTCCTTTGAAGTTTTGAGTGAAATCTGATCAAACTTTTGCCCAAAATATGTGAAAAAATAATAATTATCTGTTAGTTTCACAGGGTTTAAAAAATGAAATGACTTCAAATAAACAAAACTTTAAAGTTCGTAATAAAATTCTTAATTTGTGTGTGTGTGTGTGTGTGTGTGTGTGTGTGTGTGTGTGTGTATGTGTGTGTGTGTGTGTGTGTGTGTGTGTGTGTGTGTGTGTGCGTGTGTGTGTGTGTGTGTGTGTGTGTGTGTGTGTGTAGAGGACATTACGGAGACTCCGGATACCGTTATGAGTCGCCTAATGAGAATTACATCGTTTAGTATCTGACGTAATAAACGGTGAAACGCTTCTGCATTAGATTCCATTCCCCATCTTTAATGGTTTATGTATGAATCGCCACACACACACACACACACACACACACACACACACACACACACACACAGACAGACACACACACACACACACACACACACACACACACACACACACGCTCTTTCAGGATGTGGTGTAACCCCTGATGTCTTGAGTTTAGGTTTACAGAGAACAGTCACAGGAAGCTTCACATTGAGACAGAAACCAACAGAAATATACCAGCGTCACACACACACACACACACACACACACACACACACACACACACACACACACACACACACACACACACGCCTTTTTCTGACAGACGAGGAAAGCCTTTTTCAGTTTCCACTTGTTCAGGAGAACTACAGGTCTGCATCCCTAAGAGGTGAAAGGTCTGAACTATGAAACATTTTAAGGCGAAATTCGGACGGTCAAAATTATGTTTTTTTCAAGCATTTACTAATAGATTGTTGTCTATCTATCTTCCATAACATGTCTTCTTTCATACTCTATCTCTCTCACCCTCTCTCTCTCCCGCTCTCTCTCTCTGTCTGTCTGTCTGTCTCTCTCTCTGTCTCTCTCTCCCTCTCTCTCTTCCTCTCTTCTATAACATGTCTTCTTTCATACTAGTATAAATCAAAGGTCCAACATGTACATTCAGGTGTTTATTTGACTAAACCTTGTCTGTTTGCGTCTGTATATTTCTCCTATACAACCATCTTTAACGGACATTATCTCAACATTAGCTTTTCTCAACACTCTGAAACAGAAATCTGAACTTCTAAATCACTTCCATCAACTAAACTTTCCATAATCATTCTCAGCACTATTCTGAAGGTTATTACAGAAGGATTTGTTCATATGTTGTTCACTGGCTGATTTATGAGACATTTCGCTCTAAAAACAAAATGCCTTGGACATAGTATTTTTTTATTTAAAAAATGAAAAAAGTAACCCTCTTATTTAAAAACTTAGGAAACTAATATGTTGTAAAAATGAAATAAAGATTTTAACTTTGGGTTTATCCAACATTTATACTTTAGTTTTTTAAAGAGATGCACATTCACACATGATTAGTTAGATTTTGCCTTATTTTCATATTTATTCAAACATTTCTGAAAAAACTTCAATACAAAAAACAACAGTTTGAATGTCAGTAATCAACTGGTAAAGTTTCACATTTTTATCATGGGTTATCAGGTGCAGTGTGTAATATGACATCATCAAGAAAGTTCTACAAAGTTCTAGAATGCAACGCTCCCTGGGTAACCCCAACCCTTTAGAATAATAACAGAAGCTACAGTGGCCTTCAAGGACAAGAACAATTCTAAATTTTGAACAATGCACCTGATGACATTCCAACCAACATGGATTCCTCCATAAGACCTGCCTGCTCAATGTACAAAATGTAATATTAATATTTGTAATTCTCCGCTCAGGACGATAATTCAGATTATTGGCCGAGGTGATTTTACACCAATGAGGACATATTTATGAATGAGGATATTGATTTTAGCTAATAAATTACTTAAAATGTTACACAGTGTCCCTTTAATTCAATATGAACTGAACCTTCAGAGTTACCATCGCCTCGTCAGCACCCTCTAGTGGAGATGTGAGGAACTACAACAGAATCTGGATAGAAAATGACTGAGACATGTGAATGAGTTTATGTTAAAGTATTTTGCAGATCAAACAGGGTCTGACTCAACCTTATGACGAGATAACCACTGAAGCCAGAGGACATTTAGTTTAGACACTTTATTTTACTACTGTCGTTATTACAGCTCTAGATAGATAGATAGATAGATAGATAGATAGATAGATAGATAGATAGATCGATAGATAGATAGATAGATAGATAGATAGATAGATAGATAGATAGATAGATAGATAGATGGGTGGATGGATAGACAGACATTGTGTTACAAGCGCCATCCTGTGGTGTCCAGAGGCTATTGCACGGCAGCATATTTTAGGTTTTATAAATCCCTTATCAACACAGTTTAATCAGCGGCGAGCCGGCGACGCATTAAAGTGGACAGAATGTAAACAGTTCAAATCTAGGTGTCCATACATCAGGGGTTAATCCACACCTATGGAATGTTCTCCAGCCAATCAGAATAGAGTATTCACACAGACTATGGTATAAGTTAAAACAGACTCTATACAGTGGAAAACTAACTGGGTTTCATTATGTTATTTAATGTTTGTTGGAGTTTAGTACAGATTTTTAAAGTTTACATTTCTTATTTTTTAAATTATTATTATTTTTTTTAGTATATGATTATTTATTCTAACATTTCTGAAGAACAATGTATGTCGGTCATCAACAACAATAACAATAAAAATCTCAAATATAAATTTAATTTAGTGACCATAAAATATATCGTACAGTGGCATTTGGTTCATTTACATAAAATACATAATTCACAAGTCTCACTTCCTTAAAACAGTTTTGAATGAATGAATCTTTACTGGTTGTTCAACAAAACTTCAGCTTCTCTTTGTGTCAGAGAAATAACACGTAACATAATGTTTTCAAGTGTTTCTATGTCTCGTGAATTGGGCAAAATAAAACTGCCTATTTCACACTCTTGAAAGTTTGAGTGATTAAACAAAAATGGTTCTGTTGTTTGGAGATGCTGATCGGTCGCATATGCCTTTTTTATTAAAAAATGTCTCTGGTTAGACTGATTAGACTGGTTAGACTGGTTCTTTATGCTCCGGCTGTTTACTGCTTCAACTATTTTCACTTCTGACTGAACCTCGTGTCGCAGTTTATTTTCTCCTCTAAAGCTGCAGCTGAAGGTAAGAGATCCACTCTGCTCTCACTGTTAATAATAATAATGATCATATTTTATTATATTTTATTATTTCTAGTGTAAATCTAGTTCCAGTAGAAACAGAAAAGTTGTGGAACGTGTCCAAACTCATAACTCAGAGTTTAACAGGAAACTAGAGACGAAGGAGGTGACACAGCCGTCAACAAAGATCCTCCATGTTGTGTTAATGTTATATTATTATTAGTAGTACTAGTTCCATATGAGTGTGTTGATGCAGTAATCTACTCTGACAGTGTGCTGTTAGTACTAGTTACATATGAGTGTGTTGACACAGTAATCTACTCTGACAGTGTGCTGTTAGTACTAGTTACATATGAGTGTGTTGATGCAGTAATCTACTCTGACAGTGTGCTGTCAGTACGGTGACTGCAGGAAAGGAGCTGAGCACTTCAGCAGGAAACTTTGGACTTGTTGTTCTACTACATGTATCTGACGGCTCGTTACTTTACACATTCACATTTTACTCACAAAGTATTTGATCAACAAGTCAAATCTGAAGTCAGATTAAAGTATCAGCAGTGAATGAAACACTTCACATGAAGTCTTCTGCTGTCTCATGAAGGACATTTTGTTCTTAATACTTGTAGTAAAACTTTGCATTTCCCCGTGTAACAGCAGCAGTAGTAGTGAGTACTGGTTGTGTACAGGCTGCTGTACTTCACTCTGCGTGGTCTGTTTCTGGCTCTAATCTGGCGCCATCTGCTGGACGTTTGGAATTATGCCAATCATGATTTATCTTTATTGTCTGTGACGTGGCTCACACAGGTGTGTGTGTGTGTGTGTGTGTGCGTGTGCGTGTGTGTGTGTGTGTGTGTGTGTGTGTGTGTGTGTGTGTGTGTGTGTGTGTGTGTTGGAAAGAAAGGATGTGTTTTCTCTGCAGGTGAAAGTGTGTGTGAAGGTGTGGGCTCTGCTATGGATCAGAGTGAGGACAGAGAGGAGGGAGGGGAACATGGCGGCCAGACCAAAGCTCAGAGGTGACATGAGGATCTCTAACTGTCCATGACTCAAATCACTGCACCGTCATTATTCACTCTCAAAGCTCTGTGTGTGTGTGTGTGTGTGTGTGTGTGTGTGTGTGTGTGTGTGTGTGTGTGTGTGTGTGTGTGTGTGTGTGTGTGTGTGTGTGTGCGTGTGTGTGTGTGTGTGTGCGTGTGTGTGTGTGTGTTGTGTTCAACAGACCAGACTCTCCTGGACCTGGAACCAGCTTTTCGGACTTAAAGCGTTTCTGGTCTAAAGTTGGTCAAATTGATTTTAAAGAACAACAACCGCCTGCTGCAGAGAGGTAAAGTATTCCTACCATTCAAATATCATTTGATTTATGTATTAAAAAAAAAGCTCCCCAGTAGACAGTTTCTCTAAACCAGGGGTTCTCAAAGTTTTGACTGCTGAGGGCCAATTTAGGAACCCAAAATTTGACTGAGGCCCTCCAAAGGGAAAAAAATTAATAAAACAGAAAACATAATCCCATTTGTAATAATTTTAATTACCAGTTTGCATCTCTACAGTTACATGTATTGGTCTGCATCCAGTATAAACAAAATGTATATAACAAATGTGGCAAAGGCAAAACCTGGCACAACTTGAGAAAACCTTAAAGCTCCCATATTATACACTTTTCGGTTCTATTATACACCATATTATATGGTCTTAGTGGTCCCTAATACGTTTTTCTTTAATTGTTTGCTGAAAAAAACTTTCAGGTAATTTATTGTACTATGCTGATGTTCAGATAATCTCACAATGGCCTATTTTTTAAAAAGTGTTGCAGCTCCCCTCGTAAATATACAATCTTTGAGCTGCCCCCGCCCCCTGTCCGGAAGCGAAGCCAGATACGCCTCGCCCTCCGTCTGTTTGTAAACAATGATGACGTATAGCCTGTTAGCTCAGTTAGGTTTAGCCTACCCATGAGAAGAACCAAGTCTAGTGCTAGTAACGCACTTTGAACAGTTTGACATGACCTATCCTTGTCTACATGAAAGACTATGTTCATACAGATGCACTGACAGCCACACGCTAATGGAAACGGCATGTTCACAATAAAAATGCTGCAAAAGATGGTGGCTACTGCAAAGCTAGCGCGGGAGCTAGCTGCTAACAATACCACTAAAATCAGTGAAAAAATGATCTTCAAAGTCAGACTTCTTCAGTATACCTTCCAATCCTTTGTCCTGTTAAAAACAAGGCATTTCCAGACTGGTGTGGGGAACAGAAATATGTTTTTATGAGCAAAAGCTGAATGCTTGTCCCAAAGCTAATAGCTATACACCAGTCAGGCAAAAATACCAATAAAACATTTATTTCAGTTTCACTGTTTGAAACAAAGCACAAGTAGCTTCCTATCCGTTGTGTTATTAAAAACGAGACTGCTGTGGTTAAGATAAATGAGTGGATTAGGGATTATGCAACATTCATCATGTTTTGCCGTACTACAGGCATCTTGTCTCTTAGCAACAAGCAAACAACATGGGGGTGAAGGAATATTTTTCCAGAGGATGTCGGGGCCGTGGACCAATAAGAAATAGGGGGGTGGACTGCACAGTGGAAGCTTCTGGCTTTCCAGTTTTTGAGGTCAGAAACGAGAATAATTCTGACTGGAGTATATTGGGGGGGAGGGGTGGGGGTTTCAGAAAGGGGGAGAGTGAGAAAAGGAGAGATTGCTATTTTTTTTGATATTTTGGCAGTCTCTAGGCACACCGTGGACCCATGGATATGTTAGAACACATTTAAAAAGTGCATTTAGCATAATATGTGACCTTTAAGAAACATTGTAACTAACACACAATCCCTGGGGTTCTCTGCCCCCCTACAGTCAAATATGGGATATAACAGTCCTGTGTGCCTTTCAGAAACATTTATTTAGTTTAGTACACAGAGAAGGTTTCAATCTTTCATATGCAATAAAACCTATTAAAAATATACTTTAATGATTAAAAAGTGCTTTTTTTCATCAAATGCAACACTAAATAATCTCTCATATCAATAAAAACTGTTTTTCTTCAACACATTCATGTTTTATATGGTTTCAAAGTGGTGGGACACTTTTTGTCAGACAATCCATTAAAATGTAATAAAAGCAGCCAAAATAAGGGGCAGCTGTCACTATGAAGGACCTCTTGTCACATTTTACCTCTGCCGAGTACATTAGAGTCAGACAGGCTCTGATAAGTGTTGTAGTTTTAGAATATTTTACATTCCAAATCTTGAAAGTCCTGTGTCACAACCATGATATGTCAACACCGACTTACAATTTCTGAAAAAGTTATATGAAATGTTTTGATCGTTTTATTTTCCTGAAGTACTTCATACTAGCACCTATCATCAACAGAAAAAACAAACTGCTACTAGAAAAACTCTATTTGTTCTGTTTAAGAAACGTTAAATATGTCAACATCGTCAGAAATAAAAAAAATATATATTCATATACATTTTGAAAATATTTTTTGTGGCCTCCATCAGTTTTGGTGAATATTTGTGATCACTATGCATCACAAAATAAGGAATGGCAAGGTAAAAAGCACATTTTGATAAAAAAAACAGAAGCTGGGAGGTTGTGTCAAAGCTTAGCTCAGTAGCTTAGTAGATGTTGGATACATACATGTCATTTATTTTGCCTAAACAGGGTTTGTATTTTTTCAACATTGCACCCTGTTTTGTCCCACTTCTCAAGAATCACTGATATGTAATACATCAATTTTAAATAACAAATTAGGCAAAACCTGGCAAAACTAGAGAAAACCTTGAGAAACATTGTAACTAACACATCATCTCTGGGGTTCTCTGCCCTATACAGTTGAATTTGGGATATAACAGTGTGCATTTCAGAATAAAAACTTATTTAGAACAGTCAGTCTCAGTGTGCCTTGCTTCCTTTCTTATCAGCTGGACCTTATTCAGGAGCAATTCCAGCTACCAAACCACCACAGGAAAACCTGCAGACACACACACACACACACACACACACACACACACACACACACACACACGCACACACACACACACACACACAAACACACACACAGGGAGGGAGAGAAAGAGAGAGACTTTTAAAATAGAAGCTTACTAAACAAGTCATTATCATCACTAATATCTCATTGCCTGTCATCAATAAGCTTGTCATTAAATCACACAATATTTGTTACTAGGTCAACATACCTTTTTGTAATCGCGTGGGATTTGTGGTGCTGTTTTCGGTTGGCCACGATTCCCTTGATGTCCGGCTCCATCTCCGTCGTTGTAATACGAAGTACATCATGTAGATGGCCATCTGTAATTCTGGACCTCAACTTGGATTTATTGATGGCCATGGTGGAGAAGGTCTTCTCGCATATATATGTGCTCCCAAATAAAGAGGCCATTCTGATTGCATGCTGGCGCAGTGCAGGGTATGACGCTCGGGAAAGTCCGTTGTAGAACTCGATTAAATTACTTTCACGATATGCTGCTCTGGCCTCGGAGCTCTCCTGCAGGTCGATTAGCTCAAACTGCATTTCTGCAGGCTCTTCCGCAGGGACACACGAAAAGGGATTTTGGAACAGGTTGATTGACTTCTCGTGGTTCCTGAAGTCTGAGAAACGGTGCTCGAATTCCTCACTTAGTTTTTTTATGAAGTTTTGATTGTGGTCTGACCTCAGGTGACACAGAATGTGAGGCCCATCTGCGTCTGGTTCATCAACGAGCGCCTTGCAGGCGGGAAAATGGGTCAGATCTCCCTGTTTGAGCTGTCCCTGGAGCAGTTCAATTTTCCTCTGGAAAGCTTTCACGTTGTCAAAGATTGTGGAAATAAGCTTCCCATGGCCCTGCAGCTTCAAATTAAGATCGCTCAGACAGGTGTTCACATCAACAAGGAGCGCTAAGTCACAGAGCCATTTAGTGTCACTTAGCTGTGCCAAATCCTGTCCTTTTGACTCCATGAACTCTCTTATTTCCTTCCTCAAGATAAAAAACCGCTTCAATGTGGCACCTCTGCTCAGCCACCTGACAGCAGAGAAGTACACAACGTCACCAAAATCTTCCTCCATTTGCTCCAAAAAAGCCTTGAATTGGCGGTGATTGAGACCTCTCGACTTCAGGAAATTAACCGTCTTCACAACAATCTCCATGACATGTTTAATTTGAAGCGTTTGAGCAGCGAGGGCTTCTTGGTGTATTATGCAGTGATATTTAATTAGTTTCTCACCTCCGCTGTTGGCCACTTTCTCAGAGAGGAGCGACACGGCACCTGCCTTTCTGCCGACCATTGCCGGAGCTCCATCTGTTGTGACACCGACCATAGACGCCAGCTTCACATGTTATGCTTCGAGACTGCGACACACAGCATCACAAATGTCGACTCCCCTTGTTCTGTCTTTTATACTCTCCAAACTAAGCAGCTCTTCGCCTATTTCAAAGTTCCCCGTGACCGTTCGGATGAAAATCAGCAATTGTGCTGTATCGGAAATGTCAGTGCTTTCATCAAGTGCGATGGAAAAGGCTCCCTTTCCTAGTCCCTCCATACGTTGTCTCAGTTGCTCTTTGAGATTGTTTGCCAGATCTTCGATTCGTCATGTCACTGTGTCATTAGACAAACTTATGCCACAGAGCTTTGCTTTTTGCTCCGGGCATACAATGTCGGCCACTTTTAAAATGCAATCTCGCACAAGTTCTCCGTCACTGAAGGGCTTGCTGCGATTTCATGCGCTACAATGTAGCTAGCCTGTGTTACAGCTTCACCGGATTTGTTTAGCTTTGTGAAAACTGACTGCTGTGCAGCGTAGCCTCTTTTAAGTTGTTCAAGCTTACCGGTGCGCTCCTCGCGGGTAAATTTGTCGTAGGATTTATGATTGGTATCATAATGGCGTTTTATGTTGAAGTCCTTCAACGTTGCATTAACCTGCTTGCAGATCAGGCACATGACTTTATCTGACCCGTGAGGTACGGCAAAGTAAGCGTATGTCCACTTATCTTGAAACCGCCTTTTCTCATCGCCAAAATTACGTTTTTTTCTCGAGGGGCCCGGCTCCCGCTCCGACTCCATCATCACAGCTGCAGTCACGGTCTCTTCCCTGAGGCAGCGGCAGAGTGACTGAGGCGGGAAACGCGTCAGCATCCCAGTGGTGAAAAAAAACATTGCACCATCGACCTCTGGGAGTGAGGTCAAGTGAGGTCTAAATCAGGAAACAGTTCATCCTTTCAAAATAATGTACAGTCAGATTAAAACTAACAAATCTAACAGGATTTAATTGAAAGCTAGAGAGAGTCAACTTTTCTATTTATATTAATGTATTTTTGTTTAAGTTAATATTGATATTAAAAAATATATATATAAAAAAAAATTATAAAAAAAAAATTATAGGCTATATATAATTTTTTTTTTAACATACATCTGTATGTCATCGCGGCCCGCGATGACATACAGATGTATGTTAAAAAAAAATAAAGTCTGTATTTAACAGGGTCCAGCACTTTGAGAACCAATGCTCTAAACGTTCCTTCAACTGTTTGCTCTAAAAACACAAAATGAAACAGATCTCAAATCACTCCACCATCATTATTCTCTCAAAGCTCTGGAAGGGAAGGAGTTCCAGTCCCTCTGGGTTAGGGTTAGAACCTCTGGGCCTGTTGGAGGGTGAGGGTTAGAACCTCTGGGCCTGTTGGAGGGTGAGGGTTAGGGTTAGTCAGTTAGGACAATGGAGCGAGAGATGGCTGGAGCAGCGAAGGCGGTAAAGAGAGCTGAGCCAGAAAACATAGCTCTGCATCTACCGGTAGATCTTGGTTCCTACTCTCACCTGGCCATGAAGGCTTTGTCATGACCCAAATAACTAGATAACTGGTACATGCGGTCTAAGTGGGTTTTCTTAGGAGGGTGGCACACACACACACACACACACAAACATACACACACACACACACACACACACACACTGGCATCTCTCTGAGAGACAGGGAAAGAGAGACTCAGAGTAGAGCCGCTGCCCCTTTGGTAGGAGCCAGTTGAGGAGGTTGGTGCATCTGGTTTGGACCCAGGACTAGGTGGGAGGATGTACTAGAGGAGGGGGTCCTCCCAGTAACCATAAGGGTCTCTGGTTCCTCCTCCCAGTAACCATGAGCTCTCTGGTTCCTCCTCCCAGTAACCATGAGGTCTCTGGTTCCTCCCAGTAACCATGAGGTCTCTGGTTCCTCCTCCCAGTAACCACAAGGCCTCTGGTTCCTTCTCCCACTAACCATGAGGTTTCTGGTTCCTCCCAGTAACCATGAGGTCTCTGGTTCCTCCCAGAAAACATGAGGTTTCTGGTTCCTCCTCCCAGTAACCATGAGGTTTCTAGTTCCTCCCAGTAACCATGAGGTCTCTGGTTCCTCCCAGTAACCATGAGGTCTCTGGTTCCTCCTCCCAGTAACCATGAGGTCTCTGGTTGGATCCCCGGCACTGGACAGGAGGGTGTTAGTAGTAAAACTAGTGGTAGCTGCTATTACATCTATGGTGCCCACCATCTCCATGTGTACAAGAGGTTGACGATGAGTGAATGAGTGAGTAAAGTCTGTTTTTAACAGGGTCCATCAGAGACCAGACTCTCCTGGACCTGGAGCCAGCTGTTTGTCCTTCAAGAGTGACAACTCAAAACATTTTTGGATTCATTTTAAAGGACAACAGCCGTCTGCTGCAGAGAGGTAAACTGTTCTTAACATTTTAATATCTGATTCATGTTTTAACTGTTTATTTTCAGCTTGGTTCATTTATATTCTCACATGTGAAAGCTGCTCAGTGTAACTACTGTGTTCTGGTGCAGTGCAGATTATTGACTTTTTCCTGTGTTTCTATCAGGAGGAAGCTGGAGACACCAGAGCCCAGCTGTTGGTCCATGAGTGATGAGTCTATGGATCGACCTATAGCATTCAAAGATGGACGTCCGTCTGTTGATCTGAGGTAAGGATTTGAAAGTTAGACGAAATAAAACCCTGCGAGGTTATTCAGTTATTTAACCTTATGGAAGCTCTGTGAACACTAAAGCCTCATTTCCACTGAGGTACAGTTCTGTTTGGTACAGAATGCAGTTATTTGCGTTTCCACTGTGAAGGGAGAATAACTGATGGAGGATCTCCACTCTGCAGCGTCTGAGGTTTAAACTGTCACGGCGTGTTCCTGGTGTCAAGCAGAAGCTGATCCCAGCTCAGCTGCTCTAACGTCTCCTGCTGTATCTCTCCCCTCAGTTTGCCCCTCTCCCCTCGGTTTGCCCCTTCCCTCTGTTCTACAGACACCAGCGGCCCCTGGAGGGAAACTTTAACCCCAGACATGAGCCCATTCTTTATGGTTTCTCCACAGAGTCGACCAGGAGATCTCAGAGGTTCCCAGTGGTCGGTCTGACCAGCAGCATCAAACACACCTGGACTCCACATTCAGGGTCTGTACCTGAACAACTGCTTTCCATCTGTTCTGTTCACAACAACCTCTATTTTTAAATAACTTCAGGGCGGCTGTGGTGAAGTGTGTAGGGCGGTCGACCCTCAACTACAGGGTTGGTGGTTTGATCCCCCGTCCCCCCACCGCATGTCCAAGTGTTTCTGAGCAAGACACCGAACCCTAAATTGCACATTGATGTATGAATGTGTGTTTGAATGGCAACGTGGGAATGGGAACAGACCTCCCTTGAAAAAGATTTTCCAGTCTCAATGGTATTTACTAGGGCTGTCAAATTAACGCGTTAATTTCGGTTAATTAATCACAGAAAAATTAATGGTGAGACAATAGCGGAGCTGCACCTGTAGCTTGCGGACACGGCCTGCACGGGATTAAAGAGTAAAGAAAGAAGCAGGGGAAGGGGGCCGAGGGCTCTATGGATGTGTTATGGACTGCTCCGGGCAAATAAGCATGAAGGTAGGAATACGTCTTATGTTATTCTCCGCAGTGTCTTTGCATTATTGATTTAGTGGGTGCCTAATTAACAATGTAGGTTCAAAACAGTAGGCCTATCTCTCAATCTTTCTCCGTGTTTCACTTTTGTTTCTGCGATCGTCTCCCGCAAAGGGACACCCGCCCCCTCTCACTCTTCCTAGCATATGCCTGTCTATTTTCCTCCTTTGTGTGTGTGTGTGTGTGTGTGTGTGTGTGTGTGTGTGTGTGTGAGTCATTTAGCCTGCTTGTTTTTTTGTGTTTTATCCTGGCTGAGGGGAGGAGACAGAAGTTACGAGAGACGGAGAGAGAGAGAGAGTAATTAATCACAGAGCCTGTAATTAATTAGATACATTTTTTTTAATCACTTGACAGCCCTAGTATTTACCTGTATAAATAAAAAGGTTAACTGTTTAGACCAGTGGACTGTCAGTCTGTCCAACATGGATCTGATGTTTGATTCATGATTTCAGTTTGATCGTGTCGTTCATATAATATTCTGTTCCAGCTGCTGGAGGAAAACATCGTCACGTTTGTGAAGAAGGAGCTGACGAAGATGCAGAAGCTTCTGAGTCCAGATTACCCAGAATGCTTAGAGGGTCAGAGTGAGGATGAGGAGCAGAGCAGCAGCAGAGAGGCATTTCTGAAGATCACACTGGACTTCCTGAGGAGAATGAAGCAGAAGGAGCTGGCTGACCTTCTGTGGAGCAGTAAGAGGATCTCTCTAAAGGTTCAACATGATGGTGAAATGGGACATTTACTAAAGTCTCAAGAGATGGAGGGAGAAATGTTTATATCTGTTTATTTATATATTTTCATCATGAATCACTCGTTGATATTATATCTCAGTCTTTCCCCCAGGAAATGTGTTAGTTTAAGTGGTGGTTGGCTGGGGCGGGGGGAGGGGGGATGATGTGTGATGCAATAGTCTTTAATATATTAATGGTAATTATGTTTGTTTTTCAAAAAACAGAGGTTATTGATAGTTTTGTAATATTTCGTTCTAAGTTTAAAACATAAAAATAAAGCAAACATGTTTATACTCTATGTGCATTCATATTTTCATCATGAAGCCCTCAGTGATATTATATATGCTGTTCTTGACTGTTGATTCATTCTTATGTGTATTCATTCAGGAAGTCATTCTGCTGAAGTTTGTCAGTGTGAACTAAAGTCGAACCTGCAGAAGAAGTTCCAGTGTGTGTTTGAGGGGATCGCTAAAGCAGGAAACCCAACCCTTCTGAATCAGATCTACACAGAGCTCTACATCACAGAGGGAGGGACTGGAGAGGTCAATGATGAACATGAGGTCAGACAGCTTGAAACAGCATCCAGGAAACCACACAGACCAGAAACAACCATTAAACAAGAAGACATCTTTAAAGCCTCACCTGGAAGAGATGAACCAAGCAGAACAGTGATGACAAAGGGAGTGGCTGGCATTGGGAAAACAGTCTTAACACAGAAGTTCACTCTGGACTGGGCTGAAGACAAAACCAACCAGGACATACAGTTCACATTTCCATTCACTTTCAGAGAGCTGAATGTGCTGAAAGAGAAAAAGTTCAGCTTGGTGGAACTTGTTCATCACTTCTTCAGTGAAACCAAAGCAGCAGGAATCTGCAACTTTAAAAAGTTCAAAGTTGTGTTCATCTTTGACGGTCTGGATGAGTGTCGACTTCCTCTGGACTTCCACAACAATGAGATCCTGACTGACGTTACAGAGTCCACCTCAGTGGATGTGCTGCTGACAAACCTCATCAGGGGGAAACTGCTTCCCTCTGCTCGCCTCTGGATAACCACACGACCTGCAGCAGCCAATCAGATCCCTCCTGACTTTGTTGGTATGGTGACAGAGGTCAGAGGGTTCACTGACCCACAGAAGGAAGAGTACTTCAGGAAGAGATTCAGAGATAAGGAGCAGGCCAACAGAATCATCTCCCACATCAAGAAATCACAAAGCCTCCACATCATGTGCCACATCCCAGTCTTCTGCTGGATCACTGCTACAGTTCTGGAGGATGTGTCGAAGACCGGAGAGGGAGGAGAGCTGCCCAAGACCCTGACTGAGATGTACATCCACTTCCTGGTGGTTCAGGCCAAACTGAAGAACATCAAGTATGATAAAGGAGCTGAGACAGATCCACACTGGAGTCCAGAGACCAGGAAGATGATCAAGTCTCTGGGAAAACTGGCTTTTGAGCAGCTGCAGAAAGGAAACCTGATCTTCTATGAATCAGACCTGACAGAGTGTGGCATCGATATCAGAGCAGCCTCAGTGGTCTCAGGAGTGTTCACACAGATCTTTAGAGAGGAGAGAGGACTGTACCAGGACAAGGTGTTCTGCTTCGTCCATCTGAGCGTTCAGGAGTTTCTGGCTGCTCTTCATGTCCATCTGACATTCATCAACTCTGGAGTCAATCTGATGGCAGAAGAACAAACAACCTCCCAGGAATCTGCAGAGACACACGTCCATCCCATGGCAGAAGAACAAACAACCGCCCATGAATCTGCAGCGACTCAAGAAAGAAAAAAATCCTTGTGGTCTAAACTCCTCAGAAAAAAACCTAAACAGATGCATCGTGACCACCGTGCTGTGTCGTCTAAGGATTACACTGCAACTGACAAACGATCTGCAAATACACACTTCGATATGGAAAAAGAAACACCCTCCCAAGAACCTGCAAAGACACAGTTCTACCAGAGTGCTGTGGACAAGGCCTTTCAGAGTCCAAATGGACACCTGGATTTGTTCCTCCGCTTCCTCCTGGGTCTTTCACTGCCGACCAATCAGAATCTCCTGAGAGGTCTGCTGACACAGACAGGAAGTAGCTCACAGACCAATCAGGAAACAGTCCAGTACATCAAGAAAAAGATCCAGGAGACTCCCTCTGCAGAGAAAAGCATCAATCTGTTCCACTGTCTGAATGAACTGAAGGATCGTTCTCTAGTGGAGGAGATCCAACAGTCCCTGAGTTCAGGACGTCTCTCCACAGATAATCTGTCTCCTGCTCAGTGGTCCGCTCTGGTCTTCATTTTACTGTCATCAGGAGAAGATCTGGACGTGTTTGACCTGAAGAAATACTCTGCTTCAGAGGAGGCTCTTCTGAGGCTGATGCCAGTGGTCAAAGCCTCCAACAAAGCTCTGTGAGTAGGATTTATTCATCTGTAAATAATCCTTTAACAAGAAGATAAAGTTGAAAACATATGAAATTTTCCCTTTCTGTTGTATCTCCAGGCTGAGTGGCTGCAAGCTCTCAGAGAGAAGCTGTGAAGCTCTGGCCTCAGTTCTTAGCTCCTCCTCTAGTCTGAGAGAGCTAGACCTGAGTAACAACGACCTGCAGGATTCAGGAGTGAAGCATCTGTCTGCTGCACTGAAGAGTCCACACTGTAAACTGGAAACTCTCAGGTCAGATTATCAACAGATACCTTTGTCGTTTTATTTTAAAAATCCATTGTGAATTACAAAATAACCTGCGTCCACAAATGCTATAACATATTTAAATATTTAAAAACAAAATAAAGTGCTAAATGAGGTTATAATCCTGCTTCCTTTAAGCATGGATAGTAGTGACTGAGTGTGGAGAGAGAAAGGTAGGCAGACAGATAAAGGGAGGAAGGGATAGGCCTAGCTTCATTTTATAATTTAGTGTGTGTATGTGTGTGTGTGTTTGTGTGCGTAGTCTGTCAGGTTGTCTGATCACAGAGAAAGGCTGTGCTTCTCTGGCCTCAGCTCTGAGCTCCAACCCCTCCCATCTGAGAGAGCTAGACCTGAGCTACAACCATCCAGGAGCCTCAGGAGTGGACTTACTGTCTGCTGGACGGGACGGTCCCCTCTGGAGACTGGACACTCTCAGGTATGAAGAGGCTGCTGTCAGTCTGATAGAGGAGGAAGAACTGGGGACAGTTTCTCATATCACCCTTACATACCAATGGTGTTTGTCCGTCTCCATTTGACTCAGTTTGGCTCAGCACCTCAACCCTGTAGGGTTTGCATTTCCATTACAGCAGACCCACTGAACCCTCTAACCCAGGGGTTCTCAACCTTCTGCAAGCTGCCTCCTCCCCCCAGTTGGTATTTTTTTTTTTTAAGATTTTTTTTTTTTTAATATTTAAGATTCCCCCCCCCCCCCCCCTCCCCCCCAGTAGAGTGTCCGCGCCCCCCCAGGGGCCCTAACCCTCTAACCCTCTAACCCTACGTCACCACGTTAATGCACTGCGGTCTTCAAGCAGCGAGTTATCTAGCATCATCTCAGATCCATAAGTTCCCCGAAAAGTTTATTTGCCAATTACATGCAGAGCAGCTGACTGAGAGATTGGCTTTATGAAATGCGCACATTATGTAAGTGATCACTGTATGAATAAAGAGCGATTTAACACTGATATTAATATAAATAAACCGCTTACTTCACCTTTAAATAGTTTGTATAGATAGGATTGTATAAATATATAAAGTGTAAATATTAGGGCTGTCAAAATTAACGCGTTAACGCAGGGTGATTAATTTCTGGAATTAATTAGTTAATTGTTTTAACTAGGGCTGTCAAGCGATTAAAACAAATAATCTAATTAATTACAGGCTCTGTGATTAATTCATCTAAATTAATCGCATACTTATGACACTTGTATGCCTGTTTATAAACACCTGTATAGCCTACAGTTTGTTTTGCTCTCTCTCTCTCTCTCTCTCTCTCTCTCTCTCGTAACATCTCCCTCCTCCCCTCAGCCATGTTTCTACACAAAATAAAATTAGAAACTCGGCCACATTTTCTACTTAAAACCACAACAAAAAACAAGCAGGCTAAATGTCTGTTTCGAGATAGTTTTTACTATAGCGCTGCACCACTGCATGTGCGCATAGCGTATGCTGACACCGACACACACACACACACACACACACACACACATACATTGCTAATTAGCCACCTGCTAAATCAATAATGCACAGACACAGCGGAGAATAACATAAGATGTCTTCCTACCTTCAAGCTTTTTTTTGCCCAAAGCATCCCATAACACATCCATAGAGCCCTCGGCCCCTTTGCCCTGCTTCTTTCTTCACTCTTTAATCCTGTGCGGGTCGTGCAGCGGCGCTGTCGTCTCACCCCTTCTGCACCGGGTCAAAGAGCATTATAGAAGTGCGATTAATCTGTGTACATTTTTTTAACGCTTTATTTTTTCTGTGATTAATTAATCGAAATTAACGCGTTAATTTGACAGCCCTAGTTTTAACGCATGTGCAGAATGACCCGCCCCGTGCATCCCACCCGCTCTGCACTACAGTCACTCTACCGTTGTGGCTGACCCAGAATCAGTAGCTGCGCACGGCCAAACATAGCAGCACGCAGGGCAATGCCATGTTTTTAACTGCTGACGGCCACGTCTGTGTTGCGGGCGGCAGTTGCTGTCGGGAGCAACAGGAGGAGATGGATTCACCAAATAAATGCCATTCTATTGCCTATATTTGCTCAAAGACATGGCAAAGAGACAGACACATTGAATTATGGTGTGGTAGGCATACATTTTAGTTTGATTAGGCCATATCTTATTTTCAGTATTAACACCATAATTTGGATTTTCCATGAATAAAAAAACACATTTTAAATTTACATATCCACCTTCCGTCATGTATCTTTCCGTTCATACAACAATATACAGAGAAAATTCAAAATGTTCGGGCCTATTTCGAATGGTACAATTAATCATGATTAATCGTGATTAATCCACAGCACACTGTGATTATTAAATCTGCCAAACTCTACCTGTAACTGTTTTAATTAGACTATATTGTACTTTCACCCATTTAATTTTAATTGCTGCCACTCTTCACCACTATGTAAATGTTTCAATTGTTTTTTTGTTTTTTTTTCTCTTCACCTGTTGTTGTGTATTTGATGTTTTTGCATTGAATATTGTTTATGTATTGTTGTTTTTCCTTTGAATTTGCTTTAAACTCGACATCATTGAAAATGAGGGTCACCCCTCAATTGGTCTCTCGAGGATAAATAAAAGTTAAATGAAAATGAAATATATGGATTATATAAATATATAAAGTATAAATATATAAATTATATAAAAAAAAATCCTAGTATATCAAGTTGTGTATACAGTATGTATGGATTGTAAATATTGAATATAGTATCATAAATAGAGAGAGATTATAAGGAACACAGGAAGTACATTTAATAAATATTAATTATTGAGCTGTGGAAAAGGGGCTTACACAAGTGTTATACTTCTTCCTCCTTATCAAGCTCGATGGTGTTTTGTCCTCCCAACGCCTTGGAGGCAGCTAACAGCTAACAGCTAACAGCTAACAGCTAACAAGTGAATAAATGTAATTTTCTTTTTGTGAAATAATTTGAACATAATTTTTTGTGTATTGTATTTTCATGCTTTTCATTTTGTTTTGTATTATCGCAATGTTTGATTTTTATTTTGAAATGTCTGAAATCAATCAATCAATCAATCAAACACCTGATGCTGCTGCGCCCTCTGGTGCTAATGTGTGTGACTGTGTGACCACTGAACGGACCGTTCTCTATTCACCTGAGATGAAGACGTCTCAAAGCTCTGCCAGCTGTTTATAGTAGACTGGTAGTTTAACATCACAGACATCAACATGTTTTACCCAAGCCCCAACCTCAGCGATTTTTACCAGCATCCAATAAGGAAGTGACGACAACTGTAGTAACCAGGATGTGCCACTGGGGGGGTGGTACCAAGACCGAGCAGTTTTTCTTTGACTCACTTGTTAGACAGGCCGTTTTCAAAGTATTATTAAACCTATTTACAGCCTGGTCCACAAAACCATTTTAGTCTGTATGTTTAGGTCATATCTCCATGACAACACTGAGGGGGGTGAATTTTATTTGGACCACGCTAGTTTTTATTTTATCGTAGATTAAAATGTATCGGCACGATCTCTTGAGTGACAGCTCTCCGCCCCTTGTCCCTCACTTTGCCTCGGAGGTATACGTCAGCTATCTCCCTCCCCCCGACGTGACGTCGAATCCCCTTTTCGGCAAGAGGAGTGAGGCGGAGTAAAAATCTCACAAAATGGTGACGCGCACAAACCAGGATTAGTGGATGCCGTGTGAATAACTGAGGTCAGCCCGGATGCTACATCCATATTATTTACTATCTATGGTTCTATGGTTTTACAACATGGTCCTAGCTGTTATGCTAGCCACATGGTTGTAGCTGTTATGCTAGCCACATGGTTGTAGCTGTTATGCTAGCCACATGGCTGTAGCTGTTATGCTAGCCACATGGTTGTAGCTGTTATGCTAGCCACATGGCTGTAGCTGTTATGCTAGCCACATGGCTGTAGCTGTTATGCTAGCCACATGGCTGTAGCTGTTATGCTAGCCACATGGCTGTAGCCGTTATGCTAGCCACATGGTTGTAGCTGTTATGCTAGCCATATGGTTGTAGCCGTTATGCTAGCTATGCAGGGAATGGTTTGGGCTGTAAGGACCCAATGTACATGCTGGTCTTAACCCCCCCCCCCTCTCCTTTCAGGGTGGAGCCTGCTGGAGTCCAATGGCTGACACCAGGTCTGAGGAAGTGTAAGTGTGTTTATAATGTTCAGAATCATCAAACTGTCAATGAACAGCTGATGGATTAATAACTGCTGCTGTGTTGTGTCTTGTTCTCTCCATCAGATTCCTGTGAACTCACACTGGACACAAACACAGTACACAGAAACCTCAAACTGTCTAACAACAACAGGAAGGTGACACGTGTGGAGGAGGAGCAGCCATATCCTGATCATCCAGAGAGATTTGATGGCTGGGCTCAGCTGCTGTGTAGTAATGGTCTGACTGGTCGCCGTTACTGGGAGGTCGAGTGGAGCAGAGGGGTTGATATATCAGTGAGTTACAGAGGAATCAGCAGGAAAGGAGAGAGTAGAGACTGTGTGTTTGGACTAAATGATCAGTCCTGGAGTCTGACCTGCTCTGATGGTGGTGGCTACTATGTTCGACACAATAAGATACAAACACTCATCCCCTCCTCCACTGTCTCTCACAGAATAGCAGTGTATGTGGACTGTCCTGCTGGCTCTCTGTCCTTCTACAGTGTCTCCTCTGACTCACTGATCCACCTCCACACCTACAACACCACATTCACTGAACCTCTGTATCCTGGGTTTGGGTTTGGGGAAGTTGATTCCTCAGTGTCTCTGTGTCGTCTGTAGGAGGGAGAGTCTGAACAGGATCACAGCTAATGTTTTGTATTGTATTGTATTGAAGGCTAATGTCTTATCTTTCTGCTTACCAACAACATGGAGGATCTTTGTTAACAACTGTGTCACCTCCTTCGTCTCTAGTTTCCTGCTAAACTCTGAGTTAGACAGACAGACAGACAGACAGACAGACAGACAGACAGACAGGCAGACAGATATACATACACAGACACACAGACAGACACATAGACAGACAGACAGACAGACAGACAGGAAGACAGACAGACAGACAGACAAACAGGAAAGAGCTGTTTGAAGTGTACAACATTAATTGACTCAGTGATCTGTTTTTGTGTGATTCCAGTATTTTGGGGATTTTAAACATTCACTTTAGAGCAACGAGTAACTAAAAGATAATTTCCCACTAAATTAAATGTTTCCCCAGTTTGTGAAGAGTTCAGCTAATGGGGACAGACACACACAGACAGACACACAAACACACAGACAGACACATAACAGTTCTTATGAAGTGTGGTTGTATTCTGTCCTTCTCTGCATAGTTAAAGGAATACTTCACCCAAACGGAACCGGTGTTCTATCATTATAAAATCGCTATTATAATATAATGAATGAGGTTTTTCTTCCCTCAGTCTTCCCTTGGCCCAGCTGTCCTGTTAATCCTAACCCTACCTTTTCACAGAAGTGATGTCACATCAGTAAAATGTAGGGTTAGACCAGTGCTTCTCAAATGGTGGGGCGCGCCCCCCTGGGGGGGCGCCGTGAGTTGTCAGGGGGGGGGCGCGGGCTGCCTTGATTTCCAACTGACCAAACAAAATAAATAAAGTGCTAGCAAGCGCGATGTGTGCTTGTGTATGATCATATCCGCGCGAAAGACATAAATGTCCACGTGTCTCCAAGTGTCTCGGTAGGCTATTTAAAAAGAAATCAAGCAAGTAGACTAATAATAACATTAATGAATTATTGGTCACATCACAGAAGGCCTATTGGCCTATAATATTAAAAAACACCACCTTAATAACTATCTTTACAGTTTAAAAATGTTTTGAATGAAATGCAAACCTCAGTGAATCATTTGCTCTTGTTTCTCTGTCCTGAGATTCACACAGACTGAGCAGTCTTGTTTAAATGTTACAAATTGAGCTAATAAACTGAACTTTGAATTTTTTTTGCTGCAGAAGTTATCTCAGATAATGTTTGTTATCTAATGTGATAATAAGGTGATCGTATGCAGAATGCTCGTGCCAGAAACTCATACAGTGGTTTTGTGCAGATAAATAAATATTAGCAGGTTCTCAATATTATTTCAATGTGGGGGGGGGGGGGGAGGGGGGCGCAAAACAATTTATGTCCCCTAGGGGGGACATGACAGAAAAAAATTGAGAACCACTGGGTTAGACAGTGAGACCATACAACTCTTTCTGCCTTTTCTCAGGCTAGGATGAACCGATTTATAAATGTTTTTTACATTTACACTACATAGGATCTCAGAGTTCAATACATATTTAATATTTATTTTTTGATTGACAGGTGATTTAACCAATCACACCATATTATTCAGATACAATAGAGATTAAATGTATTTATTTGCAATATTTTCCCATTATACAGGTGCTACTCGTATTATTAGAATATCATGGAAAGTGAATTGGAACTGAGGCAATAATTCATGCAAAAGGGACCCAAACCAAGTACTGAGTACATATGGATGATTATACTGTATAGAGGGCCGACATTTCTGTATTTAAAATCCCTTTTTCATTGATTTCATGTAATATTCAAATTTTCTGAGATTTTGAATTTGGGGTTTTCATAAGCTGTTAGCCATAATCATCAAAATGATAACACATAAAGGCTTGAGATATCTCACTTTGCATGTAATGAGTCTATATAATATATTATTTTCACCTTTTAAGTTGAATTACTGAAATAAATTAACTTTTGCATGATATTCTAATTTTTCGAGTTTCACCTGTATATCTTTTATCTCTTTCTGTGTCACCATTCAGAATGACAACACACGAGCCATGTATCTGTCACTGATACGTCACAACTAGTTTAAAGGGTTTTGATTCAAATCTGATTAAATTAAAGGAGTCCTGTAAACCTGGGTGACATACGCACGACGCATTCTGGTTCCCAAACTGCTAAACACAACTGAATGTTTTAGAGCCTGTTTGGCATTTATCTGACATGCAAGTATTGGGACAAACTCACTCTGCGTTCCAGTCCCCATACTATCTACTATT
>OX442364.1:28470622-28475622 GCA_949357725.1 Hyperoplus immaculatus | reverse complement strand
TTAAAAGAGGGGTACTACAACTGCTAATAGGGATGCTAAAGGAACACTAGAGCAGAGAGGTGTGTATCTCCTGCTCTGTCTGCAGCTGGGAGGGACTGCTGCGCGAGGACTCTGCCGCCTGTCAGTGCCCTGGGAAGGGGGAGAGGCAGGGGAGGCACCCGCTGATCGTTGATTAGAGTAAAGAGCGATACTTGAGCGAAAAAGTCACCAATAACACCAGAAAAAGTAGCTAGATTTGTCATGGTCCCTTTTTTGAAGAAAACGTCGCCAGAGGTGTCTGAAAAGTCGGTAAATATAGCGACAACATCGCTAAGTAAGCAACAATGGGACTGAGCTGCGGGCTTGAATTAGTTCTGTAGCGTTACGCATGCGCACGAGCAGTAGGCGTGTTTGGCCGATATGGGGGTGTTTGGCGGATGGGCGTGTTTGGCCGAGCTGCACTGGCAAGTGGCAGCGGCTGCATCTGGACCATATAGCATTCAGTTGGTGATGGTTAATGGTGCCTTTGCTGCAGCTTTGCCTTAAAGGCCGAGCTGAGGGCACAACGAGTAAACCACCTTGTCACGTGTCAGTCACTTGTTGCATGGTCTCTGTGTGGGAGGCGGAGCTCTGGTGTTACACACAGTGCAGCATGAGAGCCCCGTGAGGACCAGGCCCCCAGGATGCTGCCTTCTCCGAGCAGCCAGCATGGACATGTGGCCAACCCATTGGTATTGCATGGTAAGGGGTGGAGCTTATTTTCATGCGGCCCGTAGGCAGATGTCCCTGTCCACACAGTACAAGCGGCGAACAAGATTGTGTCTCGGCACATTTTTTCTGGATATCAATCATAGGCTCATACTTATCTTTAGACCATATACTATTAAAATGTAAGTTTTCTCATTTCAAAACGCCACCTCAAGCGTTTTATTAGCCCAACGGCTTTTAACGGCTTTCAGTTTGTTTTCGCCAGGCTAGATGCTACAGAACGAGACACCCGCCTCCAGTCCGCTACGCTTGCCGCCCTCTTTCTTGATAGGTCCGTAATGCCGCTACGTCTATGCTACGTCATGCTTTGGGCCGTATGGAATTTCCGGATTATGCTTCCTTGTTGCTTCTCTGCGCCTATGAGCAGCTTTCATAGGAATGAATGGGCGACATGTTTCAATACGGTGTCCATTTCTTTATATGTCCATGGTGAGGACGAGAGCAACAAAACAAAAAGCCGAACGCGACAGCTGCCGTGTGGGAGCATTTCGGCTTTGAACCCAACGGCCGGGGCGAAACAACTAATCTGAGCGAGCCGACGTGTCGCATTTGTTTGAAAACACTATCCTCGCTTGAGTGGGAGCCGTCTTGCTCAGACCTGCGCAATTATAACGCGTCTTGCTGAGAGCGCAGCATTTTCGCAGCGCGCTCGGCAAGAAGCGCATCATAATTGCGCAGGTCTGAACCTTATTTATACTATCTATGGTCTGAACAAGACGGCTCCTTCTCAAACGAGGCTAATATCACCAAAACGCGCCAATACAACACACCTGAATCTTCACCTTAAACACAATCACCCGATGCAGTTTTCCCAGCTTGGGAAAAAACAAATAGACTGAGTCAATTTTATTTATTGTTTTTGGTTGTTTTGTTCATTTATTCTGGATATTTTAAATGTCTTCCAGACGTCCAGTTCCTGTTATTATACAAAAGGGGTGGGATTACCCAGGGAGCATGGCATTCTAGAACTTTCTAGATGATGTCATATTACACAGTGCCCCTTTAAAGGTGCAGTGTGTAATATGACATCATCAATAAAGTTCTACAAAGTTCTAGAATGCAACACTCCCTGGGTAACCCCAACCCTTTAGAATAATAACAGAAGCTACAGTGGCCTTCAAGGACAAGAACAATTCTACATTTTAAACAATGCACCTGATGACATTCCAACTATGACACTTTCAAGATGGCCTTGGTCCAAGATATGCAGAAATATGGACATATATGAGACCCTTTCTAAGGGAAAAAATTATAATTCAAAACATTTTTTTCAGCTATTATGCACTAAATTAAATGTACTTATGGATATTATAATTACTTTCTACAAAATCTGCTAGGAAATAAAACCCAAAATTCTACGCACTGCAGGTTTAAGATAACTGTTGAGTTATTTGTGTGTGTGTTTTCAGCTGCTTGGCAACAGTGGTTAAGTTGGTTGTTTTTGTGTCTTGTCTTAAAGGTGCAGTGTGTAATATGAAAAAGCAACAGAAATTATTCCAGAACATTCCAGCTGGTAGTTCTGATGGACACAGTGTGGCCAGCTGTTCCATTCTGTGCTTCTGTAGAGCTGAAGACATTCCAACTATGACGCTTCCAAAATGGCGGCGCCCGTGCCTTGGTCCATGGTGTGGAGAAATACGGAGATACAACAGACCCTTTCTAACGCTCTACACCAACAACGTCGGTGCCAAAGTGAATGGACAGTCCCAACATCCAATAAGAACAGAGAATTGGCTTTTTTTATTTATTTATTTTTTTTATTGTTTTTTAGAATAGGAGCCTCGCTCTGATTGGTCAAAGTGTACATGAGCGGTGGCATTTTTTGGGGACCGGCACACAGAGGCAGGGGAGAGCAAGGTGATGAGTAGATATTCTCAGACCTCTTCACCTACATACAGCTGAATGGCTAATATGACATTTTTGCCAAATATTACAGTGGAAAAGTTACACACCGTAGCTTTACCAGCTGTTAGCTCTGTCTGCGCCGCGATGGAAAGCTAATCTGGACCCAAGGATCAGACGTTTCCCTCGGACCGCGGAGTTCAGGAGACGAGCTGTTGGAAAACCGTCCGATGGTTTGAATCGACCACGTTCCCTTAGGAAGCTGTAGAGCCGTGGGATACGTGCTCACAGGTCAGAATTTTATACCGTTTTTAAAGGGACACTGTGTAATATGACATCATCAAGAAAGTTCTAGAATGCAACGCTCCCTGGGTAACCCCCGCCCCTTTAGAATAATAACAGAAGCTACAGTGGCCTTCAAGGACAAGAACCATGCCACGTAAACCATGCCAAAATCCTCTGGAATCCTCGCGCTAAGCCGCCGGGACTCCTGGGAGGGCATCTGAATGTTCGTAGTATTGTATCCAAGACTGATGAACTTTGCAAGCTTCTGTCAGATTCTAATCTCGACTTTTTAGGACTATCAGAAACGTGGCTAACGGCGAATTCACCAGAATCTGTTTTTGCCGTGCCAGGATATAACATTTATAGACAGGACAGACAAACTGGACGAGGCGGTGGTCTACTTTTATACATTAAGGACTGCTTTCGGAGCACTCAATATGAACTGACAGTGAACTTTGAGTGCCTCGCTGTAACTGTATCATTGTCGGAAAACATGTCCTTTATAATTGTCTGCTTATATCGACCACCGTCAGCAAGTAGTTATTTTTATGATGAATTTAAATCACTTGTATCTAACCTTGAACACACTGGGAAGGAATTTGTGATCCTTGGTGATTTCAATATTAACTGGTCTAGCAAACCAGACAGGAGGAAACTTAAGGATATCACTGGTAAACATAATCTGTCCCAAATGGTTAATGGGCCGACTCGAATTACACAGTGTTCTAATACACAGATTGACTTGATATTCTGCAATCGACCAGAGAGGATCACTGTATCATAAAACTTCATTACTGGTATTTCAGACCATAATCTAGTGTTGGTATGTCGGAAACTGACAAAGAAAAGGTTTATTTACAAACATGAAAGTAAAAAGATTTCATACAAAATACCTAGGAAGGATATGCACTTGTTCGAGGGACAGTTAAAACTATTAGATTGGTGTGATTTTAAAAATGATGACATTTCTTTAAATGACAAGTGCACACTCTTCTCTAGCATTATTAGTGGTGTGAAGGATACATTCGTTAAGAAATGTATACATGGGCATAAAAAAGCTAATCTACCTTGGTTAAATGATGAGTTATGGAGCCTAATGAGGAAAAGGGATCATGCACTTAAAACTGCCCTAAAAAGTAAATTGAATAGTGATTATAGGATATTTAAAGGGCTGAGGAATAAAGTAACAAGCATGCTCCGGAAATCTAAAGCAAACTATTTCATTGGCCTTATTAACCAGGCAAGAGGTAATGGCCAACAGATATGGAAACACCTTAATACAATGGCCAGAAAACAGCCAAAAGGAAACCATGCACTTGAGCTAAATATTAATGGAAGTATCTCAAGTGATGATAGAGAAATTGCACTGGCTTTTAACACCTTCTTTAAGGAGTCAGTTGAGCAATTAGCAAAAACTTTTGGTCATCGGAATGTACTTATCTCCACACTTAACTATGAACATCCAGTTTTTAATCTTCAAGAGGTAAATGAAGAAGAGATATATAAAATTTTAACTAATCTTAAAGGGTCTAAGGCCCAAGATATTTATGGTTTTGATTCCTCCTCGTTTAAGAATAATGCAAATGCGCTTTGCGAACCCATTACGCATCTTGTAAACATGTCCATTAAACAGTGCCTGTTTCCTGATGCTTGGAAAAAAGCAGTGATAATTCCGATTTTCAAAGCCGGGGAGACAACTGACGTGGCAAACTACAGGCCTATAAGTATTCTCCCTATTATTTCTAAGGTAGCTGAGAGGGTTGTCACACAACAACTCACCAAACATCTTAATTTGTGCCATGCTCCCCTGCATGCAATGCAATTTGGATTCAGGGCAAATCACTCCACAGATACTGCTCTTTGCTACTTTGTGGAAGAATTGAAATCCAATTTAGATAAGGGTGGAGTAGTTGGAGCAATTTTCCTGGATTTGAAAAAAGCTTTTGACACTGTAAACCATAATGTTTTAGTTTCTAAATTGTCTTCACATAACATCTCTACTGACACAATTAAATGGTTTTCATCATATCTATCAGGTAGGAAGAATTGCACCAGAATTAATGATATACTGTCCACTGAAAATACATGCTCAATAGGGGTTCCCCAGGGTTCCATTTTGGGCCCTC
>OX442364.1:28453122-28465622 GCA_949357725.1 Hyperoplus immaculatus | reverse complement strand
TCAATTATACACGTGCATGTTAATCCAATGAGAAGTGGGTTAATCAAACAGCAGGTCTGTCGCAGCGTGTTCTGGCAAGGTAATTACAAGAAGCAAGTTGAAGATAGATGCCTAGCTTAAAATATAGCATGTGATTTATCTGCCCCTATAAATGACACATTTACTTACTATCCGTATTTAGGTTCATATCATGTAATATTTGAAGCAGTTTCTTCATATTTTTATATTTTTAGTTTTTTGTTGAATTTATCAAACACATGCTCATCTACATTAAGTTGAGTAACTGTGTGCCCGTAGCAGGTGGTAGGGTAGGTTCCTTTGTATGTATTTTATCCCACAGGACACAGACAGAGGCCAGTGCTGGAGAAATGGTGCATATGTACAAGGTGTGTATTGAAAAGGGTTGATCTATTTAGTGCTCAGTTTTAAACATCCTTAATAATATTGACTATTTGAATATATTTTGTTCAGTGCTGGACAGAAGTCATGAATTCAAGCACATATAGATGAAAATGTTATGTATTTTATCCCACAGGACACAGACACAGAGGCCAGTGCTTCCATGGTGCAAACTGCTGGGAGTGTCTTACAGAAGGAGGGTGGAGCCTGGAGATGACCCAGACCAGAGAACAGCGGCGTCCTCTTTGAATGTGAGTCCTCATTCATTTCATTTGGGCAATATTGGGCTTTAAAGGTGCTGTAAGCGGAATGGTTCTTTTAGCTAACTTCCTGTCAGTTACTGCAGTTAGTCAGATCCATAAGTGTGATAAAACATGATAAAAACCATCAAAACAGACTTTGTAGCGTTCTCTCTTCTGATTGGATATAAATTTCGGGATACTCCAATAAGTTTATTTGCCGATTACATGCATAGCAGCTGACTGAGAGATCGGCTTTATGAAATGCGCACATTATGTAAGTGATCACTGTATGAATAAAGAGCGATTTAACACTTATATTAACATAAATAAACCGCTTACTTCACCTTTAACATCTTTTTTCTTTCACTTGTTGTTGACATGGGGTTATTATAGAAGTTATTTATCTATTAGTGATGTTTCATATGCACATTTATCGTCACTGAAATTGGCCAAATATTCCATAATTATAATCACATTTTTCTTCTAAAATCTCCACTAAAAGGTGCTGCATTATATTAAAGGTGCTATGAGGAACTTTTAAATATTTCTGAAATCTTAATTTTTCCTCTGATCATGAATTACATGTACCAGCAAACCAGACCAACAGTGCAAAGAATGCTATTTTTATCTAGTTTTTCTTAATGCCTTTTGTCATGGGTATATGCTCACCCAGGAACAACAGCTGGTGTGGTAAAACACTACCGCTATTGTCCAAAGGGGGGCGCTAGAATGAACACACACTGAAAGTTCCTCAGAGCACCTTAAATAGTTCTACCTACTCAACTTTTATTATCTCCTTGTTGTTATTATCTGTGTCCTTCCAAACATTTTCTCTTTCTCACGCACACACACGCACACACATGCACACACACACACACACACACACACACACACACACACACACACACACACACACACACACACACACACACACACACACACACACACACACACTCTGTCACATGGCACTCTGAATCTAACAGTTTGACCGCAGTGCAAGACACGAGAGAAACCTCTTAGTGAATCCTCAATGGAGAGTTTTGTTCTTGTCCTTTTACTAACTTCTTCACACCCCTCTCTCTCTCTGTCTGTCTCCCTCTATCTCTCACTGTCTGTCTGTCTCTCACTGTCTGTCTGTCTGTCTGTCTCTCACTGTCTGTCTGTCTGTCTGTCTCTCTCTCTGTCTGTCAGTCAATCTCTCTCTCCCCGTCTGTCTTTCTCCCTCTCTCTGTCTTTCTCTGTCTCTCACTGTCTGTGTCTCACTGTCTGTCTCTCTCTCCACACTGTCTCTCTCACTCTCTCTCTCTCACTCACACACACACACACACACGCACACACGCACACACACACACACACACACACACACACACACACACACACACACACACACACACACACACACACACACACACACACACACACACACACACACACACACACACACACACACACACACACACACACACACACACCCCTATGGTCATGAAGGCTGGGTAATGACCGAAAAAGAACGAGATTGCGTTTACAAGCGGCCAAAATGGGCTTTCTCAGTTTGGGATTCCCTGCTCAAGCTGCTGCACCCGCGACCCGATTTCAGATAAGCGGTTGAAGATGATGATGATGATGATCAAGCGAGACCATCAGTGCAAAGAAAGACGTTTTTATATAGTTTTTATTACTGCGTTTGGTCTGGTCGTACACCCAGTCCGATTTTCGGTTCACACGTGCATGCTCTATGGTCACATATCCGTATTGGTCGCAGATTTCAGTGTTTCGCAGGAACGCGATTTGAGAAGCCTATCACTCCAGGTGAGGGAAGGGGAGCGTGAGCCTTGTTTGAGACAGTTATTTGTCGTCATAATGACTGATAACGGGGCTGAACCATCAAAGAAAAAAAGAGAATCCAATGAAGAAAAGCTAAAAGGGAGAGTAAGACGAGTGGGAGGGCGTTGCCAAGCAACATACACAATTTCACGGGAGCGAACTAGACTGCAGTGTTTACTCCTAAATGAATGAGCGGTAGCCTACTAAAACAAAGTTTGCGTTGCTTCACCATCATCAGATTACCATTATTCATCTGAAATAGTCATTATTTACATCGACATAAACACATTACGTCATCGTGATCCATACTAACTAACTGCCATCTCTCGTTCATTCGCTTTGTGTGAGGACACGGAATCTTTCAGCTCCGTGAGAGTTAGGTGACACTGCATCACCTCATTGCAATCAGGTGTGTGTGGCACTGACTGGCAATAGTTGATGCAGTGTCACTAACCACTCTCACAAAGCCAAAAAGAGTCCGTGCCTTCACAGTTTCAACACACGGACATGCACTATATTGTGTCCCAATCATTTGACACTCGCACGGCCGGTGACTTTAACAAGTGTTATAGATGCTATTGCGCCCACTTGGATGAAGGTTGTCTCTGGTAAGAAAAGATCTCCTTGGAGAAATGCCCCGCAGGTCAGAATAGAAAAAAGAGAGTGCCGTAAAGCAGAACGCAGGTGGCGAAAAACAAATCTCCAGGTTCATTATGACATCTTCAAAGAGAAACTTTGCACTTTTAACTCAGAGATGAAAAGTGCAAGGCAGTCTTTCTTTTCTGACATCATCACCAAAAACAACAACAATGCACGTGCCCTGTTTGCTACTGTCGACAGATTAACAAACCCTCCTGTGCCAGTAGCGTCTGAACATCTCTCCACGAGGGCCTGCAATGAATTTGCCTCCTTCTTTACTGAGAAAATTCACAAAATTAGACAAGCTGTCACTGCATCAATACAAAGTTCAACATATGTGTCATCGCTATGCCCACTTAAAATCAATTCAAATGCAATGACACAATTTTATCTGATAAACCACAAAAACCTGGAGGACATTATACAACACCTGAACTCCTCCTCCTGTTGCCTTGACATTCTTCCCACAGGCTTCTTTAAAACTGTTTTTAGCTGTATGGCCTCAGATGTTCTACAAATTGTCAACATGTCCCTTCGGACAGGTGTATTCCCACAGGCCCTGAAAACAGCAGTCATCAAGCCACTCCTAAAAAAGAACAATCTAGATACATCACTCATGAGCAATTATAGGCCCATATCTAACCTACCATTGTTAAGCAAAATCATTGAACAAGCTGTTTATCAACAGCTAAATAACTACTTAGCAATGAACAACTGCTTTGATGT
The DNA here is from genome assembly GCA_949357725.1 of Hyperoplus immaculatus. Lineage (NCBI taxonomy): Eukaryota > Metazoa > Chordata > Actinopteri > Uranoscopiformes > Ammodytidae > Hyperoplus > Hyperoplus immaculatus. The sequence continues at coordinate 28,461,792 of OX442364.1, read as the reverse complement.
TTTCCAGTCAGGATTTCGACAACACCACAGCACTGAGACTGCTCTGGTTAAGGTCCTCAATGACATCCACTTAAACACAGACGGTGGCAAAAGTTCTGTTTTAGTTTTACTGGATCTCAGTGCCGCTTTTGACACAGTTGACCACAGCATATTACTAGATCGACTAGCAAACTGGGTTGGACTCTCTGGAACTGTACTAAACTGGTTTGAATCCTTCTTAAAGGACAGAGACTACTATGTGTCAATAGGCAATTTCACATCTGAGCGGACACATATTGAATGCGGGGTCCCCCAAGGTTCCATTATTGGGCCTCTTCTGTTTAACATATACATGCTTCCACTAGCTCAGATTATGAATAAGAACAAATTATGCTACCATAATTATGCAGACGACACACAAATTTACATAACCATATCACCAGGAGACTACAGTCCGATACAGGCACTGAGTGAGTGCATTGAACAAATCAATGATTGGATGTGCCAAAATTTCCTTCAATTAAACAACGACAAAACTGAAGTAATTGTCTTTGGTGCCAAAGATGAACAATTAAAAGTCAGCGCACAGCTTACATCTGTTATGCTAGAAACCACACACCAAGCCAGAAATCTTGGTGTTGTCATAGACTCCGACTTGAATTTCAAGAAACACATTAAATCAATTAATAAGTCAGCATACTACCACCTTAAAAACATATCAAGAATTAAAGGACTTATGTCTCAGCAAGATTTAGAAAAACTTGTCCATGCATTTATCTTTAGTAGACTTGACTACTGTAACAGTGTCCTTGCAGGCCTTCCAAAAAAATCTATCGGACAGCTTCAGCTAATTCAGAACGCTGCTGCTCGAGTCCTCACTAGGACCAAAAATTACCCCAGTTCTGAGGTCTTTACACTGGCTTCCTGTCACTCAAAGAATTGATTTCAAAATACTGATGTTGGTTTATAAAGCACTAAATGGTTTAGCGCCAAAATACATTACTGATCTGCTGATACGTTATGAACCGTCCAGAGCCCTTAGGTCGTCTGGGACAGGTTTACTTACAGTCCCAAAAGTTAGGACTAAACGAAGAAGCAGCTTTTAGTTTTTATGCACCAAATATCTGGAACAAACTCCCAGAAAACTTGAGGTCTGCTGCAACCCTCAGTTCTTTTAAATCGAGTCTGAAGACTTTTCTGTTTCCATTTTAACCTGTACTTTTTATTTAATTTAAATGTTTTACTTCTTTTCATTCGCTTTTAAATGTCTTCTTATGTGTTTTATGTATTTTAATCTTGCCCCTGTAAAGCACTTTGAGTGGCCTTGTGTTTGAATTGTGCTATATAAATAAACTTGCCTTGCCTATGGATTGACAATGAGCTGAAATATATGATGACCTTAAAAGACAATGCCAAGAAAATGGCTAATAAACTGTGTTGCCTGTTAGCCAGACAATAATACTGTAAATTAAGTAATCATGTGACTAAATTAAAAAGGAATATTACAAACAAAAGTTTATCAACTTTAAAAAATTACAAGAAACTGTGGACCACAATTAATGATATAATTGAAAGAACATCTAAAACATCCATTTCTTTAATTTATTCTGATTGAGCATTCATAACAAAACCTGATGATATATCTACCTATTTTAATATTTCCTTTATGGGCTGTGCTACATGTGGGGTTGTTTTGTGTGTTTTCTAAGGTTGCGTTCCGAATTGCATACTTTCTACTATATAGTATGTAGAAAAAAGATTTAAGATGTCCTGATTCTTGTGGCCAGATTTAGGATGGTTAGAAATACCCGGATGACCTACTTCATGGGGCCAAGATTGTTAGTGTTGAAAAGTGCATCCTATTTGGGTGATTCTGACCCACAATCCAGTGCGCACGCGAAGTGACGTCACATCGACGAAGCCTCCATATGAAAACAAACGGGGATGCGACGGATATAAAAGCAAGAGGCAAGATCAAGGAGCCATGTTATGATGAAATAAGAGAGTAAAGTATGTCCCAATAGTATGCCTACTGCATCCTAACTAGATTATTTTTATCGTCGGATGTAGTATGTAGAATAGAGAAAATAAAATATATACAACGAGATTGGGATTGCCAACTGAAGGTGCATTATTACACACACAGAAAAAACAGACAAGCAATTTAAGATAAAACACAGTATAAGCTGCCTGTGATGTGCCAGATCTGTGCCTTGTTTTGCAGAGCTCCTGAAGCCTCTCCTTCTCCTGGAGGCTCCACTCACTCTGTCTCTCCAGCCAGGGCCAACAGCATGGTCACCATTAAGCCTTTTTGTTAAACCTTTGTTACAATAAACCCAGTTTTCTTAAGCCCAGTTCAGACCAAAGATTCGCCTTGCAACTGCTTGCGACGAGACGGTTTTAGAACGTATGAACAGATGAATCGCAGCGGTGTGAACTGCTCGTTGCAGCGCGTTGCAAGGCGTCGCAGAAGATTCAACATGTCAAATCGCAAGGGTCCAGTTTTAGAACGTTCAGCCGTCTCGTCGCAAGCAGTTGCAAGCAGTTGCAAGGTGAATCTTTGGTCTGAACTGGGCTTTACACCTTTGCCTGTTTTGACTACTTTATGTTCCTTCCCCGAGCCGGGTTGTAACATATTGGGGCCTCTCCGGGATCAATCCGGATGAGTTTTGCTGAGTTAATTTGTTCTCTTTTTCCCCTAGACAAACTTTGTATGCTTTGGTGGTGTTTGGCAGTGTTGCTGTGAGCAGCTCTTTTCATGGTGAGTATCGTGGGTATTGAATCTGAGTGTTGAGTGTGAGTGATCTCCCTGGTTAGTTAGGGAGTGTGCCAGCTGGGCAGAGCAATCTGTCCTTCCATCAGTGCACTATTTGTTATTTTGCCTTTTTTATTTTCGAGGTTATCCTGGGCGGAGACATGTCTCTGGTGGGGGCGAGCGTATCAGGGCCTTGGCCACAGGGCTGAGTTTAACTGAACTTTGCTTTAAAGAAGACTCAAGCCCAGTACGCCTCAGAAGACAGTTAGGTTTAGTTCAGACATCCCTGCCTCTTTTACCATCCACATCCTTATATACGGCAATGTGTCTGCAGACTCCATCTCAAGGTTGTAAATGTTACATTTAGTAGCACCATTTCATTTATTATAGTCTATTTTGGTTATGGTTAGGTTGCTTAGAGCAACCATTTTAAGGGAGGGGGGGTGATATGTGCCAGATCTGTGCCTTGTTTTGCAGAGCTCCTGAAGCCTCTCCTTCTCCTGGTTACCTGCTGCCTGGAGGCTCCACTCACTCTGTCTCTGCAGCCAGGGCCAACAGCATGGTCACCAGTCAACATGTTAAACCTGCTGCCATGCTGCCCGATAGAGATCAGACACTCTGAGTCTATCGAGGTGGTCAAGTCTAAACTTAAGACTTATCTCTTTGAATTAACCTTTGGTTAGCGCTTGTCCACCTCTCTGCTGGCGCGCGGTCGGTGGCGGGTCACCCTGTCTGGGGTCGGTTTATCTGGCCTCTGCTGGGGGGGAGCTTGCTCTGGGGTAAGTGCCGGTCTGTGGCTGTTCCGGTGGGCTGCCCTGGCCACTGGGCCAAATTGGCATCTGACTGTGGGCGCCGCTGCTGGGGGGTGGGATCATGCTTTGCCTCCGGACATGCGGTCGCGGCGGCCTGCGGGGCTTGGCTGGGTGGTCATGTCGGCTGGTGGGTTGGGCCGGGGGCGGGGCGTTGGGGCGGCCCCGCTGCCTGCCGCTGTCATTGGTGTGCTCTGGGCTGGGGGAAGCCGGGGGGGGTGGTGGTGTCGGGGTGCGTGCTCAGGCGTCTGCGGTGGTGCCGTGCTATTGCCTGACTGGCGTCTGTGTTTCGCGGCCCGGCGTCGATGCTCCTCCGGCCGGTCCTGGCTCTGGGTGTGCCGATGGCAGTGGCGGATGCGCGCGTCCTTTGTGCTTGGCGCCTCTGGCCTTGCCTCATGGGCTGGACATAGCCGGTCCGGCGGGCCCGAGTGGGCTGTACGGGCCGCCCCTCCGGGGGTTTCGGCTGTGTTTTCTCCTCGTGGCAGCGGTGCATTTGGCTATTTCCCTATTCTATACTATCTATTCTCTATCTATGGCCCCGGTCCTCCTCTGGACTAGTGCCGCACTGGGGCGTGCTCTCTGGGGGCGGGGTGCTGGGGGGCAGGCTCTGGGTCTGGGGGGCTGGCGCTGATTGTGTGTCGGCGGGGAACGGTAGAGTGTAAATCAATGTAAATTAATGTTAATTGTGTTCATATTGTTTAACATTGTTATAGCGTTATTATTAACAGCCTGAGGAGCTGCCTCGGTCTCAGTTTGTCTGGGCCTGAGTACCGGTTGTCCTCCCACTGAAAAATTGTCCTGCCGACGCAAAACGCATAACTGATACCATTTCTCTAACATTTGTGCTCCTCTATCTATCTTCCATGATTGGCTGAGCGATGCCCCGGGGGTTCTCTCCCCCTGTCTACCTGCTCGACTGACTCCGAGTTCTGTGTGGAATCAGCTGTCCTAGGAACGGATGCTCCCCGCCTGCTATTGCCTCACATCAGCACTGATTCACCGTCCATCAGGATAGAACTCTTTCTACTCGCACGCTTGTTCAATCTTTAAATTCATTTTCGCTTTGCTCATTGGTTGCCTGTCTGTCCTCTTCCAGTTTTCTGGTCCCCCCTCTGGCAGCATCTGAAGTCTTCCTGCATCCACACTATTCACACTTTACTTTAGTATTACCATGTAAACATCTGGTCAATGATCAAATTCCTTTGTGATTTTTCTCTACTTATGACATCTATTGCAGTATGTCCGTCCTGTGAGAGGGATCCCTTACTGTCGACTCTCCCTGAGATTTCTTAAAAAAAAAATGTTAATCTCGGTAAAGGGTTTTTTACTGGGAGTTTTTTTCTCAGGCGAGCTAAGGGTGTAAGGGCAGGGTGTCATATTGTATGGAATGTAAACCTCTTGCTGCCATGTTGCTGACCTGTTGACATCTTGACATGTTGTTGACCTGCTGACCTGTTGCTGACCTGTTGACCTGTTGCTGCCATGCTGTTGCCATGTTGCTGCCATGTTGCTGACCTGTTGATATGCTGTTGACATGTTGCTGCCATGCTGTTGCCATGCTGTTGCCATGTTGCTGACCTGTTGCCATGTTGTTGCCATGTTGCTGACCTGTTGATATGCTGCTGACCTGTTGACCTGTTGCCATGTTGCTGACCTGTTGACCTGTTGCCATGTTGCTGACCTGTTGACCTGTTGCCATGCTGCTGACCTGTTGACCTGTTGCCATGTTGCTGACCTGTTGACATGTTGCTGCCATGTTGCCATGCTGCTGACCTGTTGACATGTTGCTGACCTGTTGACATGTTGACCTGTTTACCTATTGCTGACCTGTTGACATGTTGCTGACCTGTTGACATGTTGACCTGTTGACATGTTGCTGACCTGTTGACATGTTGACCTGTTGACATGTTGACCTGTTGACATGTTGCTGACCTGTTGACATGTTGTTGACCTGTTGACATGCTGCTGACCTGTTGACATGTTGCTGACCTGTTGACCTGTTGCTGACCTGTTGACATGTTGCTGCCATGTTGCCATGCTGCTGACCTGTTGACATGTTGCTGACCTGTTGACATGTTGACCTGTTTACCTATTGCTGACCTGTTGACATGTTGACCTGTTGACATGTTGCTGACCTGTTGACATGCTGACCTGTTGACATGTTGCTGACCTGTTGACATGCTGACCTGTTGACATGTTGCTGACCTGTTGACATGTTGCTGACCTGTTGACATGTTGCTGACCTGTTGACATGTTGACCTGTTGTTGACCTGTTGACATGTTGCTGACCTGTTGACATGTTGCTGACCTGTTGACATGTTGCTGACCTGTTGACATGTTGCTGACCTGTTGACCTGTTGCTGACCTGTTGACATGTTGCTGACCTGTTGACATGTTGCTGACCTGTTGACCTGTTGCTGACCTGTTGACCTGTTGCTGACCTGTTGACATGCTGCTGACATGTTGACCTGTTGACATGTTGTTGACCTGTTGACATGTTGCTGACCTGTTGACATGTTGCTGACCTGTTGACATGTTGCTGACCTGTTGACATGTTGCTGACCTGTTGACATGTTGCTGACCTGTTGACATGCTGCTGACCTGTTGTCATGTTGCTGACATGTTGACCTGTTGCCATGCTGCTGACCTGTTGACATGTTGCTGCCATGTTCATTTGTAACAGAAAGCCGACATTATGTTGATGTCACGTATTAATCACACACACCTCTGAAAACTGCAGATGTTTGTTTCCTCCCGTGAACAGAGCAGAATGTTTCTCCTGTTGCTTCCGAGAGCAACTGCCTCTCGCGACAGACGTGGCTGTTAGCAGCAGTTAGGTCCGTGGTTAGCAGTTTAAAACATAGACTAGCGTGCTGCTATGTTTGGCTGCAGCTACTGATCCCGGGTCAGCCGCAACGTTAGAGTGACTGTAGTACAGACCGGGCTGGATGCACGGGGCGGATCATTCTGCACATGCGTTAATTGTGTTAAAAAAAATTAACGCGTTAATTCCAGAAATTAATCACTCTGCGTTAACGCGTTCATTTTGACAGCCCTACATACAATATGTGCTTTGTATTATCAATTGACTCAAACATGTTTTTGCTTTTTTTATCTTGACAGGGCGGGGGAAAGCAGGACGTCCTTTCCACACATATCTGCAAAACCAGATTGTTCTCATGCAGACAGCAATAATAATATGTGTCTCAGTTTCTATATCATTTTGAATGCATATTCCTTCTGTTTTTTTAAATAACCTGATTAAGTAATAACATGTTTTGTTCACAGAAGGAATACAAAAAGAAGAAAAAAAGACAATGATGAAAGCAGCACACGGCAAGTTTAAAATAAACAACTGTGTGCATCTGAGTCTAAAAATAAAGGACATGGCGGCCATGTTGCTGCCATGTTGCTGCCATGTTGCTGCCATGTTGCTGCCATGTTGCTGACCTGTTGCCATGTTGCTGCCAAAACCATCTGCAAAACCAGATCATTCTGATGTAGACAATAATAATATTCCTCTGTGTTCTATATCATTTTGTTTGCATATTCCTTCTGTTTTTTTTTCAAATAACCTGATTAAGTAATAAAAAAATGTGTTCACAAAAGAAAACAAAAAGACAATGATGAAAGCAGCACACGGCAAGTTAAAAAAAAAACTGTGTATCTGAGTCTAAAAAAAAAGGACATGGTGGCCATGTTGCTGCCATGCTGCTGACCTGTTGCCATGCTGCTGACCTGTTGCCATGCTGCTGACCTGTTGCCATGCTGCTGACCTGTTGCCATGCTGCTGACCTGTTGCCATGTTGCTGCTGCCACAGAAGGAATACAAAAAGAAAAGAAAAAGACGATGATGAAAGCAGCACATGGCAAGTTTAAAAAAAAAACTGTGTGTATCTGAGTCTAAAAAAGAAAGGACAGAAAAAAAAGCAGGAAGCTACAGTGCCCTCCAAAAGTATTGGAACAGTGCTGCTGCCATGTTGCCGACCTGTTGCTGACCTATTGCCATGTTGCTGACCTATTGCCATGTTGCTGACCTATTGCCATGTTGCTGACCTATTGCATGTTGCTGACCTATTGCATGTTGCTGACCTATTGCATGTTGCTGACCTATTGCATGTTGCTGACCTATTGCCATGTTGCCGACCTGTTGCTGACCTATTGCCATGTTGCTGACCTATTGCCATGTTGCTGCCATGCTCATCCTGCATGGTGCTCTGGCTGCACCACAGACAACAGGAAAGCTCTCTAGCGCATCATTAAGACTGCTGAGAGGATCACCGGCACCCAGCTCCCCAGACTGGAGGACATAATACCTGACCCGCTGTACTCGGAGGGTCAAGGGATCACACACACACCTACAAACCAAACACACTTAATGCCCAACAGACTACAAGACTCTTAAAAGACTTTGGCTGTGTTGTAAAAGCCCTACTAACGTCCTCCCTCCCTACATACTCAACATGCACAAACCCTGGACACTGCCTCAGTCTACCATCAGGAAGACAATACAGGACACTGAGCGCCCGCACAGAGCTGTGACATTACTAAACTCCACTCCCACTCTACTGCCACACTGATACTCCCCCATCTCATCTCATACACATGATTGCACTTAAGGACTTGGACTTTTTTAAAACATTTTTCTTTGATATATGTTTTATTCATACATATATTGCTGATACCGTTGATAATGTTGTGTTTTAAATATTTTCTTCATATTGATATAAATATCAACATTTTGTACTGTGCAACTGGAGGACTGCTCCAAACAAAATGTAGTTGTCTTGTACAATGACAATAAAGTTCTATTCTATTCTATTATGCTGCTGCCATGTTGCTGCAATGCTGTTGCCATGCTGCTGCCAGGTTGCTGCCATGTTGCTGCCATGTTGCTGCAATGCTGCTGCCATGTTGCTGACCTGTTGCTGCCATGTTGCTGCCATGCTGCTGCCATGCTGCTGCCATGCTGCTGCCATGTTGCTGCCATGTTGCTGCCATGTTGCTGCCATGCTGCTGACAGGTTGCTGCCATGTTGCTGCCATGCTGCTGACAGGTTGCTGCCATGTTGCTGCCATGCTGCTGCCATGTTGCTGCCATGCTGCTGACAGGTTGCTGACAGGTTGC
>OX442364.1:28433122-28448122 GCA_949357725.1 Hyperoplus immaculatus | reverse complement strand
TGTTAACCTTTCCGTGACCTGAAGAGAATTACACGGATGTTTTAAAGACAGTTTGCATTTGGAAACGCTAGCTATAGACAACAACATATTTGTGATTCTTCCAACAGCAAAAAAGTGGGTGTTAATACACAACCTAGGCTCTGTAAACTCATATGTAAACAAAGGGAGCCCATCGTAGCTAGCATCATGCCTGTTTACAAAGCCTAGGCTGTGTATTAACACTAGATTTTCTTTCACAAACACACACACAGTATACGACCAGAGGCCTGTTTCAGGTAGCTGGTTTTGAGGCAACCCAGAGTTTGTTCGCTCTGAGTTGGTGGAAACTCTGGGTTTTCCGTTTCAGGTAGCAGGTTCAGCGCAACCGAGGGTCAGTTACTGCGGCAACATACGCCGTGGGTCTAACCTGCTCGGGAGGTGGTTAGTCCTACCCTGAGTTTGTTTTCACTTTACGCTGCAGCTCCGACTGAAGAAAGAGTGTCACTGTCACACGCGTCCCTGTACAGTTTGAAGCAAAATCACTGCATAGAAATCTCCATCGGGATGTTTTTATCATTTCCTGATGATTTTACGTTTGACCGATCATTTATCTGATCAGTAGCCTTGTTCTCAGCCCTCGGTCCGTTCATAGGCGGCCACCTTACACATCGTGACATGCTCTACATTCTGATTAATACACCTATTTGTATTGCATGTTTTTTAACGTCTGTGCCACTGAACAGATTTATGTCAGGTGGATTCATGTAACGCTGCGGCTGCACGCGATCGTTATAGTTCACTTGTGCGATCCTAAAGTCACAGACGAGCCTCGTTAAATAGCCTAATATGAATATAAAAATTATATAATAATTTAAACTGTGATCACTTGAGGAAAATGGATCTGGTAATAAATCAATCAGGTGCTTCAATGGAAACTGTCACCTAATGTGTCTTGACGTTAATGTCTTTCACTCCCCATTTAAAAGAAGCGACAGTCTGTTCTGTTTACTGCACAGTAGGCTATTAGACTATAGCTTGCCAACATAATTATACAGCTAATATAAAACACTGTCAGCAATGCTGTGCCACGCCAGCTTTATTACTTTACAGCTGATATGCGTAACTTTTTAAAATAGACTATGGCTTCTCATACGGAAGCGAAATTATTATCTTGACAAAAAATGTTTGCTCTGTTTTTTTTCTGAATTGCCGAGGAGATTAGATCAGAGTTATGAGACAATATCCCGTTAATTCTTCTCCATAGGCTACCATAAACTCATTCGTTAATATTTCTAACTCAGTGGGAGGAGCGGAGATTTCTTTTTTTCTTTTTTGAGAAGTGGAGAAGTGGGAGGATCAAGCATTTGTTTCTTCTGTTTCCATGGTGAATCATGTTATCAGCGATCCATTGACGATGGCTTTTACGCACACGCTCCACCCAGAGTGAACACGCTCAGAGTTGATAAACCCAACGCTGATCCACTGTTCTGAAACCGAAAACCCAGAGTTGCTCATCAACCCAGAGTATGTAAAACCAGCTACGTGAAACAGGCCTCAGGTAGTGTCTGCCTTGTTATGACGGCAGCAAAGATGCTATTAATGACTTTCCATTCAACACAGATTAAATCAGACCTGCGTCACATACAGGTCAGGTTTCATTTTCCACTTGTGTTCCACCTAGTGTTGTTTTTGGCGGCCTGTTTTAAGTTTAGTTTTAGTCCAGTCTTTGTGTCAAATTGTCATTTTAGTTTTTATTAGTCTTAGTCATGTTTAAACTCTTTTTAGTCTAGTCAAGTTTCAGTTGACTAAAAGTCTTGAGCTTTTTAGTCTGCTCTTAGTCAGAAATATATGGGACTATTTTCGTCTAGTCTTAGTCAACAAAAGCTGATGACATTTAAGTCTAGTCTTAGTCAATGACTTTTGTATTTTAGTCTTTTTAGTAATGCAATTATACCCAGTTAATATAGTACAATGACCTAGTATAGTACAGCCAAAATCAAAATGTTCTTTAAGTCCCCCATTTCATTTCACAAGTCAAACAAGGTTATCTTATCTTATTATATTATTGTTACCTTATAGACTCAAGAATACATGCTAGTCCAGACACGGAAGACGCTCTGATTGAATTTACATCATATTTATTTGAGCTACCAAACATGTAAGAATGCCGGATTCCTCAACCTGAACAGCAGTCTGGTGGAGCTCGGACAGCTTCTCTTTGTGTTTCAAAATCTCCTGTCTAATGACGTACATTTATATAAAATAAATAGGCCTAAATAAAATAGCTTCAAATGACAATGCCAGAAAAAATGTACATTACATTCAAGTTTAATTAAGAGAAACAATGTGCTTGAATGCTAGAGCTACAATAACAGGGGTATAATGACCGTTGCTAAGGACCTACGTCATAGTTTTGATGGATAGACGTCCACAAACAGGGCTACTACTCGTTCAGAAAACAAGGAATACTTTTTCAACATGACTTTGCATGTATCAGGAGAGCAGGGAACACAGGAGTAGTGTTGTTTTTGGCGGCCTGTTTTAATTTTAGTTTTAGTCTAGTCTTTTTGTCAAACTTTAATTTTAGTTTTTATTAGTCTTAGTCACGTTTAAACTCTTTTAAGTCTAGTCAAGTTTCTGTCGACTAAATGTCTTGAGCTTTTTAGTCTTCTCTTAGTCAATATTATCTGTGACTATTTTCGTCTCGTCACTGTCACGTGAAAAAGGTTAGTCGACGACGATATTTAGTCATACATTTTGTTGACAAAAACAACACTAGTTCCACCCTACCTTAACATTAGACACACACACACACACACACACACACACACACACACACACACACACACACACACACACACACACACACACTGGTGTCTGTCTACCTTTGCCATCTGTTGTGTTTTGTTCTACTCCCCCTCTAAACTACAAGCCCTTATCTCTGACTCACACTGGCCTCACCTGAACCTAGGGGCTTTAAATGGGAAGGGATTAAACCTGCAGTGCAGGGCTGTACGCTTATTTCTTTAGGTGGTAGCACTGGTGCTAGCAAGCAAAAAAATTCAGTAGCACAAAAATAAATTTGGTAGCACACAAAGTATGATCGAAAACTTGCATAACCGTCCTTAACCCTTACATTTCGTTCTAATTACCTTTGAGCCTGTCATCTTGGTCTCATTTGAGATTCTCAATTAATATTATATCCTAGTGTGTGCAGTAATAATTATGGAAAAATTAATAGGGGTGCACTGATTGTAATTTAGACAAAATAATCTAACCTGCCAATTGCAATTTTTTGCTGATTCAGAATTATTATTATTATTATAATGTCCTTCTGTTAATTAAAACCAAACTTTAAAACATTAAACATAGCCTATTAAATAAATAAGTATACATATTGGTACAATTTAGGATAAATTAAATACCGTATTGGTCCGAATATAAGACGGGGTTTTTTCCCCTGGAAATAGGTCGTAAAAAGTCGGGTCGTCTTATATTCGGGGTCTAGTATTCGTCGTCCAGTAATGGACTGCCCGTTACCAGAGCGACCATTCAGCTTAATAATAATAATAGCATATATTTAATATATACAGCGTATTTCTCACACTCAAATCGCTTTACATAGCTTCAGGGCCTGTGTCCAAGTTGTGTTTATTTTATTTTTGTATCGGTTGGATCCAACACTGGCTGTGCTCTCGGAAGCGGCCGGGGCATGCGTGTGGCCGCAACTCATTATGTTGCGAGTCAACGTATCAGAGGCAGGAATCGGCTGTGCGATTGGCTTTTAAGCTGCGGCAGTTGCAGTGCTAAGGAGAGATTGCCAACTGCGCTTTCCTTTTACGCACACCACAGCCGCCGTACTGTTTAGATTTCATCGTTTGCATCAACGCCCTAATGAAAATAAGAATAAGAGGCTTCATTTAAACGCTGTACATGCGGTCGTTGTGATTGCAACTTTATCGGCTGTAAACTGAAACTAACGGAGATCGCGGAAGCCTTCCAATCGACAACTGTAACGTGCACTGCCCCGGTTATCATTTCAGCCTTAAACCACGGCGTTGATAGCTTTCGTTTCAGCACTAGGCTATGTGATTAACTATGAGCATTAAATAAATGTTGCGTCTCAGATGCCGAGGACAGCAGCGAGGATGACCGAACCAGAGCATAGAGAGATGACAGCGAGAGCACAGCGGAGCAGAGGAATAAAGTCTGTGGTAAACACATCGGTTCAGTCTATTTGCACTACTGTTCATTTGCAATGAAGGAAAGTGTTTTATTAAATGCGTTTTTATTTTCGTATATTATATTATTTTAATAAATAAAATTAATTTCCTTTTAAAAAACAAGATCTGGTCTTCAAATCTTTTTTCCAAATATGAGTTTTGAAAAACGGGGGGTCGTCTTATAATCAGGGTCGTCTTATATTCGGACCAATACGGTAGGTTGTTGTGAATGTGTTGGGAGCATAGATAGTATAATAATATAATATAATAATTGGGAGTAGCTTTTCAGTGGCTTATTTAAACTTTGTTTAAATAGACTAGGCTACTGTTGACTGCTCGCTGCAGCTGAATGAGTTGCCTTTCAAGCTAGAAAAAAGCGCTAACTTCCTGTTCTTACCGGCTTCAAAATAAAAGTCAACTCACGTTTGGCTAGTAACAGGCTTTTAATGTGAAGGCGCACAGGAAATGTTCTGTTTGTACACGCGCTAACTTAACTGCGGTAATGTGCCGTCTCCTTCCGGTAATTGTGCAGCGCTCCTCTGTGTTTCAAAGACAGCCTCTCCTCATTAGCAACCTGTCGCACGAGTGCGAAAGGATTTGTATTCATCATCGCACGTGATCAATTTCAGTAGCAAATGCGATCAAAACTGTCGCACTGTACAGCCCTGCTGCAGTGTGTATAGAATTTTGGGTTTTATTTCCTAGATTTTGTAGAAAGTAATTATAATATCCATAAGTACATTTAAGTGCATAATAGCTGAAAAAAAGTTTTGAATTATAATTTTTTCCCTTAGAAAAGGGTCTCATATATGTCCATATTTCTGCATATTTTGGACCAAGGCCTAGTGCCGCCATCTTGAAAGTGTCATAGTTGGAATGTCATCAGGTGCATTGTTTAAAATTTAGAATTGTGCGTAACGGACAGGTAAACACGTACCCTACGGCGTTTTGTTATGTAATAAATGTTTAAATGTGCCGGTAAAAGTTAGAAACGCCGGGTGTTTCTTTACACAAACTGTCAAAAATAATGGAAGATAGCATTGACTAGACCGTGAATTAATGCAAGTGTGCTTCATTTGTACCATGTGCTGTCGTCCTGTTTACATTTTAGTTTGTGTCAATTGCTAATATATGATTCATTGTATCACCAAGACAACTAACTATTACCAATTATTCTAAAATTTCTGAAAAAATTGTAGTACAAAAATATATACATTTTATGTCAGTCATCAACTGGCAAAAAATAGACAAACATCTCTATAATGAGATAATGTCCGTTAAAGATGGTTGTATAGGAGAAATATACAGACGCAAACAGACAAGGTTTAGTCAAATAAACACCTGAATGTACATTTTGGACCTTTGATTTATACTAGTATGAAAGAAGACATGTTATGGAAGATAAATAGACATGATACCAGAATTTGACTATAGTGCTTAAACAAATCAATGTTTTTGCCTGTTTCTTCTCAACTTGCGACATCAATTCATATTTTATCAAGCACTTTTCAATGTATCGATTTATAGATGTGTGTCTATGTTGCTTTCATAACATGTCTTCTTTCATACTCTATCTCTCTCTCTCCCTCTCTCTCTCTCTCTCTCTCTCTCTCTCTCTCTCTCTCTCTCTCTCTCTCTCTCTCTCTCTCTCTCCTCTCTCCCATAACATGTCTTCTTTCATACTAATATTTATGGTTCAGCCTGACCTCAGTGAGACACAAGAACTCACACAAACACCTTCTGGAATGTAGAGACATGTTTTATTATATTCTTCACATTCACTCTTACAGTTGTAAGTGTTTCTCTTGTAGCGCTGCTGTTAACACGGTGGATCATGAATTCAGCGACGATCGATCTCATCTGGGCCTATGTCTGGGTTCATCTTCTCCTCACATCTGTCTCCATTCCAACCGTCTGGACATTCACACAGATATTCATTGGACTTCAGCAGCCGCTCACACTTTCCTTGGTTTTCACAGGGGTTTTCACTGCAGGGGTCACCAGCTTCTTTAGAGTAATACACTGACATACCGTATCCGGTCTGCGACCAGCAGCTAGTACACAAACATCGTACGGTCAGTGGGGCCTTGGGGACTTGGGCAGAGTAACCGTAATAATTGGTGTTCATCACGGTTACTAACTCCTTGATGGGAACTCCACCTGTCACCTGTCGACTGCACTGTGACACTTTCTGCTTGATGTACTCACATTTTGTCGCATCATAGTCAACACTAATCTTCGCTCCGTGATATCGACGCATATCCTTTTCGTAGCAGGAATTCATCACATTCTTCACTTCATCTTTCTTAATCTCCTCTGACTTCTGAGTGTAGCCCACATAGACCGTGACTTGACCTACAGGAATTTTCGTCAAGCCGTAAAGGACATCATATCCATCGTAGTCTTTGTCATAAACCGCCACCACCCAGTCGTACCAGAAGTACTTCTTTTCCAGAGCCTTTTTCACCTTTTCAGCGATGGCCTTTTTGTTGGTGTGACCCATTGATTTGGCCTTCTTTGTCACGTCTTTCTTCATGTACTCCTCACTCTGGTCCAGGCAGTGTCTCAACACAGCTTTCTGTTTTCTGGTAACGTGGTCCATCATCTTTTCATGTTCTCTGACTTTGTCTGTTTGGTCTTGGTTCTCACTGTTCAGTTTCGAGTATAATTGGTTTAGCAACATTCCCTTTAACAGAACGGTGTTAAAATACTGGTTGTATTGACTGATCTTTCTAACGCTACATTTAAACTTACTCATCACAAGGTCGTTGAGATTTCCATTAAGCGACGTTTCGCTGACGGTTAGGTAATGGTAGAGGCGGTCCATGCTGCCCACAGTTCCTGAATCCTTATAGTAGGTGGTGAAACTTGCCAGGAGTTTGCCTTCTTTACTTGGTTCTGACTTAATCTTCTTACCAGCCACCTTGTACTTCTTCCATGCGTTGCGGATGCGGACCGTGTCCTGAGAGTAGACACTGGTCTGGCAAAACCATTCCACTTCTGTGGATATGTCAGACACCTGGAGGGAGAGATAGTCCAGCTTCTTGTTCAACTCAGCGAAACCTTTCTCCAGGTCTGTCGAAGGGTTTCTCTGAGGCACGAAGGCCAAGGCCAAGTTGATGGACGAAAAGAACAAACCAAGGCCGGGCACCAGTTTGCCAAAGTTGGAGATGTTCTTAAAAATTTTCCTCACCGTATCGGTCTGGGACATGAATGAGAGCACTTCTTTCGCTGTACTTAAGGACGCAGTGACCTTCTCTCTGACGCGCAATTCCATTTCCCGTTTAGCTAACGGGAGGTCATGAGAGCGTTTAGCTAACGGGAGGTCATGAGAGCGTTTAGCTAACGGGAGGTCATGAGAGCGTTTAGCTAAAGGGAGGTCATGAGAGCGTTTAGCTAACGGGAGGTCATGAGAGCGTTTAGCTAACGGGAGGTCATGAGAGCGTTTAGCTAACGGGAGGTCATGAGAGCGTTTAGCTAACGGGTCATGTGACTGATCAGCTGATGATGTCGTCCCGTAGAGAAGAAGGAGGAATGAAGCCAACAGCAGCATCGAGGCCGGAAGCCGAAGAAACGCCATTCCTGCAAAACACACATCACATGGATTACATCGTTTATAGGCGACATGTTGCTGTACTTTCAGCGGTCAGACACAATCTAACGTGTTTTAATGTTCTTGCTACATAGTGGTTGAGTTCCAATCCCCAAACTTCCTGCTAATTGTTTGGTAAGGATGTCCCAATACATGATGTCAGATGCAGAATGCTGAAAAATACCCAGATGTCCTACTACATCCGGTGGTGATATTTACCCTGCGTAACAATACCTATCCTTCCTGCTATTTATTAGAAACTGATTTAGTTTGTCCCATTACACGGTTTCTCTGTTGGTTGTTAACCAGTGTTTATCCTTTGCTGTGCTAGCACCTCCTACTGGTGGTTTGTAGTACAGTCAAAACCGGAATTATTCATACCCCTGGCACGGTAAGTAACTTTATAAGGTCCTAATGAGAGAAACCAGTGGAGCTCTGAAACTGTTTTACTTTTATGAATCTGTCATGTGTTTCATCTTTAGTGTCCCCATCTTGTGAGGGTCTTTACTCTTGTTTCCTGAAGGTTTGGAATAAGGAAATGGACCCCCGCTTCCATATGTGGCTCATGGAGTTCTATAGCTAGGAAAAGCAGAGAAGTTTAAACAGATATGTCAGCCTTTCCTGGACTATATAACAGTACTGAAGGGACCTACATGACACCTCGTTGACTTTGTATTTTCTGCTTAACATTTACCTATAGTTTAAACAATGGTTGCGTTCCGAATCGCATACTTTCTACTATATAGTATGTAGAAAAAAGATTTAGGATGTCCTGATTCTTGTGGCCAGATTTAGGATGGTTAGAAGTACTCGGATGTCCTACTTCATGCGGCCAAGATTGTTAGTGTTGAAAACTGCATCCTATTGGGGCGATTCTGACCCACAATCCAGTGCGCACGTGAAGTGACGTCACATCGATGAAGCCTCCATATGAAAACAAACGGGGATGCGACATATATAAAAGCAAGAGGCAAGATCAAGGAGCCATGTTAGGATGAAATAAGAGAGTAAAGTATGTCCCAATAGTATGCCTACTGCATCCTAACTAGATTATTTTTATCGTCGGATGTAGTAAGTAGAATAGAAAAAAGAAAGAGTATGCGATTCGGAACGCAACCAATGTCCTTAGAAACCTGTAGAGTAGAGTACGCCATGTTAGTTGTTTATGTTGTTTTGTCTTTTGTTTGTGTGTTCACTTTTTCAGTGTGTTTGAGTTCTTTAAAAAAATTATCCGGGGTCGCCCTTAGCTCAGTTGGTTGGGCGTCCCCCCCCCCCCCCATGGGCCTCGGCCAGCAGCGGACCCGGGTTCGATTCCAGCCCGCGGTCGTACTCTGCATGTCACTCCCCTCTCTGCCCCATTTCAACTCTGTCTCTACACTATCAATAAAGCATAAAAATGGCAAGAAAATATCTTTAAAAAAATATATATATATCCAAAATAAAGTACGGGAGAACGGGGGAATCTGAGGCATCGGGTATTGTGAGCCACCCCCTGTATCTAGGCAACGGAAAACATTTGTGGTCATGTGAGATATATGTTTTCAAGCCCCTCTCATTTCCCCATGGCCCTGAAAGAGAGGACCTCATGGTGCTGTGGTAAGCATGTTTTATTCACCAAAATAGGTATTTTGCATGTAAAAGTAGATTTCTTGCTGTCAACTTAATCAACTTTTGAGCCAAAGCAAATGTATTCACGTAGAAAAACTTATATCATACGTGTTGATGAACTACCAACATGTAAAAACCAAGTGATGATATTAGCTAAAGATTAGCCTGAAATGCTAAGAGAGGTAGTTTTTTTCTCAAATTGTGGTGGTGGGGGAAAGTGAGCCAAATGCTGTGGGGGAAAGTGAGACACTGTCTCACTTTCCCCCATCATGAGGCACAAGTTAAGTTTAGTCTTAAACATATTTTAATGTAATATTACATAAAATATGTTTTAATTTAATGTCATACACATTGTAGAAATTGTAGACGACCTGGGGCAACCACACGGAAAGAGCACCTTCTCATCTTTCCCTGTAACCTTCAGGGCTGGAATGTAGAGTAGGCCTAGTTGTAGAGTATGACAGGCTGATGTTATAATCCAGTTGGGTCTTCTCCTGTGTTCTGAGTCCCAGGCTTTTCTCGCTGGTTCTGATTTTCCTATGCTTTGACCCCCAGACACAAGCTGGCTCTAAGGGTCCTGTGTTCTGACCCCCAGACTGTGTTCTAATCTAACTGGTTCTATCTTTCATTTGAATCTTATTAAAACCTTTTGAATTATAATATGTTGTATTTGATTTTGTTCAGAGTTACTTTCAAGTGTTTAGAAAATGTGCTTTGCTTAATTGACCAAACCCCATCAATATTTTACTAGTCCGACATTAGTTCTGGAATGTGTGTCTAGCTTTCAGGATTCTAACTGTTACAATATGTGTTGTTATGGTAGTTTCAGAATGTAAAAAGTAAGTGGTTCACTTTACCCCCTTGATTTTTCTGGTCTGGCTCAGTTTACCCCACAGCTGGGGTAAAGTGAGCCACATGACAACTTTTTTTAAAACAATCATATTTTCACTGCCCTTTGTCTTGAAAAAATTCTGCTAATGCCCATTTCTAGGAAACATCCTGAATTAATGGGAAATGTGTAAATTTGAGTGATAAATCATTTTAGCTCGCTTAGAGGGGAGCAAATGTAAAAAGTGGCTCAGATTACCCCGTTCTCCTCTATTTAGAAAAAAATACAGTGAAAAACTAGAGATTGATGAAGGTCACATTAAAGTAGAGATGGTCCTGTCATCATTATGCAAATGTCGCACAGTCACTGAAGGCTAATAAAGAACATCTGAACAAGCTTTTACTGAGGAGAGTGAAGCCTGAACTGCACAGATGGTGAAAAGGCTTTTTTTTTATTATTATTATTTTTTGGGCATTTTGATCTTTGTCTCTCACATCTAATAGAGATGAAATGTGTCAGAGAGGGGAATGACATGCAGAGAATGACCCGGGCTGGATTCTAACCCGGGTCTGCTGTGAAGAGGGCTGAGACTCCATGTTTGGTAGGCATTAGTCTCTCTCTAGCCATCCTATCTGGCTTTGACACACCCTTACAAACCTCATGATTTAAATAACACCAGAGCACTTTGAGTTGGAGCTGCCACATACGACCTGAGCAGACTAGCTCAGTGCACTTTGCATATTCACCAATGGTGAACAGTGGAATCCTTCAAAACGATATATATCACAGAATAAACTCTTTGAAGTTTCTCACCCAGACCACTCTGTTGTAGGAGCATTTGTTTTTTCTAATTTATACAGTTTTGGACAGAATTCTAAGCCCCCATAGGAAAATTTAACTTTTTAAAAGTATTTCCGATGTTCTGGTAGTTTTTAGTTTTTGTGAAATAATGTTGTTTCTCTGTGCAAAAGTTAAATAATGAAATCATCCAAATTAAAAGTAGGATGTTTGGAAAATCCTTGCTCTGTTTGACTTAAATACTTAAATACTTAAATACTTTTATAACAATGACATTTTCATAGGTGGGCGAATAGTTCTGTCCTCAACTGTATGTTTGAAGAAGACATTGCATTACCTCAGACTCAAGTTCATAAACAAACTTTCTTTGCATTCATTTGATACTAAAGGAGAAGACACAGGTAAGGATTGTTTGACATTGTTGATATCGACTTAAACACTGTTGTTCAATGCAAAATGACAGAATATTAAACATGAGATAAAAAATTTGATAAATCGCATTAAAAAAACACAATGATCATTTGCCAGCGACAGTGTTAACATGAAGAAACAGAAGCCCAGCTGTTGTTTCTAAGAAACTCTGTAAATGTCCACAAAAGGTAAATTTAGTCTCAATTAAAGGTGCTACGAGGAACTTTTAAATATTTCTGAAACAGTCTCATTTTTCCTCTGATGATCATAAATTACATGTAACAGCAAATGAGACCATCAGTGCAAATAATGCTATTTTTATACAGTTTTTTCTTTATGCCTTTGTCATGGGTATACGCTCACCCAGGAACAACAGCTGGCGTGGTAAAAACACTGTTTTGCTCAAGGCCGTCAAGGTAGAAAGAGTAAAACTAGTCTGTACTAAGAACATTAGAGTTAACTAATACCAACTGATTCCATATGAAATGAACCCAGACTTAAAGCAGAAGAGTTCAATCCTGAAGCTCTTGTCTTCTAGATTTAGCTAAACTAGATTATGACCAGATCTTGCTTTTCTAAAACACTTGTAACTTTTGATATTAGAAAAAAAGAGATTATAAAATAGTAAACTCTACTAGCCTGATTCAGCCTTTTCTCTGTGAATCTAATCAGATTAGTGTTAAAGACTCCAGATATGATATGAACTAAATCTAATGGATCCATGAGGCTGCAGATTTGAGTGACAGCTGGTGGATGCCAGTTTGTTGCAGAGTTCCCTTTCAGTTCTAAAACTCTAGATCTAAAAGGTTAAAGTTGCTCCGAGGAAATTTCTGTTTTTTTGTGTTATTTTTTTCAAAAGCAGTAGTGTTTTTACCACACCAGCTGTTGTTCCTGGGTGAGCGTACACATGATAAAGGCATTATGAAAAACTATATAAAAATAGCATTCTTTGCAACGATGGTCTCGTTTGCTGTTACATGTAATTTATGATCATCAGAGGAAAAATTGGACTGTTTCAGAAATATTTAAAAGTTCCTCATAGAGACTTTAAATCCTACAGAACCTGTGTAGGTGTTCAGTTCTGGATCAGAAAGAGTTCAACACTAATAGAACAAACTTAAAGTCACTTTCCAAAGCAAAGACGAACAACACACAGACAGCTATGAACGAGGAAAGTTACCTGAAGTCTGTGGAGTCTCCAGCAGTCTAACACAGTGTCCAGAAACTCTCCTCTACTTATACTCACACCTTACCTTCTGCAGCGTCACCACACAGACAGACAGACAGACAGACAGGCAGACAGACAGACAGACAGACAGACAGACAGACAGACACACAGACAGACATAGCCTCATAGCCCTGCTCTTCACCTTATATGGACCTACAGTAAGTCTCATTACAGTAACAGTTATAATCAAACTCCTTTCTTTACACACCTTAACTCCTGCCCGGTCACAGCACCCATCCCTCCACTTTACTGCACTTATATGGACATGTGTCTCTGAGAGTCTGTGTGTGTGTGTGTGTGTGTGTGTGTGTGTGTGTGTGTGTGTGTGTGTGTCTGTGTGTGTGTGTGTGTGGTTGTCTGATGTCCGTTGAATATATTAAAATGATCTTTTACTCTCCAACAGTCAGGATCATAAAAACACTGTTTGCTCTCCTTTCCATATCAAGACACCACACACACACACACACACACACACACACACACACACACACACACACACACACACACACACACACACACACACACACACACACACACACCCTTTACCTTAACCCTGGGCTTCAATTTCTTTATTAGTCTGTTAGTGAGAACACATTGAACATTAACACGTAACCTCAGATGTCTCACTGTTGTGTTTGACGTTCTGCTACAGATCCCAAAGTTTCCAGAGACTCACAGGCTGCGTTCCAATCCCCAATCCTTCATATTGACCCTGTAAAGGCCTAAGAACCGCTATTGAGTCAGGTAGAGGCATATTGACCCTGCATAGGCCTACTGAAGCTGACTATAAGAACTGATATGGACCCTGCATAGGCCTAACAGCTGACTATAAGAACTGCTATTGGGTCAGGTAGAGGCATATTGACCCTGCATACTATTGGGTCAGGTAGAGGCATATTGACCCTGCATAGGCCTACTACAGCTGACTATAAGAACTGATATGGACCCTGCATAGGCCTAACAGCTGACTATAAGAACTGCTATTGGGTCAGGTAGAGACATATTGACCCTGCATAGGCCTACTACAGCTGACTATAAGAACTGCTATTGAGTCAGGTAGAGGCATATTGACCCTGCATACTATTGGGTCAGGTAGAGGCATATTGACCCTGCATAGGCCTACTACAGCTGACTATAAGACCTGTTATAGAGTCAGGTAGAGACATATTGACTCTGCATACTATTGTCAGGTAGAGACATATTGACCCTGCATACTATTGGGTCAGGTAGAGACATATTGACTCTGCATACTATTGGGTCAGGTAGAGGCATATTGACTCTGCATACTATTGAGTCAGGTAGAGACATATTGACCCTGCATACTATTGGGTCAGGTAGAGACATATTGACTCTGCATACTATTGGGTCAGGTAGAGACATATTGACTCTGCTTAGGCCTATTACAGCTGACTATAAGAACTATCTAGTTTGCATTCAGTAGCACAGACGAGCCCCCAAACTGTCATGAGGAAAACACAATGTTAATCTTTTGTTTCACAAAAAACAAGATATTTTGCCAAATACATATGAATGTGAGGTGTTGAAATCAGTAGAATCATTGGTGTTGATGTAGATGTGTGTAAAAATGTAAGTTAAGTGTTATGAAGCGAAAAGGGTCCAAACCAAAACTAAATACAGAAACATACTGCATGCTGACTAGATACTGTTTATGGTCAGCTGTAGTATGTAGAATAGAACAGAGAGACAGTATGAGATATGGAACACAGGGGCAGTCTGTCAGGATGCACAGCCATCTCCATGTGAAGACATTTAAACACACACACACATACACACACACACACACACACACACACACACACACACACACACACACACACACACACACACACACACACACACACACACACACACACACACACACACACACACACACACACACACAACCAGTGGTCTGGTTTCTAGACCTGTTACTACAGAAGAGTATTAGGGCCACAGGGAAGAGAAAGACATGTAGAGTAGGAATGTATTCTTTTAGGAGGAAGATTTATTTTTTTATTTTAATAGGGGAGTTTTTTTTTTTTTTTACTTTAGTCAGTGTGTGAGCGGAGGAGCTGAGAGGGTTCACTCAGTCCTCGTCTCTCTGTCTGGTCCTGGTCCGGCCTCAGTCCAGTGGTGTGTCATCTCTTTAACAGACGCAATGACCAGGAAAATATAGAAAAATACTTTATTATCACCAACAGACAGACAGACAGGCACTACAGACACTCCAGACAGTACAGACACTACAGTACAGACAGACAGACAGACAGACAGAAAGGCAGTGACCGGCAGAACAGACAGTACAGACAGGTAGACACTACAGACACTACAG
>OX442364.1:28408122-28415622 GCA_949357725.1 Hyperoplus immaculatus | reverse complement strand
TTCACCATCTGGATTCCCCGCCCAGTTTCACTGAGGTTCACAAAGCCATGAAAAGCCTCAAAAACAACAAGAGTCCTGCTCTTTCGATTGGTCTCTCACATTTCCGAGGACATCCTACCAGAGTCACAGTGTGGGTTTAGGAGAGACCGCAGTACTACGGACATGATCTTTGTAATTAGGCAAGTACAAGAAAAATGCCGGGAACACCACAAGGATCTGTACGTAGCCTTCATCGACTTGTCCAAGGCGTTTGACACCGTTTGACATTATTGGGAAAGTTGGAGGTTCCACCAAAGTTCCTCAACATTCTTAAAAATCTCCATGATGGAATGCAAGCCTGTGTTTGCATCGGAGGCCAGAAATCCCCCCTTTTTAATGTGAAAGTAGGGGTCAGGCAGGGCTGTGTCCTAGCCCCTGTCCTGTTCAACATGTTCCTGTCCGCAGTCACCCTCCTCTCACACAAAGCCCTGGAAACCACAGACGGTGTTCACATCCAGTTCCGACTGGATGGAAACCTATTCAATATCCGGCGCCTGCAGGCCTTCACCAAAATCACCACAAAACAAATCCTGGAGCTCCAGTCCGCTGATGACTGCGCACTCCTCGCTCACACACCAGATGCTCTGCAGTGGGCACTTGATGTGGTAACCACCATATACAGTGCCCTTGGACTCAAAGTCAACACATCCAAAACCCAGATAATTGTGCAGCAAACATCCCACCAACCGGAAGTGCCTATCTTCACTGTTGACAGCCAAAAGCTCACAATCGTCCCGCACTTCACCTACCTTGGAAGCGTCCTCTCACCCACCTGCAACATCAACAGTGACATCCAGGTCCGCATAGCCCTAGCCTCCTCTGCCTTTGGTAGGCTTAAAAACAGAGTCTTCCTAAATAGAAACCTGACAGTTTCTACAAAAGCAGCTGTATACAAGGCAGTCTGTCTGTCCACACTGCTGTACAGCTCAGAAGCCTGGACACCATATCAAAGGCACATCAGAACCCTTGAGGCATTCCACATCCGCTGCCTGCAAAGGATCCTGGGTGTGTCCTGGGAGGACAGAGTCCCTCATGTGGACATCTTCGACCGCACCCACACACCAAGCATCGAAGTGCTCCTTGCCACAAGACACCTGCGTTGGGTCGGCCATGTAGTCCGCATGCCCACCCAGTGACTCCCCCACCAGATCCTCTATGGCCAACTTCAGGAAGGTCGTAGGTCTGCTGGGGGACAGCGAAAACGGTACAAGGACCACCTCAAAACCCTCCTGAAGCGCTGTGACATCCAGCCAGCATCCCTGGAAAGCCTGGCTGCCGACCGTCCCACATGGCGCTCAGCCAGCCACCAGGGTGTAGCACACCTACAGGAGCAGACCACTGAGAGGAGAATACAGCGGCGTGCACAGAGACACCAGCGCGCTGCAGGGGCCAGCCTCTCATGTACAGACTACATCTGCCCCACATGTGGCAAACAATGCGGGTCGCGCATCGGCCTCCATAGCCACATGGAATGGCACCAACGTAACCCCCCATAATAACCCAGCTCAAGTGGAGCAACGTCATAATCGAATACGATGGACAGCCATAAGCAAGTGTGTGTGTGTGTGTGTGTGTGTGTGTGTGTGTACGTGTGTGTACCTGGCTGGGCTCTGTAGAGATCCCCTCACTGCTCCCTCTCCAGATCATCACACTTCCTGTTCCATGGAACGGAGCTCCAACCGCAAAGTCTGACACACACACACACACACGCACGCACACACACACGCACACACACACACTAGTTATGATTATATTATTAGAACTTTATCACTACATAATAACATACGTAATTCTGTCGACCAATCAACAGACAGCAGTGTGTAGCTCCACCCTTTTGGGACGGCTTGGCGGCCAAAGGGGGCCAGAAATAGGTACGGCACAGTTCAATTATTTTGGGACCCTTACCAACTTTAGACAGTGGAAGCACAATACGTGCCAAACAGAACCGAACTGAACTGAACCGCTCAGTGTAAACGAGGCTTTGAAAGACTGAAGGAAATAAACAAGATCAAAGAAGTGGCAGGATAGAGTCAGTGCTCAGTAAGCGGACATGTAGGGGAGAACGGGGTAAGTAGGCACACTTTTTACTCCAGGGAGAATTGCTCATCACCTAAACATCTTTCAATAGTCATTCCTACATTAAATTGAAGCTTAAGGTGTTGGCTTGAAATGTGTACCCTTCACTTTTTCTATCTTATTGTAATAAAGAAGAAATTAATCATTAAAGACACCCTTACACATTGTGACAACCAACCCCATCAAGGGGTCGGTTGTCACACACTATGGGGTTGTTTGTCACAATGTTATCTTAATGGGAATAATCTTAAAAAGAAGGCAAGAAAGCAAGAATTTGAAAGTTTAATTGCATTGTCAAGTTGACAAATAGGCCTACATAACTTACTCTAGCCTTGGCAGCTGGTCTAGTTTGGGATGCACTGGGTCGTTTTGATTTTGTTGCCCTTTTTCTCTTTTGCATGCTAGTTGCCTTTTCCTGCTCTATTCTCTCCTTCTCTGGGGTGTCAGTGAGGATACAGCTTGACAATTTATTTCGTTATTGGGTTCCTTTCCTGGCTGCAGCCTTTGGATAACATGTGACAACCAACCCCCCAAAAAATGGGACGACCAACCCCAACTTGAATTTCTTGCTACCATCAAGGCCAACAACCATCTGACAACCAATTAGCTTGCTAAACACAATCTAAGCTATAGCTTACCCTTCACACTTTTTAAGGGTAACAAGTGTTTTGTTATAAACCCATTGTGTATAAGCCTAGAAGAAAAATACTGAGGAGCTAAATATTTTCAATTTGACATGAAAAACACAAACAGTCCTCTCACCTCAAATTCAGCAGTCTAACTCCAAGGAAGACTATGTAGGTGACCTCTGATCCCAATTCTGGATATTTACATACCAAAATTTCACAAACAATTTTGTGACAACCAACCCGTGTGACATATTACCCCGTTCTCCCCTACAGATAGTGGGTAAATAGTCCTTAAAGCTGGGGTATGTGATTTCTGATTGGGCAAAATTAACATGAGCGGTACATTTTGACCAATCAGAGCGAGGCTCCGATAAAAAAAAAAAAAAAAAAAAAAAATCAGATTCTCTGTTCTTATTGGCTGTTGGGACTGTCAACTGTTCAAATCTCTATCCCAACTGCTAT
Organism: Hyperoplus immaculatus; assembly: GCA_949357725.1. Classification (NCBI taxonomy): domain Eukaryota; kingdom Metazoa; phylum Chordata; class Actinopteri; order Uranoscopiformes; family Ammodytidae; genus Hyperoplus; species Hyperoplus immaculatus. The sequence continues at coordinate 28,412,416 of OX442364.1, read as the reverse complement.
TTTCTCCCCAAATTCTCCACCCCAGCTTTGATCCTGCTTTTATCATGATTCATATTGATACATGACGCTCCTCACCCTGGAATCCATCCTGGTCCAGGTCTCCTGCAGCAGCGACAGACATCCCAAACGCTGACCCGCCCGGGCCGGTTAGCACCACACTGGCCCGCGAATCAAACGCTCCTCCTCTGTTCACATACACATACACGGCCCCGCCCACGTCCTGTCTGGCCCCGCCCACATCCTGACCACGCCGGAAGAAGAATGGAGCGCCCACCATGAGGTCATTCCACCTGAGGAAAGACATATAAACAACCATGTTACACTGCCTGTCTGTCTGTCTGTCTGTCTGTCTGTCTGTCTGTTAGTGGAAGGCAGCCCCTGATTGGTTCATGTAGTCATCAATCTATCCTCCAGTCAGACTGGACACTCCCCACTTTCTGTCTGTTAGTGGAAGGCATTCTTCTTCCTGCACTTCAACGAGGGCAGTCGCATACTCTGTTCCCTCCCGAAACCCTTATCTTTCCTGCTCTGCTCTCTCCTGTCTTGTGCTGTCTCTGTCTAATCTCCGAGTGTCTCTCTGCATATTCCTCCGAAAAACCTAAATTATGGATCTGATCAGCTGGGGTCTTTCTGCAATTGACCAAATTTTCTCGACGAGAAAAGGGGGCAAAGGAGAAGCCTCCTGTCCGGATGGAACCTTTACTGTTGGATACACCTGGGACGGGTGGAGTGGCTGGAACCAGATGTGTCTAGCAATACTCTCCATTGAGGACGCCGAAGACATCTACATCATTGGGCTCATGGTATCAGGTTTCCTGCTGTTTGGAGTTGGCGGATTCTTGATTTACCGCAACGGTAATAAGGCGTTGGCAGCACATCAGGCCATTGAGAAGCTGCCCGTCTTTGAGGGTTTGTGCCGGGCCGTTAATGCACAGACTCAAGTGATAAGCGAGGTGAATCGCAAGCTGGAAGTGATTCCTGGACTTATTCGGAAAGTGGATTCGATCATGGCTGCCATTAACCGGCCGTAGGCACTTGGAAAAGGCCACTGGATTTTGGCTTATTAGACGGAAACCAGTGACTGTAAGACAGGCTTCATTCCAGCGCCTAGTCTCAACCAAAACAAATCACAATCTCTCGATTCGGCTCCCCACATCGTCCTTGGCGCGGTGTTATCTCTTCTCTCTCCGGGATGTTTACGTGGAGAGACGCTCTACCCCCACCCTCCCATCACCTACTTCTCCTGTGAACTCTATCTGTGACCGGGCCCCGAGGCCGTCTCCACGGCTGTCTCATAACACCTGGCGCCTGTAGACTCCCACTACGTCTGGACAGAGATAGCTTCATGGAACACACACACACGTAAACACATAGCACACACTACCCTGACTACTCAAGCCCTCTTGAATCCGACCCCCTCTCCCTCCCTCGTTGCGGACCGGAAGCTGCGGGCGGGGCGCCTGCCGGCTGCGAACGCCCCCTGGTGCCTGGGCTGTGACACCTACCTTCCCATAAAGCCCTAACCCGTTCCTTTAATGTGCAATGTCTACGAGTCTTATTGTTTGTGGTGTTTATCATGTTGCTTATTTGTGCTAAGGTGGTTTTTCACTGATCACGCACTGCGCTCCCATAAGGAACGTAGTTCGAGATTTGCATTTTTTTGACCTATCTTCCCCTGTTGTTCTCCTTTTCCTTCTAAGAAATAGGGGCGCGAAATATTGCTGACCCTACAGTTACACTCTCTCCTGTCCTCCCATGTTAATGTCACTGTCTTTGTATGTTTCTTGGTGGAGTGTGAACTGGAATGTAATTTCGTTGCTCGGTAACGGTGCAATGACAAATAAATCTGATTCTGATTCTGATTCTGAAATAAATAGACAGACAGACAGACGGACGGACGGACGGACGGACGGACGGACACAGACAGACAGACAGACAGACAGACAGACACACACACACATACAGACACACACAGACAGACAGACAGACAGGCAGGCAGACAGGCAGGCAGACAGACAGACAGACAGACACACAGACAGACAGACAGACACACAGACACACAGACAGACCCGTCGTTGTTGATGTCAGTGGTTGCTAGGGCGTTGCCGTAGTATGACCCAGTCTGTTCCCCTCTCAGTGTCACATGACTGATCAGCTGACCCTTCTGTTTTCCCGCCAAAAGCACAGAGCCGCGCGCATCAGCTTTACTGTCCCTCGGAGCGCCTGGACAAGGAGCCATGTTAGGATGAAATACACAAGTTAAAGTACGTCCCAAGTGTATGTTAAACTATATAGATATATACAGTTGAAACTCGTATTATTAGAATATCATGGAAAATGAATTGGAATTGAGGCAAGAATTCATGCAAAATGGACCCAAACCAAGTACTGAGTACATATGCATGATTATACTTTATAGAGGGCCGACATTTCTGTATTTAAAATCCCCTTTTTTAATGATTTCATGTAATATTCACATTTTCTGAGATTTTGAATGTGGGGTTTTCATAAGCTGTAAGCTATAATCATCTAAATTATAACAATAAAAGGCTTGACATACAGTACAGGCCAAAAGTTTGGACACACCTTTTCATTCAATGCGTTTTCTTTATTTTCATGACTATTTACATTGTAGATTCTCACTGAAGGCATCAAAACTTTGAAGGGACATATGGAATTATGTACTTAACAAATAAGTGTGAAATTACTCTTAAATAGGTCTTATATTTTAGATTCCTCAAAGTAGGCACCCTTTGCTTTTTTGACAGCGCTACAAACCCTTGGTGCTCTCTCAATGAACTTCATTAGGGAGTCACCTGAAATGGTTTAGCAAAAAATTCCACATGTGTTCATTCAAAGTTTTGATGCCTTCAGTGAGAATCTACATTGTAACTAGTCATAAAAATAAAGGAAACGCATTGAGCGTGTCCAAACTTTTGGCCTGTACTGTATCTCACTTTGCATGTAATGAGTCTATATAATATATTGGTTTCACTTTTTAAGTTGAATTACTGAAATATTTGAACTTTTGCACAATGTTATAATTTGTAGAGTTTCACCTGTAGTATCTAGATTGTGTGTGTATACCGTATGTAGAATAAAAGAAAGAAAGAAAGAAAGAAAGAAAGAAAGAAAGAAAGAAAGAAAGAAAGAAAGAAAGAAAGAAAGAAAGAAAGAAAGAAAGAAAGAAAGAGGAGGAGATTTGGAACACAGGGAAAGTCTCCATGACAACCAAAGCTGTCAACATTTTAATGAATAAAACAGAGAATTAATTTCAAACAAACTGAATGAAATACAGAAGTCACCTGTTACTATGGTTTCAGCATCTTGAGAGAGAAGACGGCGAGCCTGGGTCACCGAGTATCCTGAATACAAACACACACACACGCACACGCGCACGCGCACGCGCACGCGCACACGCACACGCACACACACACTATGTTAATATGAGTGTGTGTGTGTGTGTTCTGAGTTAATGACAGACTCACATTTAAAGGGACAGTAACCTTTATAGATGTGCCTCTGCTCCAGGTTTGGGAACGAGTTCCTCTCAGTGTGATACTTGTCTGTAGGATCCATCCAGAACACATGGACGTTACCTACACACACACGCACACACACACACACACACACACACACACACACACACACACACACACACACACACACACACACACACGCACACACACACTTAGTATAGTTTATTCTTGTAATTGATGTAAAGGCTAAACAGTTGAGGACCCAGTATTGAGTCTTGGGGGACACCGTAGTTAATGTCCAAACATTAAGAGGTGAACCACTACACACACAACTTCACAAACTGCTTCATGTTGCTTTATTAACCATGCAACCAATTTAAAACTATCCCCCTAATACGTTACAGTTTAGTAAAGGCGACATGGGAATATGAAGGTGTATTGAACTCTGAGATCATATGTAGTATAAATATTTTAGAAATCTGTTCATCCTAGCCTGAGAAAAGGCAGAAAGAGTGTTTTATGGTCTCACTGTCTAACCCTACATTTTCCCATGTGTGACATCACACATCATAAGGGAAGACTGAGGGAAGAAAAACCTCATTCATTATATTATAATAGTGATTTTATAATGATAGAACGCCGGGTCCGTTTGGGTGAAGTATTCCTTTAAAGTTGCTCCAGGGAACTTGTAAATATTTTTCTTAAACAGTCTTTCCTTTTTCCTTTGATGATCATATAGGATATCTAACAGTAAACGAGACCATCAGTGCAAAGAAGTGTGTGTGTGTGTGTGTGTGTGTAGTGTGCTGTACTAA
>OX442364.1:28350622-28393122 GCA_949357725.1 Hyperoplus immaculatus | reverse complement strand
CGTAGTTCTTTGTGACTCCAGAGAATCTGACGATGTGAATCTCGGGGCTTTTCTCTTTTACGTCGTGCCACAAGTATTCAGGAGACAGCACCTTACTGGGCTTATTCACCCACATGTACCTGCACACACGCACACACACACACACACGCACACACACACACACGCGCGCACACACACACACGCACACACACACACACACACACAACACACACACACACAGAGTACAGATATCAGACAATACAACCACAGTTAAAGGTAGAGTCAGTGATTCTGGAGAACCCTTGTTGTCAAAATCAATTTTTAGGGGCTGCCTTCCACTAACAGACAGAAAGTGGGGAGGGTCCGGTCTGACTGGAGGCTAGATTGATGACTACATGAACCAATCAGGGGCTGCCTTCCACTAGATCGCATTACATTAGTCACTTTCTATTGGTGCTTTTTGGGAGTCTTTATCCAACCCAACCCAAAAAAACTGCCCAAGAATTGTGCATCATTTTGACCCCCAAAAAAATTCCAAAAAAAGCAGCAAAAGAGAGAGCCCCAAACGGACATTTCTTTATTTTAATTAAAATTTTTAATTTTTTGCCACAAGCGCCTAAAAAATGGTGGAGACACTTCTAAGAAACTCCTTTGAACTGTTGCTCAGAGATCAGGCCTACACACACACAAACACACACACAGACACACACACAAAGACAGACACACACACACACACACACACACACACACACACACACACAAAGACACACACAAAAAGACAGACACACACAAAGACACACACACAAAGACAGACACACACACACAAACAAACACACACACACACACACACGTACCTGTTCAGGTGACTCTCTTCTTGCCAAGCCGCCTCCACCTTCTCCTCTGCGTCGGCCTCAAAGTTGGATCGGCAGGTTTTGGCCAACCGGTGAACTGACGTTAAAAAAGATTTGATTTGATTTATTAGCACAATTAAAACAACAAGAATAACATCGGTAACCCAAATAAAACACAGCTCTGGAAAAAATGAAGAGAACACTCCAAATGTTCAGTGTCTCTCGTTTTACTATCTATTTTTTTTTTTTTTATTTTATTTTTTTTTTTGACGATTTTGCTAATTTTTTTTGTTAAGCAGCTGCAGTTCAATACACAGTCAATTTTCATTCTCATTATTCATTGACCTTGCACAACTGACATGCTTCCCATTTTCCCACTGGGAGGAATCAGAGACCTCTAGGACTGGTAGTATGTCCAAGAGAAATCTAGGACATACTACCAGTCCAGAGAGTGACAGACAGACAGACAGACAGACAGACAGACAGACAGACAGACAGACAGACAGACAGACATATACCTTCCCTCAGTGTCCCTCCGAAGGCTCCCCCACAGTAGTAGAAGTCTCCCTCCCCCGGCCCGATGTACGCTCTGGACTCTGGTCTGCGCTCGTACGGGAGCTTGCTTCGGTCGGTTGTGTAGAACCCTGCAGACACACAGATATGTGTGATAAAAACATGATGAAAAAGGGGCACAGTGGTTACAGCCCCCCCCCCCCTCACATTTGACATTTCATACAATATTTTTACACAAAAAAGGGTTATGTTGTCCTGTGTACTGTGTCTCAGGTGGTAGAGCGGGTCGGCCAATGATCAAAGGGTTGGGTTCGATTCCCGCCCGGCCACCTGTGTCATAGTTGTTGTGTCCCTGGGCAAGACACTTCACCCACCTTGCCTGGTGTGAATGTGTATTACTGCTGTATGGTTGAGGTTGTGGTCTGAGGGGCCGTATGCGCTGAATGGCAGCCACGCTCCCGTCAGTCTGCCCCAGGGCAGCTGTGGCTACTTTTTTTTTTTTTTTTAACCTTTCTTTATACAGGTATATCCCATTGAGACCGAAGACTCTTTTGCAAGGGAGACCTATTTTCCTTTCCCACGTTACCATTCACACACACATTCATACACCGATAGCAAGCTAACTATCGACATTCACAAGAGGCAAGGTGGGTGAAGTGTCTTGCCCAAGGACACAACAACTATGACACAGGCGGGGATCGAACCTCCAACTGAGCCACAGTCGCCCCAACTACTACTATCGTAGTTTTTCTTCCACTACCGGTATGACTGTGTGTGAATGAATGGAACCTGGAACCCTGTAAAGACCTTTGAGGTCTATCATTATCAAATAATGAGCTAATATCTACCCACCCCATAGTCACAATAATGACTGTCTATTGAAGTGCTTGTCCAAAGAAGGATTACAGAAGGAGCAGTATTTTCTGATGTATAAAATGGAAGAAGGCTGTAACCAACCAGAGGATTGTACTCTCAGTCCTTCCCTTATCATTTCTGCCTGTTATTGCCAACTGACGCGTTAATATGAGATGAGGCTGTTGTGTACTGGGTGCACCACAGCCACCAGTCCTCCCAGTGTCCGTGTGTGCATGTGTGTGTGCCTGAGTGAGATACTGACATGGGTGCACCACAGCCACCAGTCCTCCCAGTGACTCCGTTCCCCAGCGACCGTGGAACTTAGAGTCCACGTCCAGGCAGAAGATGAAGTCATGTTCCTGGAGCTTCTCCTCCACCAGCGTCTGGATGAACTCCATCCTACGCGCTGAGATCTGCTGCCAACGGTCTGAACTGGGCACCGCACGCACCGTCAGCTGGGGAGACACGGATAGGTGAGAAGAACTGACATGACATTCATTATTGTGAGTGAGTGAGTGAGTGAGTGAGTGAGTGAGTGAGTGAGTGAGTGAGTGAGAAACACATGCAGGTGTCCTTGCCTCTGCAAGGGACTGGCAGCTGACCTTGAGCAACAACTGAAGTTGCTACAAAGTGACCACCACCTTGAGACCAGACATTGTTCTCCTGTCCCAATCCACCAAGCTCGTGCTTCTGTTGGAGCTCCCAGTCCGTTGGGAAGAAGCTTGGAAGAGGTTAGGAAGCTAACCAAGGACCAGGGACCTGGTTAGCAGTTTACAGCTGGATGGAGAGCGTGTACCTGTCTGCCGGGGGCCATCTTTACTGAGGGCACGTCCTCCGGCCGGTCGGTGAAGACGTACATGTGAACGCTGAAACCAACGAAGAAGTGCTGCTCTGCTGTCTCCAGGAAGTCCTTCAGGAACATGGTGTATCTGTTCAGAGGTCAGAGGTCAAACCACAATCATTAGCTGTGTTGGGAAAGCCTACTAACGTCCTACTAGTGTCCTACTCATACTAAAAGCCCTACCAACGTCCTACTCATACTAAACAGCCTACTAACGTCCTACTCAAACTAAAAGCCCTGCTAACGTCCTACTAGTGTCCTACTCATACTAAAAGCCCTACCAACGTCCTGCTAGCGTCCTACTCATACTAAAAGCCCTACTAACGTCCTACTAACGTCCTACTCATACTAAACAGCCTACTAACGTCCTACTAGCGTCCTACTCATACTAAAAGCCCTGCTAACGTCCTACTCATACTAAACAGCCTACTAACGTCCTACTCATACTAAAAGCCCTGCTAACGTCCTACTCATACTAAAAGCCCTACTAACGTCCTACTCATACTAAAAGCCCTACTAACGTCCTACTCATACTAAAAGCCCTACTAACGTCCTACTCATACTAAAAGCCCTACTAACATCCTACTCATACTAAACAGCCTACTAACGTCCTACTCATACTAAAAGCCCTACTAACGTCCTACTCATACTAAAAGCCCTACTAACGTCCTACTCATACTAAACAGCCTACTAACGTCCTACTCATACTAAAAGCCCTGCTAACGTCCTACTCATACTAAACAGCCTACTAACGTCCTACTCATACTAAAAGCCCTGCTAACGTCCTACTAGGGTCCTACTCATACTAAAAGCCCTACTAACGTTCTACTCATACTAAAAGCCCTACTAACGTTCTACTCATACTAAAAGCCCTACTAACGTCCTACTCATACTAAAGCCCTACTAGTGTCCTACTCATACTAAAAGCCCTACTAACGTCCTACTCATAATAACGTTCTACTCATACTAAAAGCCCTACTAATGGCCTACTCATACTAAAAGCCCTTCACGTCCAACTCTGATTGGAAGGCAGCCCCTGATTGGTTCATGTAGTCATCAATCTAGCCTCCAGTCAGACCGGACCCTCCCCACTTTGTGTCTGTTAATGGAAGGCAGCCCCTGATTGGTTCATGTAGTCATCAATCTAGCCTCCAGTCAGACCGGACCCTCCCCACTTTCTGTCTGTTAGTGGAGGGCAGCCCCTGATTGGTTCATGTAGTCATCAATCTAGCCTCCAGTCAGACCGGACCCTCCCCACTGTCTGTCTGTTAGTGGAAGGCAGCCCCTGATTGGTTCATGTAGTCATCAATCTAGCCTCCAGTCAGACCCTCCCCACTTTCTGTCTGTTAGTGGAAGGCACCCCCTGATTGGTTAAGGGATGAACATTAGGTCAGAACGCAGGCCCTGATTGGCTGGAGCATTCTTTTGACCAGGCTCCTCCCCATGGAGATTGAAGGAGTGAGTGAGTGAGTGAGTGAGTGAGTGAGTGAGTGAGTGAGTGAGTGAGTGAGTGAGTCTTTCTTCTTACTTGCCCACAGCGAACACAGTGGCTGACACGCTGATGTTCTGTAGTTTGAAGACGCTGTCCAGCAGCAGAGGCTCAAAGGTTCCCTCCCACACCACCGGGGCCAGCCAGGGAGACAGGGAGACGACATCAGTACGGCTAGACAGACAGACAGGCAGGGAGAGAGACAGGGAGACAGACAGACAGACAGGGGGAGAGACAGACAGACAGTGAGAGAGACAGACAGGGAGAGAGAGAGACAGACAGGCAGGGGGACAGGGAGAGAGACAGGGAGAGAGAGACAGACAGGCAGGCAGGGAGGGAGACAGGGAGAGAGAGAGACAGACAGGCAGGGGGAGAGACAGACAGACAGGGAGAGAGAGAGACAGACAGGCAGGGGGAGAGACAGACAGACAGGGAGAGAGAGAGAGACAGACAGGCAGGGGGAGAGACAGACAGGGAGAGAGACAGACAGACAGATCAACACAACTTCAGTACGGCTAGGATTACACAGACACACTGACTTAAAGCTACTACGAGTAAGTCGGCACGTTGGCGACACCTTTGAACAAAAGCGGTAGTATTATTACGACGCCAGCTGTCGTGAAGCTGTTTTGTAGCTCGTCCAGGGAGTGCAAGAGTCAAATAATCAGGAAGCAATATGGTGCGTGGCGTGTCCGTGTGTTGAAAGTGTGAGGGCACCGGACTCTTTTCGGCTCCGTGAGTCTATGGGTGACACAGCATCAACTAATGCCAGTAAGTGCTAAACACACCTGATTGCAATGAGTTGATCCATTGTCACCTCTCACGGAGCTGAACGAGTCCCCGTGTCCTCACACAAAGCGAATGAACGAGAGATGGCAGTTAGTTAGTATGGATCACGATGAGGTAATGTGTTGTTGTAAATAATGACTATTTCAGATGAATAATGGTCATCTGATGATGCTGGTGAGGCAAAGTAAACTTTGTTTTAGTAGGCTACCGCTCATTCATTTAGGAGTAAACACTGCAGTCTAGTTTCGCTGCGTGAAATTGTGTATACGTTGCTTGGCAACGCCCTCCCGCCCGACTATCACTCTCCCTTTTAACTTTTCTTCATTGCATTTTCTTTTCTTTCTTTGATGGTTCAGCCCCGTTATCAGTCATTATGACGACAAATAACTGTCTCAAACAAGGCTCCCGCTCCCCTTCCCTCACCTGGAGGGATAGGCTTCTCAATTCACGTTGCTGCGCCACACTGAAATCTGCGACCAATACGGATATGTGACCATAGAGCATGCACGCGTGAACCGAAAATCGGACTGGGTGTACGACCAGATCAAATGCAGTAATAAAAACTATTTAAAAACGTCTTTCTTTGCACTGATGGTCTCGTTTGCTGTTAAAGGTAATTTATGATTATGAGAGGAAACATGAGGCTGTTTAAAAGATATTTGAATGTTACTCGTAGCCGCTTCAATGACAGTTCAAGCACTATTTCTTCAGTTCCCGTAGTGTGGATGAATAATAATCACGTTACTCAGTATTAACATTTGAAGTCAAATACAGTAGAGCAGTGATACTCACCCCTTGGTGATGCTTGGCTGTTTATACTGCAGACTGAAACACACAGTCACACAGACAGACAGGGAGAGAGACAGACAGACAAACACACAGTCACACAGACAGGCAGGCAGGCAGACAGACAGACAAACAGACAGACAGACAGACTATGCGTTAACAAACACCGTCTCTTGAAGAGTGTCTATGTGCTATTATTAAACGCCTTGCTCCTAAAGGTGTAGTCAGTGATTCAAGGCAAGGCAAGTTTAGAACAATTCAGACACAAGGACATTCAAAGTGCTTTACAGGGGCAACAAGGTCATTCAAAGTGCTTTACAGGGGCAACAAGGACATTCAAAGTGCTTTACAGGGGCAACAAGGACATTCAAAGTGCTTTACAGGGGCAACAAGGCCATTCAAAGTGCTTCACAGGGGCAACAAGGCCATTCAAAGTGCTTCACAGGGGCAAAATTAAAATATATAACACAAATAAAACATTTAAAAGAGAATGAATAGAAGTAGAACATTTAAATTAAATAAAAATTACAGGTTAAAATGGAAACAGAAAAGTCTTTACAGAGATTTGACTAAAAGCTGCTTCTCAAGAGAACACTTGTTTCAAAATCTATTTCCGTCAGAAATCAGTGAATATCTCATCATGATCTACCACCTGTCTGTCTGTCTGTCTGTCTGTCTGTCTGTCTGTCTGTACTGTTTAAAAACTCTTAAAAAATAGGTAAAAAAAGATACACAATTCAGGGTGTATTTCACTTGTAATAAGTCAACCTGGAACAATTGACTTCACTTGGTAAGATGTGGAATTTGTATGAACGTTTATTCATACAGGTAAATCCCATTGAGACCTTTTATCTATAGGGTTAGGGTTATACAGGTGAATCCCATTGAGACCGGAGACTCTTTATCAAGGGAGACCTGTTCCCATTCCCACGTTACCATTCACACACACATTCATACACCGATAGCAGCAGCAGCTACCACACAGGGTGCAAGCTAACTATCAGGAGACATTTAGGGTTCAGTGTCTCTTTGCCCAGGGACACTTGGACATGTGGCGGGAAGACGGGGGATCCAACCACCGACCCTGTAACCCAGTGGACGACCTCGCTACACACTGAGCTACAGACAGACAGACAGACAGACAGACAGACAGACAGACAGACAGACAGACAGACAGACAGTAACCCAGTGGACGACCGCCCTACACACTTCACCACAGACGCCCCAAAATAAGAATCAATATTTAAGCCTTTCATAAAGCCCTGGTCTGATGTACTCACTGTTCAGGAGACTCCAGGTGGGACAACTCGTTCTCCATTTGTTTATAAGATCTGTGGAAACAATTACAGTCACTTGTTGCGTTCCGAATCGCATACTTTCTACTATATAGTATGTAGAAAAAAGATTTAGGATTCTTGTGGCCAGATTTAGGATGGTTAGAAGTACCCGGATGTTCTACTTCATCCGGCCAAGATTGTTAGTGTTTGAAAACTGCATCATATTTGGGCGATTCTGACCCACAATCCAGTGCGCACGTGAAGTGACGTCACATCGACGAAGCCTCCATATGAAAACAAAAGGGGATGCGACGGATATAAAAGCAAGATTAAGGCGCAATGTTATGATGAAATAAGAGAGTAAAAGTATGTCCCAATAGTATGCCTACTGCATCTTAACTATTATTTTTATCGTCGGATGTAGTATGTAGAATAGAAAAAAGAAAGAGTATGCGATTCGGAACGCAACCAATGTCTTCACTGTGTGTGTGTGTGTGTGTGTGTGTGTGTGTGTGTGTGTGTGTGTGTGTGTGTGTGTATAAAGCAGAAAGTATTTGGACTGCAACATAGCCCATGTGTCTGTCTGGTTGCAGTTCCCTACAGCTGCCACCAGATGTCCCCAGATCTCCTCAACATTCTTCTTCGTCTTCCAATAGTTGTATGGCAGGTTGCAACCATCCCTGTGTTCCAGTCCATTTACTTTCTGCTATTTAGTATTGTAGAAAAAGATTTAGGATGTCCCAATTCATGAGGTCAGATTTAGTATGCTTAGAAATACCCAGATGTCCTACTACATCCGGTGGTGATTTTTAGTGTTGAAACCAGCAGCTTTATGGAGGTTCTGACCCACAATCCACTGCAGCAGAAGTTACATCACATGGACTGAGCCTCACTGTTCAGAAGACTCTACGGAGGTTTGAATGTCTGTTACTTTATCAGCAAATCTGCAAACAAACCGTCAGCCTTTAATATTCCAATTAGGGCTGTCAAGCGATTAAAAAAATATATATAATTACTGTGATTAATATAAATTAATAAATGATAAATTAATCGCATACTTATATGATACTTGTATGCCTGTTTATAAACAGCTGAATAGCAGTTTGTTTTTTTCTCTCTCTCTCTCTCTCTCTCTCTCTCTCTCTCTCTCTCTCTCTCTCTCTCTCTCTCTCTCTACTTCTGTCTCCTCCCCTCAGCCAGGTTTCTACATGAAATAAAATTAGAAACATCGCAGAATTTTCTACTTAAAAGCACAAAAAAACAAGCAGGCTAAATGAAGACTGTCTATCTCCCACAACAGACAGCGCTGCACTGCAGGTGCGCATAGCCTATGCCGACTCATTCACCATTGTCCTTTTCATAGCCAAACATATTGACAGACACACACACACACACACACACACACACACACACACACACACACACAGGAGGAAAAAAGGCAGGCTGCATATGCTAGGAAGAGTGACGGGGGGGAGGGTCCGTTTATACGGGAGACAAGGCAGCTAGCAAACAAAAGTGAGATGGAAGATTGAGAGATACTGAGAGTTTTGAACCTACATTGTTAATTCACCCACTAAATCAATAATGCACAGACACTGCGGAGAATAACACAAGATAACTTCAAGGTTCCTTTTGTCTCTCTTCGCCCCACAGGGAGGAAGGTGTAAAAGACCGGCTAATCTGCATCTACACGTACATGCACTCACAGACACACACACACACACACACACACACACACACACACACACACACACACACACACACACACACACACACACACACACATATATATATATATTACTTTTTGATGACTAGACGCCTGTAAATTTGACTGACAATTTTTGTTCTATCTTTACTTTATGTTTACTGTAATACTATTATTTTTATTTAATGTTTTGTGCATTTATTTAGATTTATTTATTTCAATCTATTTTATTTGCCACTATTATTATTACCGTTATTATTTTATTTTCATGGTTTCCCCTAGGTTCTATGACTAAGACAAAGTCACCTGTTCACATATACTATAGCGATTGTATGAACCAAAAAAAAGTAAAAAAAAATGTATATAGTTGTGTAGTAGTTATGTTTTCAACATAAGTTATACGGTTAATTTAATTTCAATGTTCATAGCCAGACTCCCAAGACAGAAGCTTTCAAAAAACTTCTTTAAGAAGGTTTGTGTTACACGTGGGAAAAATGGTATTTTTTGGAAATCTGTTTTTACGTTTATTGTGTGGTTTGGGGTCCAATATGATAATTTAATATGTAAAAAAGAAAGAAATAACGATCAGGTCCTATATGTGAGGGTGTGCTGAACAGAAATGTACTAAACATTGGCATGATAAACATTTCTTAATGTAGTTTAGTAAGGATCATTCAAAAGTAGGGGAGAACGGGGGAATCTGAGGCATCGGGTAATGTGAGCCACCCCCTGTATCTAGGCAACGGAAAACATTTGTGGTCATGTGAGATATATGTTTTCAAGCCCCTCTCATTTCCCCTTGGCCCTGAAAGAGAGGACCTCATGGTGCTGTGGTAAGCATGTTTTTTTCACCAAAATAGGTATTTTGCATGTAAAAGTACATTTTCTTGCTGTCAACTTAATCAACTGTTGTGCCAAAGCAAATGTATTCACGTAGAAAAACTTCTATCATACGTGTTGATGAACTACCAACATATGAAACCATGTGATGCTGATAACTGAAGATTAGCCTGAAATGCTGAGAGAGGTAGTTTTTTCTCAAATTGTGGAGGTGGGGGAAAGTGAGCCAAATGCTGTAGGGGAAAGTGAGACACTGTCTCACTTTCCCCCACCATGAGGCACAAGTTAAGTTTAGTCTTAAACATATTTTAATGTAATATTACATGACATATGTTTTATTTTAATGTCATACACATTGTAGAAAAGCCATCATGCCAAGGAAATACACCAGGAAGACGACCTGGGGCAACCACACAGAAAGAGCACCTTCTCGTCTTTCCCTGTAACCTTCAGGGCTGGAATGTAGAGTAGGCCTAGTTGTAGAGTATGACAGGCTGATGTTATAATCCAGTTGGGTCTTCTCCTGCTGAGTCCCAGGCTGTTCTCGCTGGTTCTGATTTTTCTATGCTTTGACCCCCAGACACTAGCTGGTTCTAAGGGTCCTGTGTTCTGACCCCCAGACTGTGTTCTAATCTAACTGATTCTATCTGTCATTTGAATCTTATTAAAACCTTTTGAATTATAATATGTTGTATTTGATTTTGTTCAGAGTTACTTTCAAGTGTTTAGAACCCCATAGTTCTTTTACTAGTCCGACATTAGTTCTGGAATGTGTGGCTAGTTTTCAGGATTCTTACTGTTACATATACTCAACAAAAATATAAATGCAACACTTTTGTTTTTGCTCCCATTTTTCATGAGATGGACTTAAAGATCTAAAATTCATTCCAGATACACAATTGTACCATTTCTCTCAAACATTGTTCACAAATCTGTCTAAATGTGTGATAGTGAGCACTTCTGCTTTGCTGAGATAATCCATCCCACCTCACAGGTGTGCCACATCAAGATGCTGATCTGACATCATGATTAGTGCACAGGTGTGCCTTAGACTGTCCACAATAAAAGGCCACCCTGAAATGTGCAGTTTTGTCTCACAGCAAAATGCCACAGATGCCACAAGCATTGAGGGAGCGTGCAATTGGCATGCTGACAGCAGGAATGTCAACCAGATATGTTGCTCGTGCATTGAATGTTCATTTCTCCACCATAAGCCGTCTCCAGCAACTTCGCACAGCCATTGAAGAGGAGTGGACCAACATTCCACAGGCCACAATTGACAATCTGATAAACTCTATGCGAAGAAGATGTGTTGCACTGCATGAGGCAAATGGTGGTCACACCAGATACTGACTGGTTCTGAGTCCCCAGACCCCCAATAAAGCAAAAAAATGCACATTTCAGGGTGGCCTTTTATTGTGGACAGTCTAAGGCACACCTGTGCACTAATCATGATGTCAGATCAGCATCTTGATGTGGCACACCTGTGAGGTGGGATGGATTATCTCAGCAAAGCAGAAGTGCTCACTATCACACATTTAGACAGATTTGTGAACAATGTTTGAGAGAAATGGTACAATTGTGTATCTGGAATGAATTTTAGATCTTTAAGTCCATCTCATGAAAAATGGGAGCAAAAACAAAAGTGTTGCGTTTATATTTTTGTTGAGTGTATATGTGTTGTTATGGTAGTTTCAGAGTGGAAAAAGTAAGTGGATCAGTTTACCCCACAGCTGGGGTAAAGTGAGCCACATGACAACTTTTTTTTAAAACAATCATATTTTCACTGCCCTTTGTCTTGAATAAATTCTGCTAATGCCCATTTCTAGGAAACATCCTGAATTAATGGGAAATGTGTAAATTTGAGTGATAAATGATTTTAGCTCGCTTAGAGGGGAGCAGATGTAAAAAGTGGCTCAGATTACCCCGTTCTCCCCTTTGCAAAAACGGCTAAAATAGCCCCGGGCCTCAGAGGGTTAAGTGAATGGTGGCGTCCCTATAACTTTAGTAAATTATTAATGTATTGTTATTTTCAGATTAATTTCTAATAGCAAAATGAATCCGAATGAGCCGTAACCACTACACACTGAAGTTTGTCTGTTCTGAGCTACTGTACAAACATGGCGGTGCAACAGGTCACAGATAGAAGGGGTTATTCTAATTAAAACACACTGATGAATATTGTATCCCATCTCTACCAACTCTGTTCTGACACATGAAAACAAACACTACACACTGCACCTTGTTGTGTGTCTATCAGTATATTCAAATTACATTTAGTGTGTGTGTGTGGTGTGTGTGGTGTGTGTGTGTGTGTGTGTGTGTGTGTGTGTGTGTGTGTGTGTGTGTGTGTTACCTGCAGTTCTGGGTGTTGTAGTTGTACGTCAATCTGTGAATTCAAACACAAACATAATCAATAATTAATAACTGACCTCTAGACACACACACACACACACACACACACACACACAAGCACCCACCCACACACACACTATAGTTACTCACAGCAGCAGGATCAGAGCTGACAGCAGAGTCACAGTCACAGTTCTACCAGGAAACAACGCCATGTTCAAACCTGCAGAGAGGACAGTTTAAGATACACATTCTGTCTGTCTGTCTGTCTGTCTGTCTGTCTGTCTGTCTGTCTGTCTGTCTGTCTGTCTGTCTGTCTCTGGAACAGTTTAACTAAGGCCCTGTTTCCACCTGGGGTTATGATGTGATTTTGGTCATCCGATCAAAGGTGGCCAGCTCTCAGTCCGTGTGTTCACACCTGTCTGTCCACATGTGCCTTCTTTGTCTACTTATGATCAGATTCCATGAACCCGCTCTGTACGTAAATCAACACGTACATCATTTCCGTTTGCGTTGGTGTTTTTAACCGGTGGGGTTCAAACATACAGGGCTGTATTGTCCTATTCATTCTGATGCATCACTGGATCACATAATGTGGAAGCTTCTGAAGAAAAATTAGGTTTTTCTATTAAAATATCAGTTAAAATGTAATGAATTACACTTCATCAATCAAAACTAGTGTGCTACATGATCCCAATTTAGTATAATTAATATGGCCAAGTCAGCGTAATTATTGAAGATAAGTATTTAATTGACGGTGAACTGACCATGTGGTTATTATAAGACTTAAAAGGTGCAGTGTGTAATATGACATCATCAAGAAAGTTCTACAAAGTTCTAGAATGCAACGCTCCCTGGGTAACCCCACCCCTTTAGAATAATAACAGAAGCTACAGTGGCCTTCAAGGACAAGAACAATTTTAAATTTTAAACAATGCACCTGATGACATTCCAACTATGACACTTTCAAGATGGCTGCACTAGGCCTTGGTCCAAAATATGTAAAAATATGGACATATATGAGACCCTTTCTAAGGGAAAAAATAATAATTCAAAAGAAAATGTTCAGCTATTATGCACTAAATTAAATGTACTTATGGATATTATAATTACTTTCTACAAAATCTGCTAGGAAATAAAACCCACAATTCTACACACTGCAGGTTTAATGGGACATTTTGTCATTAAATGGCCCTTAAAGGTCCTACATTTAAATCTGACTCATCATTTATTTATACGTCTTGTTTCACCACCAATAAATCACAAGCCTTTCATGCAAAATGTTTCCACAATAAAAGCAGCTCAGCCAAAATGATTCAAGATGTGGGACCAGTTCAGACACGCCCTGCATGTTTCACTGATGACATGAGCTCAAGTTACAGTCAAACTGCTGTTGATTCCACTAACAATACTACACAGAGTTGTTTCTAAACATATTGTACTTTTTTTTAAATACTTTATTTTTAGATTTTTATTTTATTTAAAGAACACAAACAAACAAGTGAAAAAGTGAACACACAAACTAAAGACAAAATAAAATAAATAACTAACATTAAGTCATTGTTCTTTAACTCGGATAGAAACTCTACAGCATATTTCAAATAGATGTTAAAACACAGCCATTCAGCATCAAGAAACATTTAAACAGTGACACAGCACAATGTGATCAAAGTGATCCTGATGATCAGACATTATATATATTAACAGGTTTCTGTGGGAGGATTCTCACCTGCTGAGCTGACTTCAGGTCGACTTACAGACACTTTCCACCTTCATGTGGAGGAAACACAGAGAGAAGACGCTGCTCATTTCATCCATCAGTTCCATAAATCCTGTCTAAGTGTGATCTAAGGACACAATCACACCCTTATAACTTCACAGTCTAAAAACAAACATCAGTTTGAAAACCAGTTCAACAATTAAAGAATGTTTTCAGTCTGTTCCCGCCTCCTCCCTTTCACCTGCCTGAGGCTATCATCATCATCATCATCTTCAACCGCTTATCCGAAATCGGGTCGCGGGGGCAGCAGCTTGAGCAGGGAACCCCAAACTTCTCTTTCCCGGGCCACTTCAACCAGCTCTGACTGGGGGATCCCGAGGCGTTCCCAGGCCAGCGTGGAAATATAATCTCTCCACCTAGTCCTGGGTCTTCCCCGAGGCCTCCTCCCAGCTGGACGCTCCTGGAACACCTCCCTAGGGAGGCGCCCTGGGGGCATCCTTACCAGATGCCCGAACCACCTCAACTGGCTCCTTTCAACGCAAAGGAGTAGCGGCTCTGCCCCGAGTTCCTCACGAATGACTGAGCTTCTCACCCTATCTCTAAGGGAGACGCCAGCCACCCTCCTGAGAAAAAACATTTCGGCCGCTTGTACCCGCAACCTCGTTCTTTCGGTCATTACCCAGCCTTCATGACCATAGGTGAGGGTAGGAACAAAGATCGCCCGGTAGATCGAAAGCTTTGCCTTACGACTCAGCTCTCTTTTCGTCACAACAGTGCGGTAAAGCGAGTGCAAAACCGCCCCTGCTGCTCCGATTCTACGGCCAATCTCACGCTCCATTGTTCCCTCACTCGCAAACAAGACCCCGAGGTACTTGAACTCCTTCACTTGGGGTAAGGACTCATTCCCTACCTGTAGTAGACAATCCATCGGTTTCCTGCTGAGCACCATGGCCTCCGATTTAGAGGTGCTGATCCTCATCCCAACCGCTTCACACTCGGCTGCAAACCGATCCAATGAGAGCTGAAGGTCACAGGCCGATGATGCCATCAGAACCACATCATCCGCAAACAGCAGAGATGAGATCTTCAGACTACCAAACTGCAACCCCTCCCCACCACGACTACGCCTTGATATCCTGTCCATAAATATCACAAACAGGATTGGTGATAAAGCGCAGCCCTGGCGGAGGCCAACCCCCACCGGAAACGAGTCTGACTTACTACCGAGAACCCGTACACAGCTCTCGCTTTGAGCGTACAGAGATTGGATGGCCCTGAGAAGAGACACCCTCACCCCATACTCCCGCAGCACCCCCCACAGTATCTCCCGGGGAACCCGGTCATAAGCCTTCTCCAGATCCACAAAACACATGTAGACTGGATGAGCAAACTCCCAAGCTCCCTCTAGGATCCTTGCGAGAGTGAAGAGCTGGTCCGTTGTTCCACGGCCAGGACGGAATCCGCATTGTTCCTCTTCAATCTGAGGTTCGACTATCGGCCGAACCCTCCTTTCCAGCACCTTGGAGTAGACTTTGCCGGGAAGGCTGAGAAGTGTGATACCCCGGTAGTTGGAACACACTCTCTGGTCCCCCTTTTTAAAAATAGGAACCACCACCCCGGTCTGCCACTCCTTCGGCACTGTACCCGACTTCCACGCAATGTTGAAGAGGCGTGTCATCCAAGACAGCCCCTCCACACCCATTGCTTTCAGCATTTCTGGACGGATCTCATCAACCCCCGGGGCTTTGCCACTGTGGAGTTGTTTGACTACCTCAGTGACTTCCACCAGGGAAATTGACGATGATCCCCCATCAGCCTCCAGCTCTGCCTCCAACATAGAGGGCGTGTTAGTCGGATTCAGGAGTTCCTCAAAGTGCTCTTTCCACCGACCGACTACCTCCTCAGTTGAGGTCAACAGCGTCCCATCCTTACTGTACACAGCTTGGATAGTTCCCCGCTTCCCCCTCCTGAGGTGCCGGACGGTCTTCCAGAAACACTTTGGTGCCGACCGAAAGTCCTTCTCCATGGTTTCTCCGAACTTCTCCCACACCCGCTGCTTTGCCTCTGACACGGCAGAAGCTGCAGCCCTTCGGGCCTGTCGGTACCTTGCAACTGCCTCAGGAGTCCCCCGAGATAACATATCCCGGAAGCACTCCTTCTTCAGTCGGACGGCTTCCCTGACCACCGAGGTCCACCACGGCGTTCGAGGGTTACCGCCCCTTGAGGCACCTAAGACCTTGAGACCACAGCTGCCTGCCGCGGCTTCAGCAATGGAAGTTTTGAACATCGACCACTCGGGTTCAATGCCCCCAACCTCCACAGGGATGCTAGAAAAGCTCTGCAGGAGGTGCAAATTAAAGATCTCTTGAACAGGGGCCTCCGCTAGACGTTCCCAGTTCACCCGCAATACCCGTTTGGGCTTACCAGGTCTGCCTGAGGCTAGTGTTGATATATTGCACCTGTCACAGCCTCCAAGGTGAAGCGATGCCTTCGGGGCATTACAGTAACTCTGGTGTTTTATATACGCACTAACTCTAAAACCCAGTTTTCTTCCAA
The DNA here is from genome assembly GCA_949357725.1 of Hyperoplus immaculatus. Classification (NCBI taxonomy): domain Eukaryota; kingdom Metazoa; phylum Chordata; class Actinopteri; order Uranoscopiformes; family Ammodytidae; genus Hyperoplus; species Hyperoplus immaculatus. The sequence continues at coordinate 28,376,569 of OX442364.1, read as the reverse complement.
TTTCAAGGGATTGATTTTCGAACAAAGGGATTCCAAAACTAAGTAAAAAGGTTTCAAAATAACAATTAAACTCTTAATTAAACAAGAAACTTAAGGTGCTGGGAAACAAACATTTAAATGAGAGTGCTCAAAATGATATGTTTCCACAGTGTCTGCACCAATTAATACACTTATTCAACTTAAAGAATAGGATGGCTGTTACAGTACCTGTGAGTAAGAGATGTGTTTATAATTTAGGTTTTACATTGAGTCTGATGCTTTCAGAAGTGTGTGTGTGTGTGTGTGTGTGTGTGTGTGTGTGTGTGTGTGTGTGTGTGTGTGTGTGTGTGTAGCTGGGGGAAAGGATGGGAGTTTGGTGTTTAATTGTAAGATGAAAGTGTTGCAGTGAAAAAATCAATAATAGAAAAAACCTTGTCAGTTTGTAGAAAGTTTAACTGACATCACATTATAAAGTCAATGTAAAGACGTTTGTCACAGACAGAGATGAAGCTGTTGACATGTTGGAGCGTCTAAAGGAATGTAATCAGCTGACGTTCTGATTTAAACCACAATTAAAGTTTAACCTCAAACACAGAGAGAATTAAACCAGCAGAACGAGTCCAGTGTCTCTGTTCAGCAGTTTGTGGTTCGAACACAGTGTCTCTGGAAAGTCCGGACTCTTAACTTTCACTTCTCTTATGGTGTAAAGCCTGGTGTCACGGCATCCTATTCTCTGATGCCTCCGGGGCATTAACTGTGGTGGTTTGATATACGCACTCAGAAACTTTGATTTCTTCCATCAAAAAAGTATTTATAGTCGAACAAAAAGGTTTCCAAAAATGAGCAAAAAAGGAAAATAACAAATCAATTAGAAACTATACGAAAAGCTTAAGTTGCTGGTAAACAAACATTTAACTTCGAGTGGTCAAAATGATATGTAACCACAGTTCCTACTTCACGTTGTGACTTGGCTGGACTGCCAGGCTGCCATTCTCCTGTGAATTTGCAGGTGGCACAAACCACGCCCCCTGCCATCTAATCACTCAATTACCCGAATAAACATCGTCAACAATTAATACACTAATTTAACTTAAGGATGGCTGTAACACCTGGGGCCTATTGCATAAAAGTGGTATTAAGATATCCAGGATGATTGATAAAGCCAGCCTTGACAAAGTCTAGCCTGGGCACTTTGGATTAGTCAGTTGCATAAACGCCAATCCAGGATGTAAAGGGGCTGCTTTGTCAAGCCAGGTGTAAGTCATTCTGTTAAGTGCCAGCCCACCGCTTTCAGAGGTAGACCCAGAGATCGAACACAGATTTACTGATGTTAAAATGTAACAGACGGCCCATTTTCCCACAATGCCTTGCTAGTTTAAACCGTAAGTGAGGGGGCTGTTCATTTTATACAGGGGATGTCATCTCTGCCAATTTATCTTGATGTCCCTGCATTGTTTTATGATAAAATAGTTGACAGTGAGCATTCAGCAGGTGCATCTAAAAAATAGAATATCATGGAAAGTCCATTCAAAAGTTAAACTTTCATTACACAAAGTGAAATATGTCAGGCCTTCTTTTTGGATGATTGATTGATCATGGAATAAGTATCTCCAAATACTATAATATTGCATACAACCAATCAGAAATGTCGACCTTCTGAAAAGTATGTTTATTCTAGATTAATTTCACTTAATGTGTAATGAATCTAGAACATATTAAAGTTTCACTTTTTGAATTGAATTACAGAAAAAAGGAAACTTTCATTGATATTTAATTTAGTTTTAGATGCGCCTGTATATGGTTATAAGTACAAAGTGAATTTATTTGACCCACATTTGCAACGTCATCTACCATCGATAATCAATTGTATAAATATAGCCTGCAATATGAACAGACTATCACATACATTATTATAATGTATATAATTTCATCTTAATGTAATTATAATTAAGTTAATTAGAAATGGTTCAGGTTAAATAATAAAAAATAAGAACTATTTAACTAAATGACAATGCAGTCTTTTATGTGGTACTTTAAAACAGGTTATTGAAACTTAAGCATTACACAGAAGATCATGGAATAACTGTTGAACACCTTCAGATCGGAGTGACAGCTGACTGAGCCAGTCAGGCAACAGAATAAGTTTATCCTTTACGTTTAGCCTGGTCCCGACCAGGCTAAACGTAAGGATAAATCTCCAGGGTAATTTAGGTCCCTCCGCTTTTATGCAACCGGATCATGGCTAAAGCAAGCCAGGATAACCGAAATATCCTAGGTTAATCCCTTATCCTAGTTTTATGCAATAGGCCCCTGTTGTCTATGGAATCAGCCAAGACACAGAAGGGCCTCTTGATGACATCAAAGCTCCTCCATGTGTCCCATGCTGTCTTAGTCCCTGCCACCAAAAGATGATGGTGTCACAACCAGTAAATGCTTTGAACAGGCTACACATGGATCTGGACCTAGTGCCCTCACCATCTCCTGAGCTTCTAAATACAGAACACTCTTCCCAGCTCCAAAGGAAGCACAGAACTCATTTATGTTAAGGGATTTGGCTGCTGTCACATCCTGCGGCCTTGTACATAGTGACAGCATTGCTCCCTCTCATGTGATATTGCTTAAATAGTTATAGTTAGAGACACTTAGTTTACCTGCATACATAAGGTTCCCCCAATGTATTAATATATATTTATTTTTTCAAAATGTTTACGCATTTACAACATTTTTGCCTTTTTCCAGTTTTACGACACATTTAAATCCCCCAAAAAAAGTTTGGAATGTTTGCGAATAAAAGAAATAATAATTTGCAATGTTCGCAGACATTTTCGGAACAATAATACGCATTGATGCAGTTGGAGGATCCTCATATAATATAGCAAGAGTTAACTTCACCCACTAGTTCTGTCCCATAGTGACCCAGGAGCTGTCTTAAAGTTGGGTTATTTTTAAGCCAGCACTTTTTACCGTCTATCTTTATTTGATGAGCGACTATCAATTTGCCGGAAAAGCGACATTGCGAGACTTGTTGGGTTCAATGTTGGTCATTTGGCAGGAATATGTCTTCATGTGGACGGCTGTGTGTGGGCTGGGAGCCAAGCAACACCTCAGTTCTGCCTGTGTGTCATCTGATCATCTGATTATTCTACTCAATCATACAATTATTATTTGTGGAATCCACTTTTAATATTTTGTCACTGAGATTCAAATTAATCTATATGACAGGGAATTAACAAATCACAAGAACATATCATATATGTGAAGACGAATGATTTACAGACTGTGATGTTACTGACTGCAGAGGGATTTGATTTGAAAAGCATTCAGTAGAAAGGGAATCATTTAAAGAAAGCTCTTTAATATGGAAATAAAATATCAAAGAAACGGTGACGTTGTCGTATCGGGAGTTTCATAGTCGTGGTTGACATTTACAACGGCACAAAAATATGGAAAATTGAGGAAACATGGAAAATCATTCCAAGTGTGTTGACCTGAAAAGGGAAAATAATCAATATTTAAAATGAGCCTAAAGTTTCCAGTTTCTCAAAATCAAAATCCTTCATTTAAAGGCACTAAATTAAACGTACTAAAGGATATTATAATTATTTTCTACCAAGTCTGCTATGAAAAAAAATCCCCAAATACTACACACTGCAGGTTTAAATAAGCTCTAACATGTAATTACCTTTGCAGTGGTGCTGAAGCCTAATGCAGAGGGAGTGACGAGCAGACAGGTGTGTGTCCGGTGAAGGAATACTCACCTGTATAAAGCCTATACAGCAATCACACCTGCAAGCTTTTTATTATGTCATTTTAGCTTTATTTATACAGTCAAGTCATAAAGAATGAGATATTATTTACAATGATAATGCGTTTACATATACTGGAAGGATGAAGGAGGGAGTTTATTAATTTAAATTCAATATGTCCAGGGTTATTAAATTATTTTAAAGCCTGTAAACCTGGTCTAAAACACACACACACACACACACACACACACACACACACACACACACACACACACACGTCTCTGTCAGAAAGATACACACCATGTTTTGTAATGTTTGGTATCTGTCATGCTGCCATTGTAAATACAGGGTTCCCATACACGATTTGTTTTTAAATTCCTGGTAAAGAATAAAGATAAAGAATGAACTGCCCTCGGTGTGAGCCTGCCTGTCTGTCTGTCTGTCTGTCTGTCTGTCTGTCTGTCTGTCTGTCTGTCTGTCTGTCTGTCTGTCTGTCTGTGTGGTGACGCTGCAGAAGTGAAGGTGTGAGTATAAGTAGAGGAGAGTTTCTGGACACTGTGTTAGACTGCTGGAGACTCCACAGACTTCAGGTAACTTTCCTCGTTCATAACTGTCTTTGTGTTGTTCATCTTTGCTTTGGAAAGTGACTTTAAGTTTGTTCTATTAGTGTTGAACTCTTTCTTATCAGAACTGAAAACCTGCACATGTCCTTCAGGATTTAACCTTTTAGATCTAGAGTTTTAGAACGGAAAGTGAACTGTGACAAACTGGCATCTACAAGCTGTCACTCAAATCTCTAGCCTCATGGATCCATTAGATTAAGTTAATTTCATATCTGACGGTTTTGTAATCCTACTCTGATAAGATGCACTCATTTTCCTAACCTTTCTTATACAGGTAAATCCTATTGAGACCGGAGACTCTTTTACACGGAAGACCTTTGGAGAAGGCAAGTAGAATTTACTATTTTATAAATCTAAAGTTACAAGTGTTTTAGAAAAACCTGGTCGTAATCTGATATACTATTCTGGTGTTGTTGGAAATGTGTTGATCTCACAGGACGGACACAATGCTTTGCTATATACTATAATGCATTATTTAAATTCTCACAAGATATTTTATATAGGCCTACATAGCCTGTAGTAGGACTACTACCGGTAGGTTAATAGGCTATGTGATATTTCATACAGTACAAAGTTGGGCGAAACTTCTTAAGAATCAAATGACTGTGCCAATCATGATATGTGATCAGCACACTCGTGTTTGTGCCAGTTACTGCAGCACATGCACGGCTCAGGCTTTCTTCCTTCCCAGTCACTTTCTATGCGGCCCTTTTCTTCTCATGTCAGTCAAAGTGTTGTGCTTCTTAAAGCGTCACGATATTCATTTAGCATTCGCCATGTATGGTAGATTGTGGGATGAAACTGGGAGGTGAAGTGGGACAAGACGGGGCGGAGATCGTCTGCGAACAATTCACCGCAGGCGGGTAATTATAAAGGGAAGACTGCGTACAAATGTGCGCCGCATGGTTTTATAAATCTCAAAAAGAAATTGCATTTTGAGTTCCGTGAGTAAGCGATGTTTTAGGATGATTCTACGCACAGTTTTATAAATGAGGGCGTTGGTCATAATCTAATATAGCTAAATCCATCAATAGTTTAGAGGACAAGAGCTTCAGGATTGAACTCTTCTGCTTTAAGTCTGGGTTCATTTCATATGGAAACATTTACAGAGTTAACTCTAATGTTCTTTGTACAGACTAGTTTTACTCTTTCCACCATCACATGACTGTTTGTTAAGGATCGAGCAGAACAAACATATCAAGGTACGAACAGTAACAATAGTCTGTTTGTTACAACATTTAAGTTCATTATTAAGTTAGATTATTGTAACCTTGTTGGACATTTACAGAGTTTCTTAGAAACAGCACCTGGGCTTCTGTTTCTTCATGTGAACACTGTGGCTGTCAAATGATCATTGTGTTTTCATCTCATGTTTAAAATTATGTCATTTTGCATTGAGCAACAGTGTTTAAGCTGATATTAACAATGTCAATCAATCCTTACCTGTGTTCTCTCCTTTAGTATCAAATGAATGCAAAGAAAGTTACTTTATGAACTTGAATTTTAGATTAATTTCAAATCCAAAGCCGGGCAATGAGCCTGAGGTAACACAATGTCTTCAAACATGTAGAAAACAAATGATCCTACAGCAGTGTGATCTGGATGAGACACTTCAAAGAGTTTATTCTGTGATATACATAGTTTTGAAGGATTCCACTGTATTTCTGTGACAGAAATGAGAAAACCACTCGTTGAGTTTTACTGTTTTCTTTCTGGAAAGCAGGATGTATATATAATCCTAACAGGCTGTTTTCTTTCTGGAGAGCAGGGTGTATATAATCCTAACAGGCTGTTTTCTTTCTGGACAGCAGGGTGTATATAATCCTAACAGGCTGCGCCAACTTCTCATGCCCTAAATCTCTGTGTTTATTTAGTCACAGATAGTAAGATTTTGTAAAAACAGGAGATCTTATATCTGCAAGACTACAACTAGATTCCCTTTGAGAATATGATGATTTCCTGTTCCTTGGTCAAAAGTGTTTTCAGTCAAATTAAAAAGGTATTTCAGCAGGTAAAGGGACTGGTTGGGCTTTAATCTGTCCCATGTAAATATGGGCCAAACAAGTAGGCTATATAGATGCTTTAATCTGCGTATCTGGAGGTGTGTTTGGGATGGAGCCAGTATTTGATCATCTTTATTTGCTGATCTCATCCCCTAATAACTCTGACTCCTGAACCAAAAGGTAGAGTGCAAAGGTGGCTCAGCTGTTTGCTTAGTTCTCCAGTGGAGTCAGCCAGGTTTAGTGTCCCAAAGAAGTGTTTCATAAACGGGCAAAGGCTGCGCATAATGCCCCCCCCCCTTACACACACACACACACACACACACACACACACACACACACACACACACACACACACACACACACACACACACACACACACTGTTTGCATGAGCCAAGGCTAAAGACCGACGATATGATTGTTTATGATTCCTTCATAAACAAGTAAAATACATTTTAATCTGCATAATATCCCAAACTATAAATGAAAGACGAGTCAAAAGGTTGATCATAGGGTGCTCTCTTACAGGGAAAGTATTCAGACCCCCTCACATTTATCACCCTCTGTTCATTTGCATCCATTTGCTAAAATCCTTTAAGTTGATTTGAGTTCTGTCAGGTTGGATGGTGAACGTTGATGGACAGCCATGTTCAGGTCTCTCCAGAGATGCTCAATTGGGTTTAAGTCAGGGCTCTGGCTGGACCTTCAAGAACAGTCACAAAGTTGTTCCTTAGCCATTCCTCTGTAAGTTTAGCCGTGTTCTTAGGGTCATTGTGATGTGTTTTGCAAACATTTCTACAATTCTGTGTTTTACATGACCTGTCTAGTATTTAAGTGCTTGTGTTTCACTGTTTCCTGTCTTTGCATTGTCGTTGTTGGGTGAGTCCTGTGCTGTGAGTTACCTGTGTCTATATATTCTTTGCCTTTTTGGCTTTTGGTAATTTTGAGGACAATAAATGATCCTTTACCTGAAGCTGTCTGCATTTGGGTCCTGCCTGCCATTGTGAACCTTAACACCAGGGGGGCTGTACTATGGCTGACCCTGTGTGAGGAACCCCTCTGGAGTGTGTCTGTCTGTCTGTCTGTCTGTCTGTCTGTCTGTACTATGGCTGACCCTTTGTGAGGACCCCCTCTGGAGTGTGTCTGTCTGTCTGTCTGTTCTATGGCTGGCTGACCCTGTGTGAGGACCCCCTCTGGAGTCTGTCTGTCTGTGTGTCTGTCTGTCTGTCTGTCTGTCTGTACTATGGCTGACCCTGTGCTCTGACCCCCTCTGGAATGTGGGAACTTGAGAGGGGAGATGAGAAAAGATAAACGTTAATGTTCCTTGTGTAAATTGACCAACAAATAATACTTAAGTCAGCTAAATGTAGCGCAATGTTATCTATGTGAACATGAGAATGAAACAGTCAACGTTAGATTAAAGATCATTTAAATGGATTTAACTGGAGCTGCTACAATGAATAAATCAGTCAATTGATTATAAGCACAAAAACAAAACATTGGTTTTCGTCAATTTGTTTTATTAATATATAATTTGGATCACAGCCAGCAGTAAAAAGCAACAGCAAAATAAATCATATGCAACCAAATTCAAATTAATTAATGTGTTGTATTGCAGGAAATAAAGTATACGAAAGAGTCAGTTAATCTTTACTCACCAAATTAAAGAAAATTTCAAATTAAAGTAAATTACATATCAGTCAAGTAAATCAAATCAGTATCCCATATTGGTTGTTATAGCCACGGATCCTCATGTGTTAAGATCAAAATGTCAAACTCTACCTTTCAAAATGTCTTATGTATAGGGCTGTAACGATATGTGTATCGAACCGAGAATCGCGAGACGGAGAGCCACGATCCCACAGAAGGCGGAATCGCGATTTAATTATTTATTATATTTTTAAGTTTTGGATCAAAGGTTTGGTGAAGGAAGCTGTAGCTGTTAAGTGTTTATTGGTTTTCTAACTTGATTTTTGGTTTGCAGCAGAGTTCAATATTTATTATTTTTCAACAGAATTATTTTGTTACAGAAGAGAGAAATGTTATATCTTTGGTTATTTATTTATTCATGTTGCTTATATTGTTCTTTGTGTTCAAATCTTTTTTGTTATTCAATTTTACATTAAGTTAAATGTTACTATAAATGTTATTTTAATAAAATGCTTTTCAAGTTTCATAAATTGTTTTATGTATCGAATCGTGGGTTAAAAATTGTGATACAAATCGAATCGTGAGTTTTTCTATTGTTACAGCCCTAATTATTTATTTATTTATTTTAATTTATTTCCTGTAAATAATAATGTTTAAAGAAGCTGATTTAAGATTTTGTTAAGCAAGATGACGTGAACCCCAATGTTTTATAAGCAAAGGTTTCTGCATCAGTTGAAAGAGCAGGAGACTCGCATGTCTCTGGATGTTACACTGCTGGCTGCTGTTGCCGTGGAGACTTCTTTATCCAAGCCATTCTGAAACAGACGGAGAGAGGAAGAGACACAAACACATGTTAAACTTTAACTGAATACAGTTCTGCACTGATGTGTTGTAGTAGCCCACTTCACTGTATCTGTGATGTGATAGATCATATTTTAAACCATCATCCTCTGGCTCCTCCTTTTGGATATTTTCAACCGGCCCCATTTTAAACTACTTAAATAGCCCTGATGTAGACCAACTATAGAAATAAGGAATCAAACATAAAAGGCACAATATGCAACGTTTTCATCAAAAATAAATCACTCTGAATAAACTTTTTTGTGACTCTTTACCTTGTTTTTGAATGAAAATTTTGCATAGTCAACCTTGAAATGAGTTACCAAACCCTAGCGCTGCCTGGAAGGCTCTGTAGGGGGAAAAAACACCAAACACTGAAGTGAGCTGTTTACCTCCTGGGAGGCTGTGGGACAGGGTCTGAGCCAGGTCCTCAAATCCCTCTCCTCTCAGACGAACTATGATGTCATTCAGCTTCTCCAGCATCTCCTCTTTCTTCTCAGGCTGGTGCTTAGCAGCTTCCATCAGAGGCAGAATCTGGTCCAGCTCCTCCAGCGTGATGCTCCTCTGACCGGCTTCAGGAACATCCCCAAACCGGAGCTTCAAGTGATCCAGGAACTGAAATAGTTTACACTTCCACTGTTCACGCTCCAATTGGTTCATATTCTGGGTGGTACTGAGTGTATCTTCTGTGAAGAAAAGGATTCAGAAAAAGGTGTGAATTTAAAACAAAGTTGGAGATAAATAGAATATATCTACATACTGTAAATTGTCCAGCAGGGTGGAAATGTGGCTTTGGCTCAGCAACAGAGCCAGACATAAAACGGTTTAAGACAAGGCAAGGCAAGGCAAGTTTATTTATATAGCACAATTCAGACACAAGGCCACTCAAAGTGCTTTACAGGGGCAAGATTAAAATACATAAAACACATTATAAAACATTTAAAAGCGAATAAAAGAAGCAAATAACAAAAAATGAAAACTCGATTTAAAAACATTTAAAAGCAAATAAAAGAAGCAAATAAAATGAAAATTGCAGGTTAAAATGGAAACAAGAAAGTCTTCAGACTCGATTTAAAAGAACTGAGAGTTGCAGCAGACCTCAAGTTCTCTGGGAGTTTGTTCCAGAGATTTGGTGCATAATAACTAAAAGCTGCTTCTCCTTGTTTAGTCCTAACTCTGGGGACTGTAAGTAGACCTGTCCCAGACGACCTAAGGGCTCTGGACGGTTCATAACGTATCAGCATATCAGTAATGTATTTTGGCCCTAAACCATTTAGTGCTTTATAAACCAACATCAGTATTTTGAAATCAATTCTTTGAGTGACTGGAAGCCAGTGTAAAGACCTCAGAACTGGGGTAATGTGATCTACTTTTTTGGTCCTAGTGAGGACTCGGGCAGCAGCGTTCTGAATTAGCTGAAGCTGTCTGATAGATTTTTTTGGAAGGCCAGCAAGGACACTGTTACAGTAGTCAAGTCTACTAAAGATAAATGCATGGACACGTTTTTCTAAATCTTGCTGAGACATAAGCCCTTTAATTCTTGATATGTTTTTTAGGTGGTAGTAGGCTGATTTATTGATTGATTTTATGTGTTTCTTGAAATTCAAGTCAGAGTCTATAACAACACCAAGATTTCTGGCTTGGGGTGTGGTTTCTAACATAACGGATGTAAGCTGTGCGCTGACTTTTAATTGTTCATCTTTGGCACCAAAGACAATTACTTCAGTTTTATCGTTGTTTAATTGAATGAAATTTTGGCACATCCAATCATTGATTTGTTCAATGCACTTACTCAGTGCCTGTATCGGACTGTAGTCTCCTGGTGATATGGTTATGTAAATTTGTGTGTCGTCTGCATAATTATGGTAGCATAATTTGTTCTTATTCATAATCTGAGCTAGTGGGAGCATGTAGATGTTAAACAGAAGAGGCCCAAGAATGGAACCTTGGGGGACCCCGCATTCAATATTTGTCCGCTCAGATGTGAAATTGCCTATTGACACATAGTAGTCTCTATCCTTTAAGTAGGATTCAAACCAGCTTAGTACAGTTCCAGAAAGTCCAACCCAGTTTGCTAGTCGATCTAGTAATATGCTGTGGTCAACTGTGTCAAAAGCAGCACTGAGATCCAGTAAAACTAAGACAGAACTTTTGCCACTGTCTGTGTTTAAGTGGATGTCATTGAGGACCTTAACCAGAGCAGTCTCAGTGCTGTGGTGTTGTCGAAATCCTGACTGGAAGACATCAAAGCAGTTATTCATTGCTAAGTAGTTATTTAGCTGTTGATAAACAGCTTTTTCAATGATTTTACTTAAAAATGGTAGGTTAGATATGGGCCTATAATTTTTCATGAGTGATGTATCTAGATTGTTCTTTTTTAGGAGTGGCTTGATGACTGCTGTTTTCAGGGCCTGTGGGAATACACCTGTCTGAAGGGACATGTTGACAATTTGTAGAACATCTGAGGCCATACAGCTAAAAACTGTTTTAAAGAAGCCTGTGGGCAGAATGTCAAGGCAACAGGATGAGGAGTTCAGGTGTTGTATAATGTCCTCCAGATTTTTGTGGTTTATAAGATAAAATTCTGTCATTGCATTTGAATTGATTTTAAGAGGGAACACATATGTTGAACTTGGTATTGATGCAGTGACAGCTTGTCTAATTTTGTGAATTTTCTCAGTAAAGAAGGAGGCAAATTCATTGCAGGCTCAGCACAGGAGGGTTTGTTAATCTGTCGACAGTAGCAAACAGGGCACGTGCATTGTTGTTGTTTTTGGTGATGATGTCAGAAAAGAAAGAATGCCTTGCATTTCTCAGTTCTGAGTTAAACGTGCACAGTTTCTCTTTGAAGATGTCATAATGAACCTGGAGATTTGTTTTTCGCCACCTGCGTTCTGCTTTACGGCACTTTCTTCTTTCTATTCTGACCTGCGGGGCATTTCTCCAAGGAGATCTTTTCTTACCAGAGACAACCTTCATCTTAGTGGGCGCAATAGCATCTATAACACTTGTAAGTTTGCCGTTAAAGTTGTCTAAGAGCTCCTTAACTGAGTTACAGGGGAGGGGTGGTATCGAAGAAAATGCTTGAATGAATGTTTCACTGGTATTTTCTGTAATATACCGCTTTTTGATTACTTTTGATTGATCAATTGTGTGCACAGACATTTTACTCTCAAAAAATAAACAGGAATGGTCCGTGAGGGGACCCATATCTGCCACTGTTATGTCTGAAATGCTCATTCCTCTGGAAATGATAAGGTCCAGCGTGTGCCCTTTGTTATGAGTTGGTTTGTCAACATGCTGATTTAGAGCAAAATTGTCAAAGACACAGCACAGTTCTTTCGCACATCTGTCCTCTAGTTTGTCAGTATGAATATTGAAATCTCCGACGATTAATACACAGTCAAACTCAGTACATATTACAGACAGCAGTTCAGTAAGTTCATCAAAAAAGCTTGCATTGTATTGTGGTGGCCGGTAGATATTGATGAAAATAGCTCTAGAGGCTGAATTTAACTGTAGAGCCACATACTCAAATGAATCAAAATTTCCATAAGACATCTTTTTGCATTGTAGAGATTCTTTAAACAGAATAGCAACCCCCCCTCCTTTTTTATGCACTCTGGATTCACTCACGAAAGTGTAATTTGCGGGGGCGGACTCTATGAGAACAGCTGAGCTGTTATCTTGGTCTAACCAAGTTTCAGTTAAAAACATAAAATTAAGATTGTGCCTAGTAATAAGATCATTAATTAAAAATGTTTTACCTGCCAAGGATCTGATGTTTAATAAAGCTAAATTTAGTGTGAAAGCATCGAAGCATTGTCAGCCCGATTTATTTCAGCACACTGTGGCTGAAGAGGAATGCTTATCAGATTTGATACATTTACAGGATTTAAGAGTTTCCTGTTACTTGAGATACACTTTGAGAAACAGGGCCCCAGCTTATCCTGTGAGTCGTAGGCGTTAACTATGTAGCCGCGGCCAGGCACATATCAACAAGTGCTGACATCATCAGTCTCCCTAGCCTGATGATGATGACGTCGCGGTGGGATCGGAGGGATTGTGCGTGTAGGGGTGAAGAGCCGGGCACTGTGGCTTAGATTGGCGAGTTGAGGGGGACGTTGACTGCTGGGGGTATATATGAGTTCTTTAAATCCCAGATCAGGAGATGATGGAGAATGGGTGGGGGGGGGGGGGTGGTTGTAGGAGAGAAACGAGGAGAGAGAGGTCGGCTTGGTGTTGACCTGCGTGGTCCAGGGGAGACGGGGATGGGTGGAGCCCCCTCCTCTCTGCCCTGATATCCCTCCTGGTCTGAGCTGTCATCTGGGGCCGGCAGTTGTCCTTCGGCGCTGCCGCTACGCTGTGTTATCTTCTCCTCCTGGGCCTTGTCCTTGGCACGAACAGATTGGTGACGTTGGACGTACATCACGTTGGATGTGAATAGTTTGACTCCAGCCTTATTTAGACAAAGTCCATCTCTCTTAAAAAGCTGTTTGCGGTTCCAGAAAATATTAAAATTGTCAATAAAATGCACTGAGTGGTCAGGGCACGCAGTTGAAAGCCATGTGTTCAGTGCTAACAGTCTAGTGAATCGCTCAGGTTCTCTTCTGATTGGTGGCAGAGGACCACTGATAAACACCTCAGCATTCAGTGAGCTGACCGTGTTCAGGAGATTCTTAAAGTCCTGTTTCAACATTTCAGACTCTTGTCTTACAACATCATTTGACCCGATGTGCAGAATGATGTTCTTTACAGTTGTGTGTGCAGCTGCAATTTCCAGGATTCTCTCTTCTAGGTCCGACACCATATCATTGGGAAAGCAGAGTACTTTGGTATCAACACTAAACATGCTTTTCATATCTCTAACAGAAAAGTCTCCAACGATCAGGTTTTCAGGCCCGGTCGTTAGCTTGGTTAGCCCGGTTGTTAGCTCTCTCTGTGGCTCTTGGCTTTCGGGCCTTACCTTGTTGTGTGAAGGCGCTATGCTATCTTGGTCATCAGAGGGAAATCCAGGGACTTGTATCAGTGGAGTAAACCGGTTCGACACTTGCACACTTGTTTGCTGTGGAAGTTTGTTGTTGTTACCTCTCTCCCTTGCAGTAATCCATTGCTGCGGCCTCCGAGGCGCGGGGGTTGAGGAGGCACCGTGCCTGAGTGATAACGCAGGCCAGCCATCCAGATCAGTCATCTCATGATGCTCGGCCCTGCCGGTTATCCGTCCTCCCTTTTCCAATCTCTTTGGCCTTCCACCAAGACGATTCCAGGGAGGGTTATCACTAACCTGGACACGGCCCTTTTGTTTCTTCATAGCCTTGTCGGTGCTAGTTAGCTGTGCGTTAGCTCGATCTTGTCCACTGTTTAAAGTCACTGGTAGAGTGTTGTCGTTCCCACATAGTCCATTCACTTCAATGTTCATTTCTATTCGATTAATTTTTGTTTCCAGTGCTGTAATCCTCTGTAGGAGTGTTTGATAGGCCTCGTTAGATAAGGGAGGCATCTTGCTGCTAATTAGCTTTAGCTTAGCGCCTCGCTTCCAGTCACCACAGGCTTGTCCTGTTGTTAGGCCCCCCCTCACGTTCTGTTGAGAAGGTCGTAAAAGTGTCCAAAAATGCCTGTAGTATCTATAAAAGTAAAAATATATTATAGTCCCTTTGATTTGTATGTATCCAGGACCTGCTGCTAAATTTATTATCGAGGAAAAATAAGAATGTAAGCAAAAAGTGCAAGAGGAGGAGAGAGCAAGCAGAAAAGCGTCTGCACAGTAGGAAAGCAGGAAGTTATCCAGTATATAACAGTTAAACTCTTAACTAAACAAGAAGCTTGAGGTGCTGGAAAACAAACATTTAAATGGGAGTGCTCAAAGTGATGTGTCTCCACAGTGTCTGCACCTGGTTGTGACATTGCCACAGTTCTGTTTTTGCACCACAATCAAAGTTTAACATCAAACACGGAAGTGAATTAAACCATCAGAGCGGAGCGAGTCCAGTGACTCTGTTCAGCAGTTTTCTCTGATTGTATAAATAAATACAAATTAAGGCGAAAAATCACACATGCACAAGGGGGTACTTTTAACATGGCAACCAGCTTTAGGGGGTACAAAAGTCAAAAAGGTTGGGAACCACTGCCATAATAAACACGTGTGTGTGGGGGGGGGGCATCTCTGGCAATCTCCTTCATGACTACAGAGGTTCCCAGACGTTGCGCAAAACGTATCAAGAGACAAAATGTGATTCAACCAGATTTGTAGCTAAACAGGAATGTTGCAAAATGTTTTGCAGGTAACATTTAGGTCATTGGGAAAGATTTCCATATTCACAGCAGGCCATATTCACAGCAGGCCATATTCACAGCAGGCCCGCCCACAGTCAATCGGCCCCCCTTACTCATTCTTCACTGCTATGGGTGTGCGTCACCTCTTTGTGTTTATTTATTTATCTATTTATTTATTTATTTATTAATTATTATTCTTCCGGACAATTACACACAATACATAATTTTCTCTTTGCATATTCACACATATTACTTTGTGTTATCGTCCGAAGGGAAGCAGGAGAAGCCAAAGGCTTATCGGGTCGCGCCCCCACTGCCATAAGATTCAGATACACAGATACACAGCTACTACAGTTAGAACATTTTTTTTTCTTTTTTTTTTAAGAAGATTCATTCTAATACACAGATAATGTTAGGTCTCTATTTTCCTCTCTCCCTGTGACAATGCAGATATGGCCTTGTCCATTTCTTCTCTAGTAGCCTAAACACCTCTGCAAAAGTATTCAAAACAGTCAGTGTGTCTGCTGACCTTGGCTGCAGTCCCATAACATGCAGTGTATTTACAAATTCTTCAGTCAGAGAAAGTCTTCCAATTTTGAATCGGGTGTTCTGAACACACAGCTGATAATTAACATGTATCTTTCATTTAAATTTCAATAGTCACACATTCCATTAGGTGATCAATAGCAGAGCACATTGTATTTACGATCTCAAACCTTATATTATGACACAAACCAGTTTAAATCCCTTTAATTCAAATTGTCCATGCTATAATGTCATTTGTAATAATGTCATTTGGGTCTGATAATCTAGGTTCCTCGTAAAGATTAGCTAATAACTCCAGACTTTCATGATAATTTATCCCATCAGGTATGTTGCTCATTCAAGCTGCTTGTTGATCAGGTCCTCTTCCCTCCGGAATTGAACCAGATCCTCCTCCGTTCTGATTTGCACAATTTTAGCTTCTTCGGGTGTAGCTCCATTCGATTTGATGAAGATTCTTCCATCTCTTGTCCAAGTTTGTTGGACCCGTCCACCTTTTTTTAACCCTTTCGCTTGATAGGCCAACTTAGCATTTCTCTTGGTTAAGTTTTCACTCATTCCAATTTGTTCGCCTTTAAGCTTCTTGCCTTGACTGAGCAGGTTTATCTTATGCTTTCTACTCACAAATTTCAGAACGACAGCACGCTTTTTGGCGAATTTTCCCCTTCGAATCGTGAGGTGCCAAGAGATTCCCACCCCTAACCACCGGTATGACTGCGTGTGAACGAATTGAACCAGGAACCCTGTAAAGAGTCTTTGAGTGCCTAGGCAATAAAGCGCTATAAAACCTATCAATTAAACTGCTGAACAGTGGCTCTGTTCAGCAGTTTTCTCTGGAAAGTCCTGACTCTTTACTTGCACTTCTCTGATTGTATAAAGCCTGGACTGTTTTTGCCGAATGCTTACACACACGTTGCAGACTTTGGCCCACTGTGTCAAAACACACAGGCAGAATAGGACACGGGGAGATAAACTTCTAACTTATACGTAGGGATGGGAATTGTTAAGAATTTAACGATTCCGATTCTGCTTATCAATCCGATTCCTTATCGATTCTCTTATCGATTCTCATCGGGTGAGAGAATAAGTACAAATTAGTTCATCTGTATTAACTCTCTTTAGTATCTGATCAGAAGTGTGTCTAGTCTGTGCCTTGAAAGATTATCAAGAGTAGGCTACTTGAGGATTAGGAAATTGTCAATTTTCACATTAATTGGTCCAAACAAAAAAATTATGTTTGGCTTTTAAGCCCAAATGCCATTATGTGCCCTAAAAACTAAAAACACAGACTGAAAACAGTCAAGGAAGAGCTTGTGAAACCTTTTGGAATATTAACAGTGCTCATTTGCACTTGAAACCAAATTCAACTGACAAGATAAACAAGTCTTTTTAAAAGATAAGACCAACTATCAACTTTGGCAAATGAACCATTTTTATGCAGAAAAATCATCATGTTTGCCCTCTCAGGAAGGATACGAGATATTTAATTTATGTTCAGTGTTATTATTATATGATGATTGCGCCCTTACTCTGAAAGGGCAACGTGATGATGTCACTACGTTCACGTGAAGGAACCCTTTCCTTATAGGTCCGTGGAAGGAACGCCTCAGGTCAAACTGTCACGATGTACTTTGTTGTTGAAGCAGTCAGTCATGTAGGCTATTCAAGAAGAGAATAAATTCGCCAGAAAGGCTAAAAGAGAATGTATCGCTTTGCGTATTCTTCACCACGCCAGCGACGAGGAGTCACCGCTCCATCTCAGCTTTACAACGTACATGCTGTTATGTGCAGCGCACTGTTTATTATTAATATAATGGCCCGTCATCAGACACACATAGCGGATGGGTTTATACATTGATCGCTGCATCAAGTAATCCAAGGCAGAGCTTTTTGTATGGGCAGAGAGCGTTATTTTAAGTGTGTCTTACTGTCTTTATAAAGTGTCTTGTTAAACGTTGTCTTATCACCGGACCGCCGAGTCCCGCTGTGTGTTGTTTTGGGTCTGTTTCCACCGCTGTGCGTAAAGGCAGCATTTAACAGCTGATGAACGAGAGTAAACAGCGGGCCTTTGGCAGCGGTAAAGACATCCTTTTTGCTTTGCTTTATGCTGCTCTCACCTTTTTATGTATCTCCCCCTTTCACTTGCCCACACCTAGACCTACACACACGTTAATTCATACATTTTATGTTCAAATCCAAGTGATGGGCAATTCTGGTGCCGACTAGTAAGGCAGCGGACGTTTAAACATTTAACCGTCAGGATCGCAGTCTGCGTGCGTGCATGTTTGATGAAATGGAAACTTTACCGTATTGTTGCCTTTTCATGTGTAATACAACCACACTTTAGAGCGCTTCTGCCTCGACGTCATGTTTGCTGCTTTCTGAACCAAAACAAAGCAGCACGTGTCTGAAGTCATGACGCATTTGCTACGAGCGGAACCGATAAGCGGCATCGTTAAGCAGGCATGTTAACGATTCCAAGGAATTGGTTGACTCGGAACCGCGTCTGAACAAGATTCCCATCCCTACATATACGGCAAAATGAAACTCGTGAAACAAAACCATTTCAAAACTGTTTTTAGCATCAAAACAATACACACATGCACCTTTGAATGACTCTTTCCCAGCAGCAGCAACACACAGATGGGCTTCATGCAAAACACAGCTGTATTCAGTACTTTGGATGGTTTTTGACTTTAAAAGTCTCATACAGATTTTTTTTTGTGAAAGATTGATCCACTGCAGCTGATCTAGACACATGAAAACAAAATGGAAACGCTTCAGATTTTTTATTTTATTTTGCCATTTCAGGTTTTTGCAAAAGTAAAAAAATAAATGGTACAACTAGAATATTCTGTGGGAATGATTGGAAGACATTTAGGCTATGAATCCTGTCTCCTGTTGGCATCTGGCCACATCACCTCATCCACGTCACAGGCAATGTCCTCCCTTGCCAAGCAACGGGGGAAATATCGCCTTGCGTGCCGTATCCAAACTCAAGCAGAATTTTTTGGAAAGATTGATCCACTATATTTTCAATTAGAAAAGAAAACAAGTTTATATTGCAATTTCATGGTTTTGGCCAACAAAAGAAAAAAACACAACGAATAGGATCGCAGTTCAACAAGCAATTCAGTGTGTCACTATGAACTCTGAAACAATTACAGTAAAAAAAAAGAAGTGTTGTAAGGAATGGGGCGAGTGGATTATGAATCCTTTGGATACCGCCTCCCGTTTGCGTCTGGCCACATCACTTCATCGACATCACATGCAATGTCATCCTTTCAGAAGCAACAGCAAACATATTCCTGATATCCAGTCTAAATGTCCTAATTATGGAGCTATTGTGTTGTTGGACTGCATCTCTGACCAGCCTCCTATATTGTTAGGCCATGATCTATAACATGGTCCACTATAGTGACCATGTCTCCGTCTGTTGTCTCCTTTGTCATCGTCATCCTGCCGCTCTCTTTTGTCCTCTTCCCCTGTCTCTCTCTCTCTCTCTCTCTCTCTCTCTCTCTCTCTCTCTCTCTCTCTCTCTCTCTCTTCCTCTTCCCCTGACTCTCTCTCTCTCTCTCTCTCTCTCTCTTCCTCTTCCCCTGACTCTTACTGTCTCACAAAGGAGCTGAGCTCACCTGAGGTCTATGTGTAATGCTAAGGCTCAGACTGATTGGTATTATATTAGTTTTATTTTTTATTTTTCATGTGTGTGAATCTGTGTGCTTTTCCAATTTTAGTTGTGTTTTGTATTTTAAATAGATGTGTTTTCACAAGGATTGCAGGTGATTTCCTTTTTGACCAATGTGTCTTATGTAAAACACTGTGTGTAGTGTTTTGCAAAAAGTGTGTTGGAGAATTTCAAACACAGTGCAAAGCCTATGTTGTGTTTGTAGGGTTGGTGCTTGTGTTTAGGGCATGGTCACCAAAGTTAGAGGTTGTGATGCTTTGGGCCTAGCAACCACTATTAGTGTGTAAGCATTAGGCAAAAACTGTAACTGACATCACATTATAAAGTGAATATAAAGACATTTCTCACAGAGTGATGAAGCTGTTGACATGTTGGAGCCTCCCAGGAATGTAATCAGGGGATCTTCTGTTTTTATACCACAATCAAAGTTTAACATCAAACACGGAAGTGAAGTAAACCAGCAGAGCGAGTCCAGTGGCTCTGTTCAGCAGTTTTCTCTGGAAAGTCCCGACTCTTTACTTGCACTTCTCTGATTGTATAAAGCCTGGACTGTTTTTGCCGAATGCTTACACACACGTTGCAGACTTTGGCCCACTGTGTCAAAACTTAACACACAGGCCGAATAGGACAAATCACGGGGAGATAAACTTCTAACTTATACGGCAAAATGAAACTCTTGAAACAAAACCTAACAATCCCATTTCAAAACTGTTTTTAGCATCAAAACAATACACACATGCTCCTTTGAATGACTCTTCCCTAGCAGCAACAACACACAGATGGGCTTCATGCAGAACACAGCTGTATTCAGTACTTTGGATGGTTTTTGACTTTAAAAGTCTCATACAGATTATTTTTTTGTGAAATAAAAATAAAAAAGCTTCTGAAAAAAAAAGTCTATTTTGCAATGTCATGGTTTTGGCAAACAAAAACAACCATTCGGTAGGATGCAGTTCAAAAAGCACTTCAGAGTGTCACTATACTGTAAACTCTGAAACAATTACGAGAAAATAAAAAAAACAGTGTTGTAAGGAATGGGGTGGGTGGATTATGAATCCTTTGGATACCGCCTCCTGTTTGCGTCTGGTCACATCACCTCATCGACATCACATGCAATGTCATCCTTTGAGAAGCAACAGGGAAATTACCACCTGATATCCAGTCTAAATGTCCTAATTATGGAGCTATTGTGTAGTTGGGCTGGACTCTCAGACCAGCCTCCTATATTGTTAGGCCATGATCTATAACATGGTCCACTATAGTGACCATGTCTCCGTCTGTTGTCTCCTTTGTCATCGTCCTCCTGCCGCTCTCTCTTGTTCTCTTCCCCTGACTCTCTCTCTCTCTCCTCCTCTTCCCCTCTCTCTCCCTCTCTCTCTCTCTCTCTTGTCCTCTTCCCCTGACTCTTACTGTCTCACAAAGAAGCTGAGCTCACCTGAGGTCTATTTGTAATGCTAAGGCTCACACTGATTGGTTTTCAATTAGCTTTATTTTGTATATTTCATGTGTGTGAGTCTGTGTGATTTTCCAAGTTTGGTTGTGTTTTGTATTTTACATAGATGGGTTTTCCCAATGATTGCAGGAGATTTCATTTTTGAACAGTGTGTCTTGTTTAAAAGAACAGTGTGTAGTGTTTTGCAAGAAGTGTGTTGGAGAATTTCAAACACTGTGCAAAGCACTTATTGTGTTTGTAGGGTTGGTGCTGGTGTTTAGGGCATGGTCACCAAAGTTAGAGGTTGTGATGCTTTGGGCCTAGCAACCACTATTAGTGTGTAAGTATTAGGTAAAAACTGGATGACAAAGGAACAATAAATACTTAAACAATGTCCAAATGAATAAGTCAGTCTATTCTTAGAACAGTTTGTGTTATGAGTCGTTCACTCTGGTTTTTGAGTAGGACGTTAGTAGGGCTTTTATTATGACTAGGACGTTAGTAGGGCTTTAGTATGAGTAGGACGTTAGTAGGGCTTTTAGTATGAGTAGGACGTTAGTAGGCCGTTTCGAACACAGCCATAGTTTCCCAACAATTCTGGTTAGGCCTGGTTTAGCCTGCTTTAGCCTGCTTTAGCCTGGCCTGCTTTAGTCTGGCCTGGTTTAGTCTGGCCAGGTTGGTCAGACATTGGGGCGGATGTCAGCGTAGTTCTTTGTGACTCCAGAGAATCTGACGATGTGAATCTCGGGGTTTTTCTCTTTGAAGTCTTGCCACAGGTATTCAGGAGACAGCACCTTACTGGGCTTATTCACCCACATGTACCTGCACACACACACACACACACACACACACACACACACACACACACACACACACAGAGAGAACAGACATCAGACAATACAA
This sequence comes from Hyperoplus immaculatus, assembly GCA_949357725.1. NCBI lineage: Eukaryota > Metazoa > Chordata > Actinopteri > Uranoscopiformes > Ammodytidae > Hyperoplus > Hyperoplus immaculatus. The sequence goes on along the minus strand of OX442364.1, from coordinate 28,354,891 downwards.
CCACAGTTGAAGTTAGAGTCAGTGATTCTGGAGAACGCTTGTTGTCAAAATCAATTTTTAGGGGCTGCCTTCCACTAACAGACAGAAAGTGTGGAGGTCTGACTGGAGGCTAGATTGATGACTACATGAACCAATCAGGGGCTGCCTTCCACTAACAGACAGACAGTGTGGAGGGTCCGGTCTGACTGGAGGCTAGATTGATGACTACATGAACCAATCAGGGGCTGCCTTCCACTAACAGACAGACAGTGGGGAGGGTCCGGTTCTCTCATTCTCTTCCACTAGATCGCGTTACATTAATCACTTTCTATGGGAGTTTTTTCAACATAACCCAAAAAACTGCCCAAGAATCGTGCATCAAAAATGTCCAAAAGAGAGAGCCCCAAACGGACATTTCTTCATTTCCATTTATTTAAAAAACGGTAAATGTAAGCCACAAGCGCCTAAAAAAACAGTGGAGACACTTCCAAGAAACTCCTTTGAACTGTTGCTCAGAGATCAGGCCTACACACACACACACACACACACAAAGACAGACACACACACACACACACACACACACACACAGACTAACACACAAAGACAGACACACACACACACACACACACAAAGACAGACACACACACACACACACACACACACACAAAGACAGAGACACACACACACAAACACACACACACACCTGTTCAGGTGACTCTCTTCTTGCCAAGCCGCCTCCACCTTCTCCTCTGCGTCGGCCTCAAAGTTGGATCGGCAGGTTTTGGCCAACCGGTGAACTGACGTTAAAAAAGATTTGATTTGATTTATAAGCACAATTAAAACAAGAATAACATCTGTAACCCAAATAAAACACAGCTCTGGAAAAAATGAAGAGACCACTCCAAATGTTCAGTGTCTCTGGGTTTACTATCTAGAGGCATCTGTTTGAGTAGAATGAACATTTTGGTTTTATTCTATAAACTACTGACAACATTTTTACCAAATTCCAATACAAATATTGTCATTTAGAGCATTTCCATGAAGTAATGTAGAGATGAAGATTGAAGAACAATCCAGACTGGTCTAAATATACATACGTACAAAGTAAACATTTAAAAATAAACTAATTCTGCAGGTGACATTGTTTTAATCACAGATTTTTGTACAGGTATTATTTCTTTAAATGTAAAAAAAACTATTAAATCCACAAAGTCATATAGAGGTTCCAAAAGTTGAGTTAGCTTTCTTTATTACTTTATTAGTCAACGGTTACATTGAAATTGAAACTTTCCTCATCTCCCCTCTCAAGTCCCTTCACTCCAGAGTGGGTCCTCACACAGGGTCAGCCATAGTACAGACAGACAGACAGACAGACAGACAGACAGACAGACAGATAGACACACTCCAGAGGAGGTCCTCACACACGGTCAGCCATAGTACAGCGCCCCTGGAGCAGTTTGGGGTTAAGTGTCTTGCTCAAGGACACAATGGTAGAGATGGTGGGCACCATATATGTAATAGCAGCGACCACTTTCCAGTGCTGGGGATCCAACCAGAGGCCTAATGGTTACTGGGAGGAACCAGAGACCTCATGGTTACTGGGAGGAGGAACCAGATACCTCATGGTTACTGGGAGGAGGAACCAGAGACCTCATGGTTACTGGGAGGAGGAACCAGAGACCTCATGGTTACTGGGAGGAACCAGAGACCTCATGGTTACTGGGAGGAGGAACCAGATACCTCATAGTTACTGGGAGGAGGAACCAGAGACCTCATGGTTACTGGGAGGAGGAACCAGAGGCCTCATGGTTACTGGGAGGAGGAACCAGATACCTCATGGTTACTGGGAGGAGGAACCAGATACCTCATAGTTACTGGGAGGAGGAACCAGATACCACATGGTTACTGGGAGGAGGAACCAGATACCTCATAGTTACTGGGAGGAGGAACCAGATACCTCATGGTTACTGGGAGGAACCAGAGACCTCATGGTTACTGGGAGGAGGAACCAGAGACCTCATGGTTACTGGGAGGAACCAGAGACCTCATGGTTACTGGGAGGAGGAACCAGAGACCTCATGGTTACTGGGAGGAACCAGAGATCTCATGGTTACTGGGAGGAGGAACCAGAGACCTCGTGGTTACTGGGAGGAGGAACCAGAGACCTCGTGGTTACTGGGAGGAGAAACCAGAGACCTTGTGGTTTCTGGGAGGAACCAGAGACCTCACGGTAACTGATAGTATGTCCTAGAAAACTCTAGTACATACAACCAGTCCAGAGAGTGACAGACAGACAGACAGACAGACAGACAGACAGACAGACAGACAGACAGACAGACAGATATATACCTTCCCTCAGTGTCCCTCCGAAGGCTCCCCCACAGTAGTAGAAGTCTCCCTCCCCCGGCCCGATGTACGCTCTGGACTCTGGTCTGCGCTCGTACGGGAAATTGCTTCGGTCGTTTTTGTAGTAACCTGCAGACACACAGAAACATGTGATAAAAACATGATGAAAAAGGGGCACAGAGGTTACAGCCCCCCCTCACTTTTGACATTTCACACAATATTTTGACACAAAAAAGGGTCATTTTGTCCATCAAATAATGAGCTAATAGCTACCCACCCCACCCCTACCCATCCCAGCCTGACTGTCCACTGTATTGAAGTGTTTGTCCAAAGAAGGATTACAGAAGGAGCAGTATTTTCTGATGTATAAAATGGAAGAAGGCCTTAACCAACCAGAGGATTGTACTGTCAGTCATTTCCCTTCTGCCTGTTATTGCCGACTAACGCGTTAATATGAGATCGCAAGCGTTCGACGAGCACAGGAGCGGCAGTTCCACGGGAGTGCGCCCGCTTGTCGTGCCGCCTGACAGAACGCCGCGCCTTCTCTCTGCCCGCTCGCCTCTCCGTTGAGAATGCGTTGCCAGGGGCGACAAACGCGTTCCGTCTGAAACGCCCGCAACGCGTTTACATGAGATGAGGCTGTTGTGTACTGACCTGGGTGCACCACAGCCACCAGTCCTCCCAGTGACTCCGTTCCCCAGCGACCGTGGAACTTAGAGTCCACGTCCAGGCAGAAGATGAAGTCATGTTCCTGGAGCTTCTCCTCCACCAGCGTCTGGATGAACTCCATCCTACGCGCTGAGATCTGCTGCCAACGGTCTGAACTGGGCACCGCACGCACCGTCAGCTGGGGAGACACGGATAGGTGAGAAGAACTGACATGACATTCATTATTGTGAGTGAGTGAGTGAGTGAGTGAGTGAGTGAGTGAGTGAGTGAGTGAGTGAGTGAGTGAGTGAGTGAGTGAGTGAGTGAGTGAGTGAGAAACACATGCAGGTGTCCTTGCCTCTGCAAGGGACTGGCAGCTGACCTTGAGCAACAACTGAAGTTCCTACAAAGTGACCACCACCTTGAGACCAGACATTGTTCTCCTGTCCCAATCCACCAAGCTCGTGCTTCTGTTGGAGCTCCCAGTCCGTTGGGAAGAAGCTTGGAAGAGGTTAGGAAGCTAACCAAGGACCAGGGACCTGCTTAGCAGTTTACAGCTGGATGGAGAGCGGGTACCTGTCTGCCGGGGGCCATCTTGACTGAGGGCACGTCCTCCGGCCGGTCGGTGAAGACGTACATGTGAACGCTGAAACCAACGAAGAAGTGCTGCTCTGCTGTCTCCAGGAAGTCCTTCAGGAACATGGTGTATCTGTTCAGAGGTCAGAGGTCAAACCACAATCATTAGCTGTGTTGGGAAAGCCTACTAGCGTCCTACTAACGTCCTACTCATACTAAAAGCCCTACCAACGTCCTACTAGCGTCCTACTCATACTAAAAGCCCTACCAACGTCCTACTCATACTAAAAGCCCTACTAACGTCCTACTAGCGTCCTACTCATACTAAAAGCCCTACTAACTTCCTACTCATACTAAACAGCCTACTAACGTCCTACTCAAACTAAAAGCCCTGCTAACGTCCTACTAGCGTCCTACTAACGTCCTACTCATACTAAAAGCCCTACCAACGTCCTACTAACTTCCTAATCATACTAAAAGCCCTACTAAAGTCCTACTCATACTAAAAGCCCTACTAACGTCCTACTAGCGTCCTACTCATACTAAAAGCTCTACTAACGTCCTACTCATACTAAAAGCCCTACTAACGTTCTACTAGTGTCCTACTCATACTAAAAGCCCTGCTAACGTCCTACTCATACTAAAAGCCCTACTAACGTCCTACTAGTGTCCTGCTCATACTAAAAGCCCTACTAACGTCCTACTAGCGTCCTACTCATA